>OZ020524.1:3383743-3892060 GCA_963971425.1 Bryoerythrophyllum caledonicum
AAACCCTTGCCGCCCACAACTTCACTCACACCTCTCGCAACTTCCCTCACACCTCCCACAACTTCCACACATCTCCCACACATTTCTCACACATCTCTCCCACACATCTCCCACATATCTCCTCACACCTCCCACACATTGTCTCTCTCCTCCTAACCCTACCCTCTCACTCACAGCCTCATCACAACTTCTACCAGGGGTGTGCGCTCGCACACCCCTCCTAGGACTACCCACTTGAGCAAAGGATTGATATCCTTATTGATACCCGGAAATCCAAACCCTAATCCAAACCCTAATTTGGTACACCGGTTGATAACCGGTTGTGATACCAAGGAGCTCATACCCTGGTCGTGATACCCTGGATATTGATACCCGTAGTACCTTGGTCCATAAATATTGTAGAGAATATCTAACCCAAATATCGTTAAAATTGCTTGTTTTTGTGCAATTAGAAAGCCTCTACAGTTAATGTTTTTTTTTTAGTTTAAACCGTAGGATCTGAATGATGACTTATTAAGTAATATGCTCAAAAAAATTCATAAAGTTTCACCGCACGGATTGAAAGATTATAATGTTTGAAGTAGTGAAAATGCTCATTTTCTTCCCTGCGTTTTCTGGATCAGCAGTCTTTGATTTCAATTTGTGTCACATTTTTGCACTATAAAAGGTCTCAATTAATTACCATAATGTTAAGCATGATGTTAATTTGCTACATACCGATTTTTAGAGTTAGAAAAGGGGTGTAGCATATTCAAAAAAATTGTGCAATGAGTGGGACTGTGGGGGTTCAAAAATTCACCATTCACTTTATGTTTTTTGTGAACTTGGTATCGTTTGAAATGAGAATCCAAATGGTCAATACGAAGGTTTACATCACATAATGCCGTAGAAAAAATCAAAAGTGAATCATACAAAGATCTCAAAGGTTTATGTGGAAAGGTAGAAGTTTTTTCGTACTCTCCTCGAAAATGTGTGACAATGTGTGAAAATAATTGACTTGGATTACTATGCTTTTTCACCAAAGAACTAACAACATGGTTAACACGATGGTATTGGATTTTGATCTCGTGTAGTGCAACAATTTTTAGGGGTAGACAAGGGGTGTAGCATATTTTTTTTAAATGTGCAATGAGTGGAGGTTCAAAAATTCACAATTCACGTTATGTTTTTTTGTGAACTCGATATTGTTTTAAATGAGAATCCAAATGGTAAATAAGAAGTTTTACATTGCATAATGCTGTAGGCAAAATCAAAAGTGAATCGTACGAAGTTCTCGTAGTTTTATGTGGAAAGGTAGAAGTTTCTGGTATTCTCCCCGAAAATGTGTGACAATGTGTGAAAATAATTGACTTGGATGAATATGCTATTTCACCAAAGAACTAACAACATGGTTAACACGATGGTATTGGATTTAGATCTTGTGTAGTGCAAAAGTTTTTAGAGGTAGACAAGGGGTGTTGCATGTTCAAAAATATTGTGCAATGAGTGGTGGTTCAAAAATTCTTATTCCATACTAATAGTGACTATTGTTTTGTAATGAAATACAGGTTTTTTGAGTGTTGCGTTATGGCACCACCAAATATTGATAGAATCTGGGAGAGCCACGGCTGGTGGATTGCAGAAGTGGATGAGCCGAGCGCCTTCTTATGGGTGACGGATTATCCCTTTGAGCTGGGAAAGCGTACATCGGCGTTGGGGAAGAGTTTTGGCAAAATCCAAGCAATCACTCTTCGAAGTGATGATATGGTATACGTTACTTGCGCAGTGGGTCTAGGTCAATCGGAGGTGAAGACTTCTCTTTCGAAGAAATTGCTTTTGGCACCTGTACCTTTGAATCTTCTTCAAAATCCAGGTCAGGTGAAATTCCTCAAATCATTGCAGACGTTTTGGTTAAACATCTCTCTTGCGGTACGTACTGCTAGACACAACAACGTCTTATCCTATTTAGCGTTATCGCCGGAGATGGTGCTGAAGGCTAAGAAGATTATGGAGGAACATATTAGATATGAAGCATTTCGGGAGAGGGACCCATCACGTGCGACAACTCAAGCCCCACCAGCGGAACCAGAAGAAACAGAAGTTTATCGAGTTCTTGCTGAGCCGTTGCAATTGGATTGGCGACCACTGGAGGGGGGGAGGGGAAGTGGAGGCCAACATCCCAACACAACTTCTGAGGTACAGACATTACCGAATCCTCCATTAACGAGTAGGCGTCCTACGAAGAGGCCACGGCGTGTTGACAGTGATGTAGCTTATGGTTCAAGAGAAAGCCCATCAAGTTTGGATCCAAGCGGGAGGAGGTTGATTGGGAGAAGTGCAAGATCGGGTGGCAGGATTCCTAGGTCGGGGCTCAGGACGTCTGATGGTCATCGTAGGGCCCCTACATCTACACCGGAAGATGTAGCTCATTTGTTAGCCGTGGCGCCGGAGGAAGAAGATTTTCACAACCTTCCAGACAGTATACCAGAGGATTTTGAAGACAATGCGGAGATACCACAGGATCTTCCAACTTCAATGTATTTAAAAGCACCAGTGCCTACAACGGAGGAGATTGCGAAAGGATCAGTGTGGGGGAATTTTGTGTTTAAGGCACACATAGACCGCATTGTCTGTCTGGAGAACCCGGAAACGAACCACCGGGTTTTATCACAGAAGGGGGTCAGAGAAGTATTTAACCGCTTAAGAGACCCAGAATCTGCGAGTCGGGTGAGTAGATTGGTACTTCGACCGATCAGATACATCATACATACTACCACCGATAATGGTGTCATTGAGAAGGAGGAGCTGCCATTTCCGTTGGTAGGAACCGCACGAGAGTTTGAGCGCATGTTCATTGCACACGGGAGTGCTTCTGCACAGGGTGCGATGGGATCCCAGTATTCTTGGCTTCAAGATCATATCATTTGGGAACCGGTGGATGGCCAACATATAGTAGCAGCTTGTAAGTTTGCACAGCAGCAGTGGAGAGATGGTACTATGCCTTTAAATGAGTACCTGGACACGTTCGAGCGGCGGGAGGCCTCTTTTGTGGTAAATGATGATCGTCGCTTTTACATTGAGAAGTCTGCGCGGATCAACGTGGCAGAGTTTCAGAGACAGTCATATTCTACCATGGAGGAGGATTTGAGGAAGATCCGTCAGATTTGGGATCTATACGGAAGGCCTGATAGCACACTACGTGTGGACGATGCACGCAGGGCTGTTGCTTTGGTGAGTGCGGCAAGTGCAGTGCATAAGTTGCCGAAAGGGGATGGAGTTGTCACGGTGAAGAGGTTGGCCAAAAACATGGAGGATCTGACCAATCATGCGTGGAATCCGAGCAATGACTGCTTCGAAGCTATCATTCAAGTATGCAAGGACTACGAAGACGGCATTTTCTTTTACAGCAAGGAGGAAGAAGACAAGTGGAAGGACATGGCGAAGAAGAAAGAGTTGGATCCAAATGTGGACGTACGACCAACAAGAAAGGAGATGACGCAGAATTGGTTGAGGCCGTTAGGTAGGGTTCCGAATCCATATTATCTTCGGTTGGCTAAGTCTGCTGCAACGAAGCCGGTGGGGGAGGATGGAGTAAGACCACGTCAAGCATATTACTTCGACGGTGTAAAAGACAAGAATCCACATCCTCGTACGATTGCCGGTGTGGTTGACCGATATCAGAGACGAGAAGCTGTGATGAATTCCATCCGTTGGTTGATGGTGGAGAACAAGGAAAGTACACCTGATTCCATGGAGGAGTTCTTTCGTATCCGTGTAGGAAAGTATTTTCCAAGGAATAACGCACAACTTGATACGTTTGAGAAGCTTTTGAATGCTGCCACAAAAAAAGCTTGGACTGCTCCTGTGCGGGGGAAGGTGTCTAAACTGGAAGACATAGGCTACTTCATCCCCCCTTCCACCAGGTTTCATTATGGTGACATTGCAGCAGGGGGGCGTGGATACATTGGACTGTCCGTGGATGTGGGAGGACAAGCTACTGCTAATTGAGAATGGCAGATGGAAGTCAAGGGGCCAGGCCAGAGCGACACTGAGAATCTTCTTCCGGTTCGGTGTAGAAGAGGGTTATTCCGCACCGACTACATAGAGTTGGGGAAACCATGTTTGTGGGTGATTGATTGTCGACGTGGCGGTGGGAGGCATGGAGATGGTCATTGGGGAGACGCCCAGTTATCCGCAGTTTTTGCACAGTTGGCATTATGGATGGCAAATATTGAACGATGGAACGTCATCTTCTTGTTACCAGCGGCCGTATATGCCAACGAAGATTTTTTCACGAAAGTGAAGCTTCTAGAGGGATGTACTATGCGACGTGGATGCTGGGCATTTGATCCGAACTCGGTTAATCCCTATGCTCTCGATTTTACAGAGAATGGGCGTCTGGAGCAAGTAGTACAACCGATTGGCGATGTTGTGATTTGTATGCAGCACCCTGTGGGTACATCTCCTGGCCCGAACTATGTTTCTGGAGACGTTCCACTTCCACTTGTTTTCTTGGATCACTGGAGTGAGGCACGCCAACCCTCTGAAGTTGATTCACTTGAGAGATCTCCATTAGAGCTGGCAAGACTAGTGGGCTCATACTTGCCCCGTGGTTGGGGTTTAGTGGCGTGTAACATATCTACGGCCATTCCCACGATCCTTGAAGGAGATTTCCAGGGATCTGAGGTTTTCATCATTGACGATTGTACAGACAGAGTTTCATTTTTGTACAATGAGTTGTCCGACAATTTCCAAGGACAACTGTTGGTCAGGACTGGTGGAACAAGTACTGGTTGCAACATTGTACCTGAGACCAAAGAGGCGGTTGGTGGAGTGAGGAATGAAGACGACAATGAGGATGGAGGTGGTTTAAATGAGAGATTGCCACGCTCAGGTACCACAGAAGATTTCTCATCTCGTAGTGGTTCAGACGCCGATGAAGATGGAGTGAACCAGTCTCCTCCAAGAGACAGGATTCCATCAACGCAGCGGGCGGTGGGAGATACTTCAAGGCAGACATCTGCAACACCTACAGAGAGGATGCAAGATATCAGTGTAATAGATATTAGATTGGCGGCAAGGGCAGGAGGGGGGCGTACATTTGATGGTCCTAGGCTGGAGATGGAGGAAGAAGGATTGGATTCATGTGAATTTTTTTTCGGTGCCGAGGAGGATTCCACAGCCTTTTATGCCTTCTCAATCACAACATGTATCGGAGACACAAGAGACGTTTAGAGGTACTCAGAGTGATATCGGACCAGGTTTGCCTTCCATTCCAAGATCTAGCGTATCCGAGGACATCATTGCATTTCAGGGGGCCTTCTCATCAAAGCGAGAGATGTCCTTCAATCCTGAAGATGGCTTTTTCTACAATGATGATCGCGTAAGGCATACACGGGAGGGTGTACCTGGCAATTACCGATTTGTTGAGTGTGCATCCATTGGCATCGAAGATGTGGGAGATCGTCCAGTGCAGGATCATGAACTGTCCGCTATGGTAGGTAGCGCCATTGGACACGTGGAGGGAGTCGTTCCGCCAGAAGATGAGCTCTGAGCCCTGGAGCTATATACTATAGTAGAGCATGCACGTAGTTTAGGTGGCAAGTACGTTAGTATAATGTAGTTTGAGATGTGTCTATCGTTCGGTGGGTGGTATATATTTATATATTGGATGGTCCATATGATATGTTTGATTTTAGAATTCCTCAGTGATAGTGTGGAATTGCTTGATTATGTATGTTTTTGCATTATAAAATACAGTGAGGTACTTTACACTGTCTTAGGAAATTGCATATATATTTTTGTATCTCTTACACATTGTATTTGTAGTGCAGTACTCTAAAATCCTATAATAACTCATAACACATTTATAATCTCTTTGGGCACATGATCATAATTTTGTAGCAGGATTTGCAAACTAGATTAGAAATCATATATTTTCTAAAAGAAGGTAGCGAATGTAAAAAATATATTATTGATGTGAACATGAAGATGCCAATGTATGACACGACAAACACCCAAAAAATTTGACAGAAAACATACTAAACTTTTGCCAAATTTTGATTTTTTTTAAAATTATGAGCAAATAACTTGCGGCTTTCTACCAGCAACCAGTGCACTTGGCTAAGTGCATAATTGCTTAATTGCATGTTACAAATGGAATACTCTACCAACAATTAGGCCAAGGAGGAATGACCCCCTTGTTGCCTCCAAGTAGATGGATGTAGATGGATGGATAGTCATTTCTCTCCATATTCCCCCATTGACCACGTTTAGGTAACCCAAGTGGGCATGTATGACATTCCTTCCCAATCATTCCGTCCAACAAATGAATTCTAACTTCATAAGACAATTTATTTTTATTAAAACTAGGATCGCCGTAGTTGACACAGAGACTTTGGGAAACAAGTGTAAAACACACCCATAAATTGTATCCCTCACTTGCGCCCGTCTGAATTGCACACGTAAACAAAAGGATGCATGGTTAGTGAGGTTACATCATGTGTCTATAGAATACAAGGCTCTTGTTATCTACATCCTTGGAGAACAAAAACTGTGTTTCCTACATACAACTACATCAACTAGGCAATTTGATTTCAGTATTAGTGAACTTGAGTTCCCATGGTTGTTGTCATGTTGGTCGAGATCCTCCAAAGTTGTGAATATTACGCAGGTTTTTTAGGTGGCAATGTGTGAGAATCTTTGACTTGGAATAAAATGCATTTTATCACTGAAGATAAGAAATGTTTTTCAACAATGTGAAAGGAAATAATACTTCTTGCTAGTATTGAAAATCAAATTCTCACATTTGATATAATAATTAAGAATTATTTTTTAGAGTTGCCCGACATGCCCACACTCCACAATGTTTTTTTCCTTTCACATTGTTAAACATCTTCATGGAATGCCGTCATTTGTTCAAGCCGAGAATCACAAGGTGACTTACCAAATATAGTGTGTGTAATGGAAACTTCCACGAGTTGCCTTAACCCTTTGGCACCCAATTCATGTTTCTCCAAAACCAAGGTATGTGTTGATTTTTTTCTTTGAGCTAACTTTGATGGAAATACAATGCTTAATTTTAGTATCCAACCTTACAAAATTGAATTCAAACCATGACCTAAACTTTGGGAAACTTTTGCACAACATCCAACGATTAATGGAAAAGATTATAGTGTTTGAAGTTACTGTGTATTGGTAATGAAATTGTGCACTTTGGAGGGTATAGTGCTTTATCCATCAATAGATTCTTGCAATAATTTTTGTACTTTGACCCTAACCTCTAAAGGCCCAAGTCGTTTAAGACGAATCTCTACTCCATTGATTATAATTTTCCAAGATGAACTTTTTGAGAATGTAACCGTTGGATCTTCTTCTATACTTGTATGAGATGATGTGGTCAAAATTTCATGAATTTTGACCGTATAGATTGAAAGATTGTTACACCCAAAGTGAAAAAAAATTGTACCCCGTAGGTACACTTGGGCCTCTAGGGGTTAAAGAGGTTCACATATGCTCTAGGTAGATAGCTTTGCACTGACATATCACATGTGTAGCTTTGCATTTATACATGATTATTGATGATTTTTTTACTTTTGTCTATTTGATTGT
The DNA here is from genome assembly GCA_963971425.1 of Bryoerythrophyllum caledonicum. Lineage (NCBI taxonomy): Eukaryota > Viridiplantae > Streptophyta > Bryopsida > Pottiales > Pottiaceae > Bryoerythrophyllum > Bryoerythrophyllum caledonicum. Next base: position 3,391,334 of record OZ020524.1, read on the forward strand.
ATACAAAAATGTTCCAAAATTATACGAATTAAAAAAAAAAAATTGAAGGCGATGAGAGAGACCAACAATCACAAAACAATGAAGAATCTTTTAAAGACAAATTTCAATCAAAATTAAACCATAATGGTATTGCATGTTTAGTATGCGGCATGGTATTCATTGTATTTTACTATATTTGATGTATTTTGTGTTGTATTCTTGGCTTTTCCATGAGTTTTATAACTCCAAATCATGATTTAATTTTTGCAAAGTGTTCATGTAATGCATGAGAAAATCTGAACTTCAAATTTCACAACCTAATTCCTCATGGATTTCATGAAAATTGAGTTTTAACACCTCAGTTGTCCCATTTCGGGTCTCCGGGGCGCCAAAGGATTAACTCTTTTGGATGAAACTCGGGCGGTGAGGTGGGACAAGAGTTGCTAAAGGGACATGTTGTAACCCCCTACTTAATATTTATCCAACCAACAATATGTAACGTTTAAACATTTTGCTCTTAAATAACAAGATGACAGTTACCAAAACAAAAGTAGAAATCTATGGAGAGTAAATATATTATCAATATTACATAAGCAATCACTTATCTCAAATTGAACAGGGTTAGGGTTTTTGGATTTATTGATGAGGCTTTAGAGATCAAACAATAGGATGGATACCAGCAGCGAACGGGGCTTTGGAAACAAGGAAGAGAATAGGGAAGAAGGGGATGACCCCATCCATCTCCATCCATCCCCTCGGGTGGCAACGAGGGGTCACTCTACGTTGGCCCAACAATTATAGAAGTCTACATCAAATCACTACATTACTTCATAAGAAAATCGTGAAAAGTTGTTACAACCCCATAATTTCCTTGACAATTTCATACCAAAAACACTTCAAAACTATTAATTCTAGTGCAATGAGTAAGGAAGGGCACAAAAAATTGTATTTTTAGTTTGAAATGGAAGATCTCATTAAACACTTAATAAATAACATACTCACAAAACATCATGACTTTGATCACTCGGATTGAAAGATTATAGTGTTTGAAGAAGAAAAAATTGTTCATTTTCATCCGAGCGTTGGATGGATTAGTAGACTTTGACTTCACTTGGTGTCAAAGTCTTGCACAACACAAGGTCTAAATTTTAAATCATCATGTTGATCATGATATTAACTCCTTGTATACCAATTTTTAAAAGTATAGAAGGGGTGTAGCATATTCCAAAAAATTGTGCAAGGAGTAGAGGTTCAAATATTATTTTGTTCCGAACAATCAATAAAAAAAAATACACCACATCTTGTAATAGAAAAAATAAAAAGTGAAAGATCTCAAAGTTTCATGTGGAAAAGAAGATTTTTTTTGGTCCTTGACAATGTGTGACAATGTGTGAAAATCTTTTGACTTGGGATAAAATGCATTTTTTCCCTAAAGACAAGAAATATTTTTTGATGTATGTAAAGAATTAATATTATTTGCTGCTATTGAAAACCTCACATTCAATAGAATGTCCTAGCAAAAGTTTACGGAGTTGCCAGCATGCCTGCACTAAACAATTTTTTCTTTACGATGGCACAACTTTGTTTTTTTAGTCCAATGAGAATAAAAATTATACTCCCTTGTACCTCTTGTCTTCTTGCATCTCTGTATTCAATTTCAAGAATTGCAAATATAAATTGCAAACATGGGAACGTGCCCAAGATTTGCAAAAGCCCACCTCCGGACTTTTTCATTTAGGGGTTAAAACCATGACACCTTTACACCAAAAACACTTCAAAATTGTTGGATTCTAGTGCAATGAACAAAGAAGGAAACAAAAACTTCAATTTCTAGTCCTGACCGTAGGATCTCAATTAAGACTTATTAAGTGAAATATTTTCAAATTTCAAAAACTTTGACCGCACGGATTGAAAGATTATAGTGTTTGAAGTCAAGCAAATGGTTGATTTTCTTCCCTGCGTTCAGTGGATCAGCAGACTTTGACTTCACTTGCACTACACGGGGTCTAAATCCATTACCATCTTGCTAAACATGATGTTAGTACCTTATACACCAATTTTTAGAAGTAGAGGACGGTTGTAGCATATTCAAAACAAATGTGCAAGGAGTGGAGGTTCGAAATTTGTTAATTCACACTTTAATTTTTTGTGAATTTAATATGTTTTAGATTGATGATCCAAATGGTCAATAAGAAGGTTTACACCACATACTGTTGTGGAAAAAATAAAAAGTGAAAAATATAAAGATATCTAGGTTTTTTGTGGAAAAGAAGAAGTTTTTTTGGTACCTTTTTTGACAATGAGTGACAATGTTTGAAAATGTTTGACTTGGGTTGGTATGCTATTTTTCACTTAAGACGAGATTTTTTTTGACAATATGAAGGGAAATAATATTACTTGCGAGTACTGAAAATCTCACATTCAATAGAGTGTCCTAGCAAAAGTTTTTGGAGGTGCCCGAGCTGCCTGCTCTCCCCACTTGAAATTCAAAACCCTATAACTTTTTCATCAAATGTCCAGTTTAGGAATTTTTTTTTTCCACTAAGGCCTTGATAATGCCTTTCTACAATAAAAATTTCAAAGAGGAATATTGGCAATTGACACCATAGGAACCTGACCAAACTTTCAAAAAGCCCATTTTTGACACTTGGTCCTTTAGGGGTTAAGAGTGTTGATATAGAGCTCCTCACATTTCTGAGTGTGAATATGTATGACTTGTGGGGACATTATTACACGTATGTTGCAGGACTCAAACAGACAGGAATAGTGTCTGCTGCCTTGTACAGAGGCTGCAAGATAGGGATTACAAAGCAAGTTCCATCTATTAAATTTGGGACTAGATACACATGGATGACTATCATTGGAAACCCGGAGCAGGCTATATTGTGCCATGAATCATTATCCAGTATGTCATCCTTGGAGAAGCGTATGTTATTGTACGATAAGTATACACATCTCTAAACCCTGGATTATATGCTCAAGATGTCCTGTGACCTTGATGGGAGTTCCAAATTGGCACTTTGGTCTCACGGTTACCATAATGCCAAGTTGATTCTACTTTTGCTAGTTATTTCTAAGGTGATGCTCTAGTTTTTTTGTGCAATCTTGTGTCATCAAGACATCATGCTCAGCAGCATCCTTGCAAGCTATAACCCTTGATTGTGAATGACCATGCCCATATTCAGGTAGGCCAAATAATGGAATAAGTGGATTTTTGATATCTCTCTCATTGACGTAGATTGTGGTTGGTGAATTGTCTAAGAACATCCGTAACCTTCCCACAGACAACTCCTCTGGAACAGTGAAATTATAAGTGGCTAAAATTAGCTCGAAAGCTACCGTGTGAACAGGGGTGCTAGTACAGTGTGAACAGGGGTGCTAGTACAGTGTGAAAAGGGGTCATGGAATTGTGACATTTCGCAAATAAACTACTCATGAGAAATGTGGATGTGATTATCGCGACTTGGCAGCATGGTGATGAGCATCTCCGACCACATCCGAAAAATGATCATTAGCCTAGGAGCTCCCCCAGCCGTCGATCTCTAGCTAGGCGGCTACATCCTAGCCGTAGATGATTAGCGAACCCTAATCTCCTCTCCTCCTTCTTCGTCTCCCCCAGCCTGGGTTATTTAGCTTCGGGGGTTTTTGTCGTTCACCAACCTTTGTCTTCGTGTCGTGATCCTTGGCTCACAACTTGTCTGCTCCCTCGAGATTGCAGCTCCTCTGGCTTTGCATTTGTGAGGCTTTGTAATTGCGGTGGAGTGGGCTCGCTAATCTGTAGATTTGCACCTCTTTTTTGCCGTGAATTACAAGAGAATTGGCGTTCTCCTGCATTCACTGCGATGGCGAGGTGGAGGCTCTCATTGAATTCGCCGGATTTTCGAAAACCTCCAATGCAGGTCGTTGCCTCCTCTCATTTCCTCCTGGCTGGACTCGAGTTGTATAAATCTGTTCCTGGTTTGTTTCATTGCAGTGCGCTTGGCTCACACTTGCTATTTTGTTTTCTTTCTGATCTGCTGTTTACCGATCCATTCTGATCTGCTGTAACCTGTTCTGCGAGAAGTATCGAGTTCTTGTCGTTGGATTTTTTTGGCGCGATCTAATTGTGTTTGGGGCGGTTCTGCTGGGTAAGCGATCCATTCCGATCTGTTATTGTTGTTGCCATAGTGTTATTGTTGTTGGATTCGGTGGGGGCTCTGGTTGTGTTCTTGGCGGTTCTGTTGGGTTTGGTTTTTCCGAGGGGCGCGCTGGCGCAGGGTTTAAGAAGATGGCACCGCGGCTTCAATTGCCTGAGAATTTTCGGGTGCGGTATTTCGGCTGCACTCGCAATGCCAATGGCATTGAGAAATATCTACCTCCTTCTCCAATTTTTGGCGCTCCATCGGCAGCGGCTAGTGTCCCTGGTGGCGAGACGCATATCTCCGAGACGAGAAATGAGGACTCGGTCACCCCTGCACGTCGGCCAGAGGTTTGCTCCCGGTCCGAGCTCTCTGTCGGCAGCGGCAAGAGGGTGAGCGCTGGTGCTGAAGAAGTCAGCGGTGGCGGTGAACATGAAGTGGAGGAGGTGGGGAAGAAGAGGAAGCCTGGCGGATCGGGGAAGATCGGAGGCGCCACGAAGAAGAGGAAGACGTTAGATGTCACTCGGATGTGGCAGGAGTCGTGGTCGGCGAAGTACACTTGGGGTGAGGGTGAGTTTGTCGGCGGGGTTCTTGTGGCTGTTGTCTGCACAATCTGCACTCGTGTGAATGGGCGAAGAAAGAGCATCGTCCCGAAGAATGACAACCTTGCGAAACACCAAGGCAAGAGAACTTGCACCGCCGATGGTCATCCTCTCCCCGACTTGAAGGTGGGAGACAAGTATACTGCTTTGAGCTGCGCCCACTTGAAGAACTGCAAGACATTTGCAGGGAGGAAGCCCGGTACAGTAGCCGATCAGGTGCTGCTGGGCTTGGATCCAGATTACAAAAGAAAGGGAGTTCAATTCTCAACCTTGCTTGAAGTCCTGTGTCATGGTCGTCCAATGGTCGATTAGGAGAGGTCTGAAATTCTGCTTAAGCACCTGAAGACTAAAAATCTCCCACGAAAGCATTGGTCCGAGTCTACTGGATGGGAAATGAGTGAGTATTTGCATTTGTCAGTCTTAAACTGCATGAAGTCCATTGTTAAGTCTGCGAGAATCATCTCCATTAGTGCCGACGAGGTCACTGCTATTGATCATACGGGCTGGATTGGTGTACATGTGTACACAATGGAAAATTGGGAAAGAATTCCCCACTTGCTTCACTTGTCTCAGGTCACGGAGGGGGGGAAGGCTGACCACCTCACGAGTGTGATCATGCACTCGCTGATGGGGGAAGGAGGCATGTCCCGCTCCGAGCTTGCTTCAAAACTTCTGTGCTTTGGATCTGATAATGTATCCACATTTCAAGGATCGAAGACTGGGGTTTCAACCCAGATTCGTGAGAAGTGGGCTCCATTTTCGTTGGGAATGGGATGTTGCGGCCATAGGATGAATCTCTGTATTGCAACTCTTTCAAACTTCCCCATGGTCTCTCGGCTTGAGTCCTTCCTGCAGTCTTTGTACAGTTACTTATGCCGAAGCAACAAGCGTCATGCTGAGCTCCAGAAGTTAGCTAACCTCATGGAAACTAAGGGGAATAAAATTCTCCGAAACAACACTACACGCTGGATATCCATGAGGAGTCCAGCAAGAAGGGCTCTTGAGGAATACAAGACCCTTGTTGTCAAAATGGGCATGGACATGACTTCTGTTCCGGGTGAGAAGAACAAGGACGTCGCTACAGCAAGTGATAACTTTGATTTACTCGTAGATCTGGAGTTGTTGTTGTCTCTTGCCGTTTTCTAGCCTCTGCTCACTACAGTCCATTGCCTCATTAAGTTTGCTCAAGCCCAAGACGTCTTCATTTGTGACTTCTTACAGTCTGTGAAGTGTGTTCAGGAAGAGTTGGCTCGGAAATACATTGATCCAGCCACTGCTTTTGGCAAGGAGGATTTCAGTGAATACCATAACTTGGTGGATCTGAAGCATCCCTCCCTTTGCATGCGGTGGAAAGAACTCCCTGGCGGCAGTGGCATTTCCCACTTGTATTTCGACTTTGGCAGTAGAATGATATATCTACGCTGCCATGATAAGTCCACCGGCCAGTGCATTTTCGTGACACATGAGGAGTTCAATCGCTGCATGCTCACTGTTGAGCGCCAATTTACAGGTACTGAATTCTAACCTTCGCCCTTTGTTGTTTTCCATTTTTTTTTCATTTTTTTTGTTTTAATGTCTCTTTCCTTTATTCTGTTTCAGCCATCTTCGGCTTGTTGCTTCAAATCTTTTTTCCTGATTGAAAATGCCTCTTTCCTTTACTCTGTTCCCTCATCTTCGGCCTGTTTGTCTTTTTTTTATTTTATTTAAAATGCCGCTCTTTCATTCAGTTATCAGCTAGCTCTGGTTTTGTTTGTCGAATTTTTGTTTTTTTTTGCCCAATGCCTCCTATCCTGTTTCAGCCATCTCTGGCGTTGCTTTTCAAATTTTTTTTCATTTTTTAAACTGCTGCGGTGCTCTCACAGTTGGAGCATGTGTCGTGTAACAGCAAGGCAGTGAAGGCTGTTTGTCTCGGTGTTTGGTGTCTCGAATTGGTGTGTATCAGTCTCCATTTTCCAGCGTCGGACCTTTACTTTTTTTTTTGTTGTCTCTTTGTTGGTGCTGAAGTCCATTGTTGTGTGGCGGTGATGTGCAGAGGCTGCTCAGGCCCTGTCTGATGAGCTCGAACGGCGTTTCCCTCAGGTTGAATTGCTTGATGCAATCGGCATTGTGTATCCTCAATATTGGCTCCAGGATGGGGCTGATGACTCTTTCCAACAGCATTTATCAGTGCTCAAGGATTTCTATTGCAAGTCTCGAACCGTGGCTCTGGATGGTGAGACTCTGATTGTCCTTGAGATGTTGTCCGGCTCAAAGTTGGACACCGAGCAGGCTCTCTTCAAGCTCACGATGAAGGCTAATTGCGAAGCCGCTTGTGCCCCCCCTTTTCACGTGAACCCTCTTGTGAAGCTGTGGAGGACATTGTCGGCATCAAGGCCCTGTGCAAACTTATCCCTGAGTACTTGAAGCTCGCTGAAATGGGCAGTGTGCTTGTGCTGGGATCTGTAGAGGACGAGAGATGTTTCTCCACCTTGAAGTTTCTTAAATCTTGCCAAAGAAATAGGCTGGGGAAGCATCTTCCTTTAGTTGTGAGAATGTTCGGCCTGAAGTATTTCACACTTGAGAACTTCCCATTCCAGGATGCAATTGACTCTTGGCGAAATGGTGTGAAGGTTGGCCGGCAAGGAGATGCTTGAATTTTATAATCAGTATCCTCCCTTGACGTGTTGTGATTTATATTCCTTAGTTTCCATGAAGTTAGGCTGATTTTCTAGCTCATTTGTCAACACAACCGGAGGTTGGAGGACTTAACATGAAGCGTTGGAGAGCTGGCGATTTTACAAGCTTCTGTCTGAGGCTTGAGCTTGCTGGATACGAGGAGCTTCACCGAGCTGCCTTGGCATCGATTTCTAACCCTGCATCTAATGTGGCTTGTTTGTGCTGTGTTGTGCAGAACATTGATGCTACAGTGGGCAGTTTACGGGTTCAATTCCCGCATCAATGACAGGCTTTTTTTCAAATGGTTTTGAACATTAGTTTCAGAATTATATTACAACTCCGATCTAAAATTATAGTCGTGATTAATGATTTTGTGCAAACTTGCAAAGACAATATATCACTGTTCATTCACTTTCCTTTTCTGAACTTAAGCAAAAAGAAAAAAACTACCAGAAAGTTAAGTGAATTCGCAATTTTTAATCATTCCATCCTTTATGTTGCATCCTACAATACAAAAAAATCTGACAAGTAGTATTTTGAATTAATTTGCTCCAGCCTTCAGTAGCAAACTCTGATATACTTTAAAAAAATAAATTAGCGGAATTACTACATTTTAAAATGACCACCTGCCCTACTTATCGCAAATACTGCTGCCCGAATTTTCACAGGTGGCCAACTGCGCTCAAATGGGAAAACAGTCCTGGGACCACTGCTCTGGAAGGGCCATTTGCTGCGTCAATTGTCTGGTCCAGTCCATCCCAACCTCAAGCCCGCTGTCATGCACTGTGACCACCTAGGCATTATCCACGTTATCCTGTCAGCTGACTGAGCTGTGAATATGCACACTTGAACCAAGGAGAACACCGTCAGAGCCCAAACTATGCCAAGAGGCTGAGTTTTGGAGTTGGAAAAAACATAACCCCTAAATGAAAAAAGTCCTGAGGTGGGCTTTTGCAAATCTTGGGCACGTTCCCATGGTTACAATTTGAATATGCAATTCTTGAAAGAAAAAAAATTCCGGAGATGCAAGAAGACAAGAGGTACACGGTAGTATAATTTGTATTCTCATTGGACTTGTAGAAAAAAGGTTATGCCATCTTACGAGATAACTTGTCGAGTGCAGGCAACTTCAAAAACTTTGGCTAGGACACTCTAGTAAAAGTGACAATACTAGCAAGTAATATTAATTCCTATCATATTGTCAAAAAACATTTCTTGTCTATGTGAAAAATGCATTTTTATCCCAAATCAAAGATTTTCACACATTGCCACACATTGTCTATCAAAGTAACCAAAAAAAGTTCTTCTTTTCGACATCAAACTTTGAGATCATCATGTTTTTTACTTTTTACTTTTTCTACTACAAGATGTGGTGCAAACCTTCCTATTGACCATTTGGATTGTGAATCAAGAACATGCTGAGTTCACCAAAAAAAAAAATGTGAACCTCCACTCCTTGAACAATCGTTTTGAATTTGCTACACCTCTTCTCTACCTCTAAAAATTGGTCTACAAGGGGCTAATATCATGATCAACATGATGGTATATTATTTAGACCTTGTGTAGTGAATATTTGACACCAAGTGAAGTCAAAGTTTGTTGATTTCTTCAACGCAAGAGAAAAACAAGACGTTTTCTCTACTTCAAACACTATTATAATCTTTCAATCCATGCGGTCAATGTTGATGAAATTTTGCAAATATGTTACTCAACAAGTTTTAAATTGAGATCCTATGGTATAAAAATAGGAATAATTTTTTTTATTACCTTCCTTACTCTTTGCACTAGAATTAACAATTTTGAAGTGTTTTTGGTGTGAAACTTGTCAAGGAAATTTAGGGGTTAAAAGATGCAATTTTTTGGAGTTTGGATCCCTTTAGAGTGAAAGCCCAAAGGGCCGAGTTGAGAGGTTGTGACCCAACCAACTTGGCAAATCCCAAGTCAACTTTTACCTCTTACAGGTTATAATTTTTTTTTTAAATCTCTCTCACTTTTGTAGTGATGGAGCCTAAAAGTTAACACATTTTTGGTATTCAAGACATCAAGAAAATGGCCAAAATTCTCATTACACCTTAAAATCCATCACAAGCATTGGCACATAAGAATTTTAGTTGAAACAATTCAAGTGATAATCCAGGTCAATCCCTAAAAAGGTATTACTGTATTTCTCCCTAGAGGAGCGTTGTTCATTTTAGGCTTAACATTGATCCGAAATTTCTGAAACTTTTCACAAAGATGTGGCGTAGTAGTAGCTTTTTGAAGATATAATTTTTTATCACAACGTACCCTTAGATTTACGAAGTTGTGCTATTATTAATGTAGAACTTGAGACTTCCTGTCGATCCACATTCTTTGCTACAAGCTTCTATTGGAATCAAGATTTTTTTACATATAAGTAATACTACTTTCTCTGAAGATGTCAATTTTTAAATATTTATTTTTGTGCAAAAAAATATTTTAACCCAAGTCAGACATTTCCATACTTTGTCATGCAAGGTACCAAAAAACTTCTTCTTCTCCACATAAAAACTAGAGATCTTAGTTAAAAGTAAAAACTTTATTTTCCTACCAGAAGATGTGGTATAAACCTTTTTTTAAAACTATTTGGATTTTCATTCTAACACATATTCAATTAAAATGTAATGATGTAGAATGGCATTTTTTGAACTCCACCCCTTGCACAATCTTTTTATTATGCTACACCCCTTTTCTACTTCTAAAACTTGGTGTGCCAGGAATTATTATCATATTCAACATGATGCTATGAAATCTAGACCTTGTATAGTGCAAAACTTTGGCACCAAGTGAAGTCAAATTCTGCTCATCCTCTCAACTTTAAACACTACAATCTTTCAATCCGTACGGGTGAAGTTTATGAATTTTGTGAGCATGCTATTTAAGAAGTCTTAATTAAGATCAAACAATAAGGATTACACGTTAGTTGTTTTTACTTGCCTTCTCTACTATCTACATTGGTATCAACAGTCTTCAAGTGTTTTTTTTCTGTGAAATTGTCAAGGGACTTTAGAGGTTGAATGATTCAAGTTAGAAAATTGAATTAAGACTTTCACGTAAAAAATTAGGTAAAATCCGAAGTAACAAATTTTAGGTTAAAAGGACTAGGTAAAAATTGAGGTAAACAAATTCATGTATAAGGAGGTTATTTTTTCCATCTACAAGCTAAGATTTGGTCAAATTTTGAATATTTTAATGAAGAAAATGTTCCCCACCTCAGCAAGGGTTTGGGTTTCTATTCTCGTTTGATCCAAACATTACCTCGAGAAGCCGAACTCTTGGCGCCAAAACTCTCAATAAGTGTTGTCATGTAGGCCGTTAGCCTTTCGACCTTGGTTCCTACTGTGAAAGTCGAGAGGCCAACCAAGGCCAATTTTCAAGCTCTAGACCAATCAAATTGCGAGTAGCACTCAGCCTCTCAACCCTTGGTACTAACGTGAAAACCACCTTAAGGCTTTGTCAAAACTTATGGTTCACATGACCCAATATGGGCCTGAAATGAAGGTTATATAGTACTGTATTGTTTCACGTTCAAATAAAAAAATAAAAAAATAATAATGAAAAATAGTAATACATGAGTACAAATAATAAACACTAATAAAAAACAGAGCATGGTAAATTCAAAGTTAATGTTTGACCAAGGACCATAGGCTCCTGGCATCAGGCATGCAGCATGAATATCACTGGACCCTGGAGGTCTTGCTGGGACCTTGAATGATGTGATTCCCAAATTTCTGGTCCAAGCCCAGCATTGCCATCTGCTAACATTGCAGGGGCTCTTCTGGTTCCCACATTGTTGGGTCATCTCGTTATTCCTGGAAGCAAATGAATAGTAAGTTAACAAAGCTTTAGGCCCGCTTTACATTAGAAACGTGAAGCCTCCGGCCAAACTCCACTTGGGCCATGGCACATTCTTGAGAGGCCAATCCTTGAGAAGCCATGGCCTTTGGGTGTGGTGTAAAGTGAGAGAAGGCCAAAAGCTCCAATGTTGAGCTTTTTCAAAATTCATCTTTAAATATATTAAATGATTGGTTGTGAGTTTTTTGGCCAATGGCCCCCCGGGTTTATAGTTAGGCCCACCTCTTGAGGTAGGCCTAACTATAATTCCGGGGGCCCTCATTATTATGCACTTTTGTTGCCACGGAGGACAAAAGTGTTGTCCATGTCATTTTCTCCTCTTTCGTCCCTTGGGCTGAAAAAATCGGGTGTAAAGTGACATTCTTTGGTCTCCTCGATTTCTACGTCTCCCATTGGCTGAAATTTCTCTCCTCGCGGCCTCTCGCCTCTAGTGCAAAGAGGCCCTTAGTGTGTGCTTTCAACCAGGAAGCCTTTGCTGTCTATGGTGATGAGCATTCCAAACTTTGTGGTAAAGCTCACCTGCAAAGTCAGGCCATGATATTGAGGGAATAGACCACTCTCCTCATTTGCTTCTTATTAACCCCAAAAGTTCCTTGACAATTTCAAACCAAAAACACTTCAAGAGTGTTGAAGTAAAAAAAACATTTGTTTCTGATTTGAACTGTAGAATATTTATTCCTACTTCTTAAATAAGATGCTCAGAATTCTTCATAAACCTTGACCACACATATTCAAAGCTTGTAATGTTTGAATTAGAGAAAAAGGTTCATTTTCTTCACTGCAATGAGAGGATTGGCAAACTTTGACTTCACTTGGTGTCAAATAATTGCACTACACAAGATCTAAGGGGCGATTTCACTACGGACCAAGAACTCGTCCCATGCACCTTTAAAATCTGTGATTGGCCAATCAAGTTGATGGAGCCAATCACAGATTCTAGAGGTGCATGGGACGAGTTCTTGGTCCATAGTGTAAACCGCCCCTAAATGCAATACCATCATGTGAACCCCTCAAGGACAATTTGAATCTACAGGGTACAAATCAATTTTGGGCAAGTACCTACAAATCTCATTTTGAAGATAAATTCGTGAAATTTTTAGTGAGAATAGGAATACAGGGTATTTTTGGAGGGATTTGTTCCTTTATTTGAATTTATAGGGAAAAAGTTATGGTGCTTCAAACATCAAAAGCTTGAGTTTAGGGTAGTTGGGCAAGGTACTATAGAGATGAACAATGCACATTGTAGGGTTGACTATTGCACTTTTTTAGGGCAAGCAGCAAGCAACAAAATTTCTTGGCAACCCTCATTGTTTTTACTCTAAAATGCATAGAAATTAAGGATTATACTTTGTTTCCAAAAAAAATTAAAAAATTAAAAAGACATAATGACTATATCCACCATTCGGATTTTTGATCCAACAATTATTTCTCTATTTAAAAAACGAAATTGCATTCCTAGGTGAAAGGCCACTTTCTATACCCCTAGTTATTGCAAGTCCATTTTTCTTATCATAAACACCTCCATTACTTGTGATTTTTGGTGTGCACTGACCCAACACAAGGTAGAACATGGATCCATAGAGTTAATGCATTGTGTAGTGGAAAAATACACCATTATCTTGAGTCAAATTACGATGATCTTGTTTGCACAAGAAGAAAAAAACTTTATTGCACTCTTCATATGCATTTATTATACAATCCATGCAATCAAAGTTAATGGTAAAATTTGAGAGTATCCTTGTAGTAGCAAACCTAAAGATCCTATGGTTGAAAATAATAAAAAATTGTATAAATTAGTCTTGTGATGTCTTGTCTTAGCGAGGCAGTTTGGGGTGGTTTTGGTGAAACATTGTGTCGGTCCTTCAGGGGTTGAGCATGATACTAGTTCTTTGTACAGTACCCACCAATAAGTATACGTTCATTTTGCATATGTACGTTTCCACTCTACACTGCTGCCAACTTTGACACCCTTTTAAAGGCTGAAAAAATGTCATTTCACCATGAAATTTTTGGCACAAGATTGTTTCTACGTTGACAACATGTGTGCAAAATTTCAAGGTCGGAAGTTGAATTAAAAAAAAGATATTCAAGATCTACCAACATGGGTAGCACTAAGAAAAGTTTCATAGCTACGAACTTTGACACCCTCCCAAGGATTGAATTTTTTTGTTTTTGCCCATGTAATTTTTGGCATGGGACGGCCTCTGTGTTTATTAAATGTTTAAAGTCTAAAACATCCACACAAAGAGACATATTTAAAATCTAGCAACATGTGTAGTTGTGAGTGTAGTTGTAAGAAACATTTCACTCCTGGCCAACTTTGACACACTCCCAAGGATTAAATCTTTTGTTTTTGCGCATGAAATTTTTGGCATGAAACCATTTCTATATTGAATACATGTGTGCCAAGTTTTAAGGCCAGAATACCTACATAGCAAAAAAAATTTGAAATCTACCAACATGTGTAGTTGTGAGAAACATTTCACTCTTGCCAAATTTGACACCCTCCCATGGATTGAGTTCTATATTTTTTCCCATGAGATTTTGGACATGAGACCATCTCTATGTTGATTACATGTGTGCTTAATTTCAAGTCTAAAATATCCACGATAGAAAAGAAAAAATTCAAAATCTACCAACGTGCTAATTGTGACAAACAACCAAGGGTACCATTTCAACTTTGGCACCTTCCCTAGGTTTGAAAAATTGTTATTTTACTATGAAATTTTTAACACATGATCACTTCTATGAATATAACATGTGCGCCAATTTTCAAAGCCAGAAGATGAATAAAGAAACCCATATTCAAAATCTACCAACATGTGTAACTTTGAGAAACAATCTTGTGTATCTATTATTGTATTCATCACATGGCTTTGAAATTTAACACACATGTTATGAGCATAGAGATGATCTTTTGATAAAACTTTCATGGTAAAATATCAATTTTTCAGCCCTCAAGAGGGTGTCAAAATTGGCAGTAGTGAATGGCTTACAACTACACATGTTGGTAAATTTGGTATATCTTTTTCTATATTCATCTTCTGGCCTTGAAATTTGGCACACATGTTGTCAACATAGAAATGATCTTGTGCCAAAAATTTCATGGTAAAATGACATTTTTTTAGCCCTCAGGAGGGTGTCAAAGTTGGCAGCAATGTAGTGTGGAAACGTTCATGAACGTATACTTATTGGTGGGTACTGTACAACAATTTTTAGAGGTAGAGAAGGGGTGTAATATATTGTAAACAATTGTGCAAGGAGTGGAGATTCAAAAATTGCCATTTCACGTTACATTTGGTTCACATTCTGTACACCAATTTTTTTTAAAATGAGAATCCAAACATTCAAAAAGAATGTTTACACCACATCTTGTAGCTGGGAAAGGGGAAAAAAAAATAAAAAAAATACACACATTAAGATCTATAGTTTTTATGTGGAGAAGAAGAAGTTTTTTTGGTACTTTGCTGGACAATGTGTAGAAATGTTTGACTTGGATTTAACTCCTTTGCTACACTAAATACATTATTTTGTATTTTGACAATATCCAAGAAAGTGATGTTATTTATCCATACAAAAAATCTTGATGCCAATACAAAACTTGAAAGAAGATCTTGGAGCTGCCCGGAGTTCCCAATTTTGCATATAGAATAGCATTAATTCTTTCGAAATGTCATGTGTGAAAAAATATATATATTCCCACAAAGCTACTACTACCGCTTCTTCACCATAAGTTTCAGAAATTCCAAATCAAAATAACTGAGACCAAATAATTCGGCCCAAAATAGAAAACGTCCCTTAGGGAGAAGTGGTCTTTTAGGGATAAAATTTGAAATTGAATAGGTTTATAATTTTATTAAAAGTTAAAACCTTTTGTCCCTCCACCATTGTTTTGAATATGCTACACCTCTCTACGTCTATAAATTGGTGTACAAGGAACTTATATCATGCTTAACATGATGGTAATGATCTAGACCTTGTGTTGTGCAAAAGCTTGACACTTAGTGAAATCAAAGTCTTTTGATCCAATGAACGCATAGTAGAATATGAACCGTTTTCTTGACTTTAAACACAATTATAATCTTACAATCCGTGCAGTCAAATTTGATGAATTTTGTAAGTATGTTACCGAATAAGTCTTAATTGAGATCATATGCTTAGATTTGGAAATACAAGTTTTTGTTCTTGACCTTATGCATTGCAAGGAAATCAACAATTTTGAAGTGTTTTTCTTGTGAAATTGTCAAGGAAATTTAGGGGTTAAGGGTTAACCTTATCTGCTCATATTCCTGCCATCATACAAAAGACATACAGTGACAAACAAAATTGAGTACAATTTTTATTTACTTCCATTCAAAAAATCATACCATGAGTATAGGTGGGCAAAACCAAAATGTGTACGAATCAAAAGTTGTAGTACATGATGTTTTACACAATGCTTAAAAGTTTGAGGTGGAGTTGAATTGTGGTTTGGAAGATATCAAATGCCAAAATAGAGTATGCCTTCATATTCACTTTTGTTCAAGATTGGTATGAGAGCTTTCAAAATATACACAATTTGGAATGAAGCCAATTTTCTTTAGTGTTGTCTTTATGGTATTGTAAACCATCATCTTGAACATGTGTATGCCTTTCATCAATGGAAATTGACCTTTGTGTGCTTGAGATAAATCTCAAATTGTGGAAAAATAGATGTCTTCTTGTGAGAATGGCGTTTGATAACCCTATGTGGAATTGATAGCATGGAATATTAGTGGACATCATTAGTGACAAACGTGAATCAATATTGGCCATTATTGCATGTATTTCATTTAGTATTTGAATTTTTTTAGTATTCAATAAACTCCTTCACAAACTTGATTATTTATATTGGAATGATGTGATGGTTTTCTTCTTGGACCTTATTGATGTCTCAATGCTCATCAATGGAAGCTTTCCATCCACCACTTTGATTTCACTTGCATTTTGATGACTTCGTATCATTAAATACTCAATGCTCCATTTTGCCCCTTCTTTGATTTTTATACCAAAAATAGTTTGAATTGCATTCTTGGTATACATTGATGTTATTCTTCTTATTGAACATGTTTACACCAAGAATGTAATCAAAAATATTTTTGGTATGAAAATAAAAAAGGGGCAAAATGGAGCATTGAGTATTTTATGATACGAAGTCATCAAAATGCAAGTAAGTGAAATCAAAGTGGTGGATGGAAAGCTTCCATTGATGAGCATTGAGACATCAATAAGGTCCAAGAAGAAAACCATCACATCATTCCAATATAAATAATCAAGTTTGTGAAGGAGTTTATTGAATACTAAAAAAATTCAAATACTAAATGAAATACATGCAATAATGGAGAATATTAATTCACGTTTGTCACTAATGATGTCCACTAATATTCCATGCTATCAATTCCACAAAGGATTATCAAATGCCATTCTCACAAGAAAACATCTATTTTTCCACAATTTGAGATTTATCTCAAGCACACAAAGGTCAATTTCCATTGATGAAAGGCATACACATGTTCAAGATGATGGTTTACAATACCATAAAGACAACACTAAAGAAAATTGGCTTCATTCCAAATTGTGTATATTTTGAAAGCTCTCATACCAATCTTGAACAAAAGTGAATATGAAGGCATACTCTATTTTGGCATTTGATATCTTCCAAACCACAATTCAACTCCACCTCAAACTTTTAAGCATTGTGTAAAACATCATGTACTACAACTTTGATTTGTACGCATTTTAGTTTTGCCCACCTATACTCATGGTATGATTTTTTGAATGGAAGTGAGTAAAAATTGTACTCAGTTTTGTTTGTCACTGTAAGTGGAGAGTTACTCATGGCCAAATAGTGCCTTGGCGCGGACAGGAAACCCCCCAAGCTCGGGCTTACCCGAGGTGGGGCCCGTCTTAATTGCATGGGCTCATTTTTCTGGCCCTCCCATTTTGGGGAGGTCAGAGGCTTTTTTTGGCTTTTTTTTAACAAAATGGAGGCCTATGGCCCTAATTTAGTCCATAGGTCCCCCATTGGCTAAATTTAGGGCCCCAGCCAAAAACAAAATAGAGGCCAGGTTTTGGCCCCACCACCTCCTCCCCACCTGGTAAGTCTGAGCGTGGGGGGTTTCCTGTCAAATCGCAGTGCCTTGGCCACTTGTCCCATTTTCAACAGATTTCTTACAATCAGGTTTACTCACATGCAAATTTGGAACACCATCCTCAATGATGGCTTGGTAAGGGGTCTCAGGGGCAATAGAGTCACTGTCAATCTGTTTTGCAACTACATAACATGCACATCCATTCACGATACAAGATTAATCTTTGATCTACCATTATGATGAATACTTGTAACAAGCAGCCACACTACATTAACCCCTAAAGGACCAAGTGTCCAAATTTGGCTTTTTGAAAAATCGGTCAGGTTCCTATGGTGTCAATTTCCAACATTCCACTTTGAAATTTTTACTATAGAAAGACATTACCAAGAGCTCAATGGGAAAACAATTTTTTCCTAAATTGGACATTTGATGAAAAAGTTATAGGGTTTTGAATTTTAAATGGGGAGGGCGGGCACCTCGGGCACCTCCAAAAACTTTTGATAGGACACTCTATTGAAAGTGAGATTTTGAGTACTCGCAAGTAATATTATTTCCCTTCATGTTGTCAAAAAAAATTTCTTGTCTTTAGTGAAAAATAATGATACCAACCCAAGTCAAACATTTTCACACATTGTCACTCATTGTTAGGCAAGGTACCAAAAAACTTCTTCTTTTCCACATAAAACCTAGAGATCTTCATATTTTTCACTTTTTATTTTTTCCACAACAATATGTAATGTAAACCTTCATATTAACCATTCGGATTATCAATCAAAAACATATTAAGTTCAAAAAAATTAAAGTGTGAATTAACAAATTTCGAGCCTCCACTCCTTGCACACTTGTTTTGAATATGCTACACCCTGTCTCTACCTCTAAAAATTGGTGCTAGGAGCTAACGTCATGCTTAACAAGATGGTAATAGATTTAGACCTTGTGTAGTGAAATTTCTTGACACCAACTGAAGTCAAAGTCTGCTGATCCACTAAACGTAGGGAAGAAAATGAACTATTTGCTTGACTTCAAACACTATAATCTTTCAATCCGTGTGGTCAAAGTTTATGAAATTTTGTACATGTATTACTTAATAAGCCTTTATTGAGATCCTACGGTCAGAACTAAAAATCTAAGTTTTTGTTACCTTCTTTATTCATTGCACTAGAATCCGTTAATTTTGAAGTGTTTTTGGTGTAAAACTGTCTTGGTACCTTAGGGGTTAAACACTGAATATAGTGTGGATTCTTTAGAAATGTGGATGAAAAATGATAAGTACCACATCAATTTTGGTTTTGAGACACAATGGATGTGGATACATTTTGACATGTGTCCACCATTCACTCCCACTTCACCATTACTCACTACAAAATATCTTCCACTCCTCACCACTCGCGGCTGCCTCATCACCACTCACCGCCACCTCCTTGTTAGTCCACCTTAATTAGTGTCAACAATTTTGAAACACCCACACCATCTCATGAGAAACATGATTTGATGTGGATTGAGAATTGAGGTGGACCACTGTAATTTGCGTGTACTGAAACTAGTGTAGGTAATTCGAAATAGTATGGTCCGCAGTATATTAAGTGTTTAGCGTAGTCTCTCCCCCGGGCTTGAGCAGAAACTATTTAGTTTTTTATACTGACTTTTACTTTTTCTACAGTCTCCAATTTCAACATGTGATACTCCTATGACACGGTGTGAAACCTAAGTGAAAGTTTACTTTTTCCTCCAAAGGCCTGGGAACGTACTTTTCCAAGCATATTGAAAAGAACGTCCAACATGACAGACGTGCCTATCTATAACTTTTATCAGGTTTTCTAAGTATGTTCTCCAAAAGTTATCACTATATGTTTGAATATTGCTTATGAGACATGTCCATAAAGACAACCTTGCTTTACAACGTTGATCAGATCAGTGTCAACTGAAAATTAATTTCCTTTGAAATGAGGTAATTTTCATTAGTCGGAACACTAATTCTCCAAAGGTATGTAAAGGTTTACAGTTTATTCAAAAATATTGAAATCTCTGCTTCTTTCAAAAATGAAGTGTAGTTCAGGGCCGAGTCAACTTTCAGGAGTCCCCCCCATCAAGATTTGAGCCCAAACAATGGCGAGAGTTTAAACTTTTGGGCTAAAAAAATACATTACATAATATAAATCAAACTTGGAAGTTGACTGACTCTCGAAGGAAGTTTTGGTTGGCTAAAAATGATGATCCAAGTTTGCACTTAAGAGGTCGTGGTTTTGGCGCCAAACCTCTCTAAAAGTGTTGCCATGTAGGCATGTGGAGGGCGATAGCCTTTGGACTTTGGCCTTTGGTGTGAAGGCTGAAAGGCTGGACTTTGGCCATTCAAGTAATCTCATTGGTGAAAGGCTGGACTTTGGCCATTCAAGTAATCTCATTGGTGGAAACTGACAGACTCTCGACCTTGGATTTGGTGTGAAGCGGCCCTCACTATTTATGTTGATCAAAAGATCCCCTCCTATTACAACATGTGTACATTAAGGTTGGATGACCCATAACCACCACGAACCCCAGAACCAACATGCTAAAGTGTACCAAAACCACCACAGACCCACCCCATTTCCGAAATTTTAGGAAGTCATTTATGATTCGGTGTCAGTTCATGATTGGTTCAAAGCTGCCGGTTTTTAGTCAATGCAGAAGTGGTTATTGGTACAACTTAGTGTGGAAATAGAGAGTTTTGTATGTCGAGGAATGGGTCACGGCTTACTATCCACTTTGAAAATTTGTAGCAATTTCAATATGAAGAAATAAATGGTCACGACAATTGCAATATTCATGAAATCCTATTTTGAATTCCCAAAAAATGTCTTACCACGTATACAAATGCTATAAATAGGTCAGCAAGCTTAAGTTGGTGGTTATAGGTCATCCAACCTTACTACAATATCATGACAATATTCACATGACAACAATGATCACTGATATTCTCTCAATATTCAGAATGTCATTAGTAGGAATATTCGAAGCATTGTTAAGCCATGTAAGAATCAAAACGTTACTACAAAGATGGTATGAGATGACGTACCAATAATAATACTGACAACTATACCAAACTATAGGTCCAGAGTTATGGAACTTTGGTATACTAGCTGGTCGTCTCATACCCATCTCGGTACATTGTACTAAAATTGATCATTAATGTTAATTGCGCTAATTGATTTAAAACTGCTATAAGTTTTTACTCCTGATGAGTAATTTTTTCCAAGTGTCTTTACAATGATCCCCCTCTTCAGATAGTTGTGCTCTTAGTGAAAAAAACTCACCAAGAGTAAGAACTTATAGCATTTAACCCCTAAAGGACCAAGACATTTTCCCTCAAAATCACTTCAAAAATGCCATTTTCAGCGCATTCAACACAAAATGATACAAAATGTTTTTTCTGCAAATTTAACCATAGGATCTTGTACTAGAGTTGTATGAGAGTGTGTGGTGAAATTTTGGTAAGTTTGACCGCACGGATTGAAAGATATCAGCCTTTGAAGTGAGACATAATCTCTTTTTGAGGTCATACTAAACATCTTCCACAAACTTCGACCACCTTCTATAGAAACTTTTTGCACTACGGGCCGTGAATTTATTATGTCAACTTGAAAAGGAAAATGTTAGGCACATGTGCACAAAATTTTACAAGTAGAAGAGGTGTAGAAGATGATATCCTTCTCAAATTTTTGAAATTGACAAATCCGTACGGTAGATGCAAAGATCTCAATTTCCTTTCCAAAAGGACATTTTCTATTTTTTAAATGAACAAAAACTCGAACTTCTATTGAATTTAGAAGTTATTAATGTTTAGTGACAATATTTGTGATATGCCACACTAAACTGCTGCACTATTTGTATATGTAAGTGAAAATAAATTGTAACTTTTGAACTGTAAGTCGGAATTCTACGAAATTTGTGTCTACCCAAAGCTAATCAAAAGTTGTCCATTCAATAAAAAAATCTCAGAAAATAATGCCTAGAATTGAGAACGTGGTACCTTACCCAATCTCAAAATGTCCCCCAAGGGGACTTTGGTCCTTTAGTGGTTAAGAAACAATTTGTGTGGTTAACAGTAAATATCAGTTACTAGTGTAGTGAAATTTTCACAATTACTCACGAAAGCAAAACTGGTTAACATGTATCGCCCATGCAACCTTCAATGATGATGATATATCTTTGGCCACGTAACCTTCAAGTTAGCAGTCAGTGTCAAAAGAATTCTTCATCACTCACAATTGTTGCTGTACGTCTCTACCTCAATTAGTAAACTAGTATCAGACTTTCTTGTACGCACACAAACTCGTTACAAACATGTTAACCCCTAAAGTCGAAAGCCCTCAAAACTGCCAAAAACCCTCAAAACTGCCCTCTTTCAATGCAAGGTGAAAATTTTTAACTTTTGACAAATTTTCGAGTATGTAACCGTAAGATCTAGTACCTAACTTGTACATGTACATGCATACCGAATCTTAGATTCAAATTCCTCTCCATTTGGGAGATCGTAATGTTCAAAGTTGAAAAAAAAGATTTTTTCCTTGCTGTAGAATGGAAAACTAATGTTTTGGGGGCCAAAAAAACCAATTTTGAAAGGAAATTTGACATGAGGCTCTTCAAATTCTTGTTCCTATGTGAGTAAGGAATATGTCCATATATTTTTTACCCTCATAGGACCTATAAAACCTAAAGAAATGCTTCATTTTTCACATGGAGGTATGCTGAAATACAAATACAAATGCCCATTTTCAACAATTAAAAAGGCATGTAAAAAATTATCCGATTGAAAATCCAAACGGTGAGATCATGCTTTACTACCTCTTTTACATGTACGAAAAACAAAATTCGAAAAAAAATAAAATCTCAATTTTTGGTGAATTTTTGAAGTTACTGCGATCTAATTGATTTTGGGCAGATTTTGAGAATAATTGAGCATATACCGCAGTTCTGGGCAGATTTCAGCATGCCCTAACAGTGTTTTCAAACTTTGACCGTGAATATCTCCTAAAGTATGAGGAATTTTGAAGCATGAATGGTGTCATTTTAAAGGTCTGGGAAAACTCTACAATCTGCAGCGGTAATAACTTCATATGATCTAAATTTAGTAACTGAGAGCCTGACCAGAGTCAGATCGACCACATTCTGGTCGATTCCGACTTTAGGGGTTAAGAAAGAAGCGAGAACATTCATGGCCATGGTTTCGATCGATGCCCTGGGGGATACCGGTCTGATACTCATGTAATACTGCGATGCGCCCATATCGTGACATGGACATCAATACAACGTTCGGCAGTTTGCATGAGTGGCTGCGAACAAGCACAGGAAACTTAGGACGCGTTAGCCCCCGGGGCTAAAGTGAGCAGAGGGTCTAAACCGCCCCACTTTAGACCCCAAAATTTAGCCGGGGCTAAAACTCAATGTAATTTTATTGCCCAAAGTCTAATTCAAAGCTTACAAGTGTTGGTCCCAACAACTAAAATGGGGCAAGGAGTCTAAAGTGCCCCACTTTAGACCCCAACGTTTAGCTGGGGCTAAACTCTAATGTGATTCTCCAAAGTTTAGCCGGGGCTAAACTCTGGTGCAAACTGATTTCTGAAAAAAAAAAACACTACCATTTTGTACAACCTTTGTTGTTGTGAATGATTTTGGATATTGTAGAAATTATTATTTCAATAACTACAATTTATAGCACTCATTTTTGTATACTTGTGCTTATTGCTGTTCAATATGGTTGTTCCATGTAGGATCACATTGTATTGCGTAGCTAAGAGGGTTTTTGTAAGTGTTATGCACTCTTCTATGCTACAATGATAATATTGTTTTCAAGACTTCAATCTAAGCTTACTTCTAACTGTGGACTAAGACTGTACAAATGCTTCTATTGATTTGTAGTAATAATTTTTTTTGTACATGGAATAACAATTCCCATGTTTTTTTTCCCAATGGATGTTCATTGTTTACAACTTCCTTGTAAGTTGAATTTTGATTGTATAATATATTTTTAGATTTCACATGCGATCCCTATGACGAAAAAAGTAGTTAGAAAAAGTCGCCACATAGCAAAGAAATTATTTTTCACTTGTTTTTGTGTGTATTATAATTTAATCTTAAAACAATTTCTATAGCATTTGAGCTTAACTCATAAAAGGAACTTCATCAATTCAAATAAGTTAGTACTTGATTTTGAATTCCTTGAAAACTTTGAAGCGTGCCCACTTAGTAAGTCACAAGTATAATGTATAATGTGGCAATTGCAAGAAACACCTGAACTATCTGTTGCCTATTTAGGAGTGTAGTTGATTTTTTCTAGAGTGCTTTTTAATTATAATAATACTTAGTAAAAAACTTGAACACTGTAAATAATGTATGCATTTTCTAGATGAAGATACTCTTGGAAGGAAAACCCTAGGAAAATTCTCTGATTAGGAGAACTAGAAAACTCCAAAATCTGCAAAAATTGCAAAAAATAACAAGTTCTAAAATAAAAGTGAATTTGGAGTCAAAAGAATTTTATTCTCTCATTCACACTACTAAAGTCATTATCACCCTTACACTATCACATATCCAACCGCTATGACACTACCAGAATGACTTCTTTGCAAAAATGACATAATGTTCAAGATATTGGTAAAGTGACATTAGAGAAGTGGAGGTTCTTAAATTACCTTTGTTGCTTTTCTTCATGTTGAACTTCTTTGCACTTCTACAACAAAGGGTATTATACCATCTTAGCTCCATAAATTTGATTCTCCATGCTATTATCAAAATGATCGGCATGATTTTTAATATTAAAACAAACATGAATCAGACAACAATCCATGTAATCACAAAGCCTCTATAAATTTCAAATTTGTCATTTCATGTCTCCAATTTCAAGCACAATGCACCATGGGTTGTAAAGTAAAATCTTTATTAGCTACTACTCATTAAATATTCTATTGAGATCTTTTCAAATCGAAAGCACCATAATTCTGCAATTGATAACGTTTTTGGTTTCTAAATTTATGAAGGATGTATTCTACTGAATTTGCTAAAAGATTTTATAATTGGATTTCATTAAAAAATACGACATGAAATGATTTTGCTCTCCTTTATATGCTAGTACAATGAAGCATAAAAGAACTTCAATGATTACTACTAATGGTGAGGCAAAAGTAGCAAGCAAATCTTCACCTCTTCAATATTAAGAATAAAAATAATTTACCAAAATTGTAAATGAAGTACCTTGAAAAATAAGTCCAATGAGTTCCTTTATTAAAAAAGATGCTTCCATCAATCTACATTTGAAAATTTGAAAATTACTTCATCATTACAAGTCCATATATATTACTCTAACCTGGAGGGGGAGTTAGTTCCATAGTACTAATTCTTTGTCTGGTGGGCAAGGTCTTAGTGGTGGAATAAATAGACACTTTCTTCAGGCCGGCCTTATCCGAGGACCGGCGTTCTTCTTCTTCACCTCTAACCTTTGCATAAAGACAAACACATCTTTTAAAAAAAATGATTTTGACATCCCATAATGTTGTGAAATATTACTTTCCCAAAATGCTCCTAATCTATTGTTTCTTTCGAAAATTACACTTGAGGTAAACCTGAGATAGACCTCAAAATCTATCTTACTATTTTTATGGCGGAATTGAGGTAGACCCCACATCTACTTCATCATATTTGACATAAACTCGAGGTAGACCTCAAACCTTCTATTAGGAATTTTTATTTTGTATATGTAAAATTCTTTTATGTGTTTCGAGGAGGATATTTCTATCAACACAAATCAATTACTTTAAAATTCACACCATTATCAATTCATGGCTATAATTTTGCTATTCTTTCTACTTCATGTATTCTTTCTAGATTTCAGAGTATAAGCTTAAGATGTTCACATCCCAAGGCTCGTTTGGCTCAAATTCCTTGTTCACGAAAATCATCTACACTGACATTAATTTTGATATTGCATGCTTTCATTAGAGGATGACCTACTATTTCTCCATCATACATTGCAGAGCTTCATTATTGATTTTTGTACAATTACATCCAATTCATAGTTGCAAGTGACCAAGGAAATACCATGTAGTTAATCAATTATTTGTGTTCTATGTACAATTTGTTCCTCTGTGCAACTTTATTCTTTTATACTAATTGTTCTTCCTCAAATGCAGTCCAAATATATGTGGCGTCAATGCATTTGGTGCTCAAATCTTATATTAAGAAATGGTATATGAAGCAACCAAAAACCAATAATTCAAAATCTGAAAACCCCAGTCATTATCGGCATTGGATCATGAAGTGTGCAATTTTGGATTGTTCCACCTCAACTGAGCTTTCATTGGTGGACTTGCCTTGAAAGTTGAACAAGACCGATCGGCATTGGGTACCCTCTATAAGTTGGTTATCCATGGCATGTCTTCTTTAGTTGACTCACTCTCGTGCTCATACGCTTGTACAAAAGGTGGGGCCTTGTGCAACCAAAGAGATGGAGGATGTATCTAGGTACTCCGAAATATTCTCATGAGCCTTTCATTTTACCACCAGCTGAAGAAGATACTTATGATGGCAACAAATATATACCTTGTTCATGTACTCCTCCCAATACCAAAAAAACAAGCTTTCTGTGGTACAAAATTATCTTAAATCCAAGCTTTGATGAAAATGTTATTGCGTTTTTTATTTTAAATGAGGCTGGCAACTCCAAAAACTTTTGCTAGGACAGTATTGAGTGTGTGATTTTCAATACTAGCAAGTAATAATATTTCCTTTTACATTGTGAAAAAAAATTCTTGTCTGTAGTGAGAAATAGCATATCAACTCAAGTCTAACATTTTCATACATTGTCACAGGTTTGCTTGGCAAGGTACAAGAAAAACTCTTTCTTTTCTATATAATTTTTTTGAGATCCTCATACTTTTTACATTTTATTTTCCAACAACAATATGTGGTGTAAACCTTCATACCAACCATTCGGATTTTCATTCTAAAACGTATCAAGTACCTAAAAATCACGCTAGAAGCTAATTAAGACTTATTAAGTAGCACTCTTACAAAATCACGTCAACTTTGATTTTATAGATAACTAGAAGATCAGTATTAGTGTTTGGAGTAGAGAAAATGGTTCATTTTCTGCCCTATGTTGAATTTTGATTGGGGCTTCTCATGTGCTTAGGGTTTGGGCGTTTCAGGCCACGGGAGGGCGAGCCGCTACAGCAGTATTACATTGCGGTCGATCGCCAGCATTATAAGATGGTGGCTATGCACAGGTCCCTTAGCAGCGAATTAGCTGTATTTGGATTGTGGAGACAGTGATTTCATGTTCTGAGTTTGGTGATGTTCGAGGTGCAGGATACCGTGGTCGACTTGCTTTTAGTTCTGGGACGAAGTGCGAGCTTGCCCGTCGCCATTTGCTGCAGCGCTCGCGACAGCCTTGATGCTGTGTGCGCCAGAGTCTCTGCTTCCCAGCAATTCTCGCTCCTGTTCCTGGTCTGGCTTCCAACTCCTTCACAGGGTTTAGGGTTTAGGTTTTGTGATGCTTGTCAAATTCTTCAGGAATGTACTCTAATAAGGTAGAGCAGTGTCCAACTCCTTAGTTTCTAATCTTTGATTATGGTATGGAATGGAACATTTGGTGATTGGTGGATGAGGTGTATACAAGCATGGATCACTCTATGAACGAAGATGGATATATTTCAAATGCTAAGTCGTTTTAAAAATTAGAAACGAATTTTAGGTTCTCACGCAGTTTCATTCTGTGAGTAATTCTTATTTTATGGAAGTAACGTGCTGCATGGCTTCTAATGTTCTTCTGGCCTTGTGAACAGCACAGTGATCAGGGAGAAACAGAGCGGTCTGAAACCCTGAGCAAATTCTACGCTATTGTGGGAAACTGGAACTGCAGCAGCCTTGCGAAGAGCAGCGTTGTGAAAGTGGAAGGCGATGGCGATGAGAAGGTGGAACCGAAGAAGTCCGGGCTTCTGGTGACCACGGATGCTTGTCTGCCATCTGCCGCGCTCGGGGAGCCTTCTCTTGGCGCCCGCGTCCTCATCCATTTCGACTTGCCTACGAAGAAGGTACATCCAATTGGTTGAAGACACCCCTTCTCTTCCATCAATATCAGCTCCAAATAGTTCTCAACATCTACAACCAGCTGTAAGGAGAGAAAGGTGGCTTGTATTCATCAGGGCGAACTCTTTCTTTCCCCACTCTCTAAACGGCTACCACTAATTTAACTTGCGTTTAGAGCACCACCAAGCTCTTTGATTGACTAAATTGAATGTTTTCTGAAAGGCCACCAAGCTCTTCTATGTGTCCAAGAATAGTATCTTAGTCTTTTTCATGAAGCAAAGTAACCCCAGGGCTTGGATGGCAGGAAGCGTATTTGAGGAGGTTGGCTGCCTGCTTAGTAAGTGCACCGCCTGTCGTTGGTCACACTACAAATTTCGGCGGCATTGCAGGTCAGTAATTTCTAGGAGTCACTACTATCTGTCTATTTTCTTTGTTCTGAACAAATGCATCTGACTCGTGGATCAATTCGTGGTATTTTGCTTCGGAGTTGTACAGATCTGTTGTGTTTGTTGCTACATGCTTCTCGACTCGTTTCCTACTTGAATCTGTGCAGGCGGCATCGTGATCAGTGTGGTTGTGGGAGGTGAGGTGGGCTTGCTCCGCAACATCGAAGAGGGCTGCGGTGTGGTCATCGATGAGATGCCCATTCATGTAAGTCGTTACCTATTTGACACAAACTTCATTTGTAGCTGTTGAGGAACTGAGAGCAACATCATGTTTTCATTCCAGATGCTTCTACTCACGAATGTGTTCACTTGATGATCTTTTTCTTACACGTCGTTTGGTTGTTTTCAGTGATTTTTATACAAATTCATATAACCAAGGTGGCCTGATAAGCGTGATGGCTCTCAATGGTCTCTTCATTCTCATGACGCTTCATGGCTTAGAGTACCCTGATTTTTACAACAAATTGTATTCACTGTTGGAGCCGTCCATATTCGTCGCCAAGCATCGTGCACGTTTTTTTGAGGTCTACTCATGTTCCTTTCCCTATTTCACACTTATTTTAGGCCTCTCTAGATGCAGCCTTTCTCATGTTTTCTTTTATTAACCAGATCACCTTTTTATCATGTAGTTGTTGACTCGCTTGCCTTGGTTCTTGCAGTTGACAGATACTTGTTTGAAGTCGAATATGATTCCAGCTTATTTGGCAGGGCGATCAGCATGATAGCCTGGTTTACAGTTGAGATACAGCCGATACATAGTTGAGGAGAACTTGTGTTTCAGGACTGGTGACATATGTTTTTTGTATTTATTATGAATTCTATAATAATTGAAACTTTTGCCACTATTATCGGTTTTCTTGGTTTTTTGAGTATTGGTCCATTTGGCTCAATGTAATTGCAACACTTGATAGCATTAAAAAACGCCACATAAGCCATTTCAAAGACAAACACATTAGCCCCGGCTAATAGAGGAAGTGCAAGATGCATTAGACCCGGCTAACAAAAGAAAGATTACCCGGGGCTAATACAAGGCAGAATAGCCCCATGTAATTCATGAAGCTTTAGCCCTTCAACTTTAGCCCGGGCAAGGGGAACATTTTTGGGGGCTAAAGTCCATTTAGCAAAGGACACCCAAGATTTTCCACATGCTTTGTAAGAGGGGGCTAAAAGGGGGGCTAACCCTCAAAACACTAGCCCTGGCTAACGCCTCCTAAGTTTCCTGTGAAGTATGCTGGATTGTTAGTCTTTGTCGCTCATTTTCTGAGCTCAGTGATGGTGGAGAGAGGCGCCGAGCGCTAGGTTTTGTAAACGTGAGCATGAGAATTATGGCTGCTGGACCAGGTTTTCTCGTCGGACTATGCATGTGAGCACGTTGATGGCGCCGCGGATGATCCAATAATGTGTAGGTTGATCGGGGAAGCGGCCCTGAGTTGTCGGATTCTAGTGGGAGGGAGGAGGAGCCGTGGAGGACGAGGACACTGATGTAAGTTCTGCTTAGTGGCCTCCAATCTTGCTGAACGCAGTGTCACAAGTTTGTGTCAGGTTTTATGAAGCAGGAGAGCTTGGTTATGTAGTAATCCTTCCGGAATCAGTGTGTCGATTGTCCTATGGAAGTGCACATGTCATGACGCTGATCTACTGGTTTCTCATTGTGCGGTTAGAATTTCTGTCATGAGGTTAATGACCGCGCGGACGCATGATCGCTTTGAATGATGTAAATGACGTGCCGGACGAGCGGCTTAGAATAGCCGCATTCTAGTGGGAAGGAGGATCTTTAGTAGTGAGGATTCTGATGTCTTTGCCATCAGGGTGAAGGAGTGTAAGGATTCTTTGCCATGAATATGAGAAGTACCAGAAGGCTGTCTGGTTTGTGCTCGTCTGAAGACGCTCCGCAATTACCACCGAGAAAGTGGCCTGGCTACAGGATCACATCGCCAACGCCTTCTGTGAACTGTGCAAGAGCGTCCTCCATTCAAGAAGCGCCGTCGGCCCGGGATTGTTCTCCGCCGCTTGAGGAACCTGGCAAGATGTCAACGCTGCTTCCTGAACTTCTTTGTGTCCGGCTAATTGAGAACCTGGCAAGATGGCAACGCTGAACGGCGAGATTTGGAACTCCCAATTCGCTGGGGGGTGAGGAAAAGTATCTTACGGGAGCAGGAGGAGCAATGCGGAGTCCGGACTCTTGTGACACTGATCTTCGCTCGGGTCTGATGCATAAAGTCTATTGTGATCACGACAAGATATTGTTGATTATACAGAATCCTAGGGTTACCATCATACAGTAAACACATTCATTCCGTTAGACTTAGATCTAGATCCTACATTGTGTACTTAAGTGCTTCGCCTCTCTGCTTACAACATCTTCTCTATTGTACAATCTATCATGGTATCAGAGCGCAGGTTGTGGCTCTCACCTAGTATGTAGTTAGATCTAGTTATGTAGTGCACATCTAGTATGGCGAACTCTTATGAGAGCAACATGGTTGGAGAAGGATCGTCAGAGCTAGGCACTAACGCCCCACCACACACCACTCCTAGGAGAGACATAGAGATCACGATTCCAGAGACCAGTAGGTTAGATGGACAAGTGAACTATCAGGTGTGGTCTTACAGGCTAAAGCGTTTGCTAGAGAGGAACAATGTGTGGATCTACTGCACAGAACCTAGATCTAGAAACGTAGTTGCAGCAGAAAGAGAAGGGAGAAAATTTGCCTTGCAGGCGATTACAGACTCAGTCAAGGATTCCGTAATACCTGTTGTATGCAGATTTGAAGATCCACATCTCCTATGGAAGGCGCTCGAGGACCGCTATCAATCCAAGTCTGGATCTCGGAGGCTCATGCTGCTCTGAAAATTGGTGTCACTACGAAAGGAAGACAACACAAGCATGGCACAATACATCACTGAGGTCAAGGACGTCATGGACCAGCTTAAGGGTATGGAGGTAGAAATCCCTGAAGATCTATGCACTTTGTTACTACTAAACTCATTGTCATCCGAATACAAGTTATTCTGCAGGACATAGACATGAAGAGACACTTTACCATCTTTTCTGGAGATAGAGTCATGCCTACTTGATGAAGAGATGCAGCTGAGGATGGACGCAGACAAGGAAGAAGATGCACAAGCACTAGTATTCAAGAAACAATCACGTCGATATGGAGACAACCGAGAAGTCTCCAGCATCCAACGGCCGTCTCGCGAGCGACAAGGCGAACAAAAGACGAACAGAGCACGGCACCAAGGCCGCGGCGCGCAGGCGCAAGGCAGCAGCGGCGCACGGGAGCACAATGGCGTGCGGGCGCGCGGGCGTAGGGAGATAGAAACCCTGAAGGCGGAGACATGAGGCGAGGCGGCGACAGGCCGCAGACAGGCCAACGACACAACCACTCCCCTACTCACCAAAGGCACACCTGTAACCAAAGTAGGCCCTATCATCGTGGACACAACCGCGAATAGCACAGCAGAGACTCCAACGAAGAAGGGCAAGAGTGTCATTATTGTGGCGAGCCTGGACACCTTGCCCAAGACTGCATTAAGAAGGCTATTGATCGAGTAAAGGCACTAGAGGGCAAGATCAAATATCAACAACCTCGGCATAAAGCGCAAACAAACAACATCTCGAAAGGTAAAAAATCAAAACTTGACTCCGACTCATATCAAAGTGGCAGTGAGAGTGCGGGGAGTGTATTAGAAACATATCTATGTGAGCTCAATGAGATTGAAGCAAACACCACCATGGGTCAAGAGGGACCGACATGGGTGCTAGATTCATGAGCCACCCACCATGTAACTGGGAATTCAAACCTAGTGCAAGATTTCCAAGCATGTACTAGCAGTACCTCTATGTTAGCCGCCGGTGGAGAGGCACATAGAATCGCAGGAAAAGGAGATGTAAGCATTAATTTTCCTGGTGGGAAATACAAGCAATTTAAGAATGTTCTTTATGTGCCTGGTATTCGTCGCAATTTATTATCAGTTGGGCGTATTGCGGATGAGGGGTGCAATATCCAATTTAACCGCAAGGAGGTATTAATTAGAGATGAGCATACACAAGACATCATTGGTCATGGAACTAGGATGCATAAAGGCTTATATCAGTTAGATCTCTCACCGGTTCATGAGGCCCATTTTGTACAAGTCAGTGATCGGATGCGATCCAAAGTACTTCTCTGGCATCAAAGGCTAGGCCATATTAATTTCAAGACATTACACACCATGTCTCATCAAAGCATTGTGAAAGGTTTACCCAAGTTACTTTATGTAGACATAGTTTGTAAAACATGTCAACAAGGCAAACAAGCACGTTTTCATTTTTCCTCGAGTACTTCTCGGACTACCGATATTCTTCAAGTTATTCATAGTGATGTTTGTGGTCCCATCAAGAAACCATAATTTAATGGCGCCAGATACTTTGTTACTTTTATTGATGATTATAGTCGAAAACTACGGGTATCACTTATCAAAACCAAGGAGAAAGTTATTGACGAATTCAAAAAATTCAAAAACCGCATAGAAAATCACACAGGAAAGAAGATTATTACACTCCAAACGGACAACGGCACTGAATATATGTCTTCAGCCTTCCAACAACTCCTCATTGATTCCGGCATTCACCATAAACGCACACAGTATTACACTCCTCAAAGCAATGGTGTTCGGAGGGAAAAAATCGATCTATAGTCGAGATGGCTCGATGCCTTTGCTTTCAACACAACATTCCATCTTACTTATGGTCCGAGGCCATCAAGACCGCCACTTATATTATTAATCGAGTTTCTACTCGTAGTTTACCCAACACGACACCAGAAGAAATTTTTTCTAGTATGAAACCTGATTTATCCCAGCTTCGAGTATTCGGCACACGAGTCTTTGTCCACATTTCAAAAGAAAAAAGGTACAAAATGTCTCCCAAAGCCTCTAGTTGTATTCTTCTTGGTTTAGATGAATCCACTAAAGGATATAGATGTTATTGTCCATACACACATTGCATTATCATTTCGAGGGATATTAAGATCGATGAGGGAAACTCATGTCACACCCCGACCAACATTCCTTCCCAACCAGAAGCTAGACAAGGTCATTACAGACTTGTGATCCCTCAAATGGACCCTAGACAAGATACCATTCCCTCCATTGATAGTAATCAACCTCAAGACATGACATATTCCCCCTTGCCACCTCCACCCTCACCACATACGACTACAACGGAGTCCGCACCTGACTTCAACACACGGAGGCAATCATTGATCCAGGATCCATCACCAAGTCACCCACCATCACCACCTCTCCGTCGTTCCAGTCGTATCAAACGACCTTCGGTGAGACTTGAAGGATTTGTTGGAAATACAGAGAATTCAAATCCCACCTATAAGGTAGCATTAGACGACCCTAATTGGGTCCAGGCAATGCACGAGGAAATTGACAGCTTACAGGATATGAAGACATGGACACTCACAGAATTACCCCTTGGGCATCATGCCATCTTATCCAAATGGGTGTTCAAGTTGAAGCCTGCCCAGGGAAATATTCCTGAAAGATATAAAGCACGTCTAGTCGCCAGAGGTTTTCAACAATTAGAAGGTATAGACTATCATGAAACTTTTGCATCAGTCGCCAAATACAACACCATCAAGATAGTTACCGCCCTTGCAGGAACTATAGGTTGGGATATTCATTACATGGATGTCAAAAGCGCCTACCTCAATAGTCACTTAGAAGAAAAAGTATATATGCGACAACCACCTGGGCACATTGTTAAAGGATAAGAGCACTTGGTATGTGAACTACACCGATCGTTATATGGCCTCAAACAATCTGCACGGAACTGGAATCGTGAGATTAATAGGTGGCTTCGCAAACATGGCCTTCAACCGACTCATGCCGACAATAATCTATACTTCCTACGCCACGAACACCTATATATCCTTCTCATTCTATATGTCGATGATGTCTTCATTACCGGCAATTTCACAATAAAAATTTCATGGCTTCGGGAAAGGTTCCATTCCCGATGGAAGATGACCTATCTCGGGTCTTGTTTCCAAGTTTCTCGGTATTGAGTACACTTTATCTCCACAAGGAATCAACATCCATCACACCGAATACGCAGAATCCATACTTATCAAATATGGAATGCAAGACTACAATCCAACCCAGACACCTTTACCTGCTGGATTCACAACTTCTGCTCAAACCGGAACTCCCAATGTTGATCCTACCAGCTACAGATCTCTTATTGGTAAATTGTCCTTTCTAACCACTACACGCCCTGATCTTAATTTCGCTGTCAACTTGTTATCAAGATACAATTCTGCCCCACAGACGGCACATCTTCAGGCAGGAAAACAAATTCTAAGATATGTACGAGGGACCACATCTCAAGGTCTTTTCTATCCCCGATCTGACACTTTTTCCCTCCTTGGATATAGTGATGCTGACTGGGGGGGAGATTTAGACCAACGTAAGTCTACTGGAGCCTATATTTTCACGATCAACAATACTCCAGTCACTTGGAACACGAAGAAGCAAACCTGCATTGCATTATCATCTACTGAATCCGAGTTTCGTTCCCTAGTCGAGGCTACAAAAGAGGCAAGGTGGATTCAAATTTTATTTCAAGAGTTGGGATTCGATAGGAAAAAACCCATTCAGCTCATGTGTGACAACCAAAGCGCAATTAAGATTTCTGAAAATCCACAATTCCATTCCAAAACCTAACACTTTGAGATCCATCTCAATTTTGTTCGGGACATGGTTGAAAGAGGCTTTGTCACCGTTTTTTACACCCCTACCGATCGCCAACCGGCCGACATGCTTACAAAAGCTTTAGGCCGTCCTAAATTCACGTCATGCAAGCAACTTCTAAATTTCAGCCCTACAATATCATTGATCCTTAAAATTGTCGTTTTTACGACGAACTGTACAAATACCCTTCTCCGGATTCAGGGAGGGTGTTGATTATACAGAATCCTAGGGTTACCATCATACAGTAAACACATTCATTCCGTTAGACTTAGATCTAGATCCTACATTGTGTACTTAAGTGCTTCGCCTCTCTTCTTACAACATCTTCTCTATTACACAATCTATCAGATATCCGGTCGACCGCTAGGGAATCCGCCAAACAAGAAGACCGGTTCGCAACCGCCGCCCGGGCAGCGCCTTCCACAGTATCCGTGAAACGGGTAAGAGTTTCGGGCTTCAGTTGGCACTGGTGACGAATCAAGGACTAAGGGATCAAAACCGTAACAAAACGCCGCTCTCAATTAGCCGGACACTAAGAAGTTCAGGAAGCATGCTCAAGTTGCCGAGAGAACTGTATGGCCGATGGTCTTCTGAGAGGTTTGTAGACAGCATACACATGCACGCTCTCACACCTGCATTAATTGTTAATATATCTGATTCATTACTTCGAGTTCTCTAATTCCTTGCGTCCTCATGTATTCATATATTTGAGATTTCGAGTATGTTTCTGCAGGTATAAAACTGCACAGCTAAAGCTTGTCGACATCATGCATGCGCGAAAGGCAGTACCGGGAAAACCTATACTGCGACCTGCGCTACGCGAGGAAGCAAGGAAGCATATTGGCGACAGTGAGTTGCTGGATCACCTATTGGAACATACGACGGACACGGTCGTGAGCACCGGCGAACGGTTCCGCCGCAGGAACAACTGTGAGGGTGCGATGGAATATTGGCTTGAGCATGCAAGCTTGATGGATTTAAGTCTGAGTGTCTCTCATCAGATAACATTCGGGGACACATCTACACGAAGTGAAGTGGAACTGGATTCGACGCAGGTCCGTTCAGTTGCGTGTCGGTGAAGGATACCTAAACCTATTAGATATTGTCGCTGGTCATAAGCTCATTAACCTTAATTTGTCTAGAGATTGGCTCTTCTATTGAATCTGTTATCCCAGACATCAACTCGCAAAATCCATTAACCCTTAAACGACAGAGCCTATGACGGTATGACCGTGACATCAATGTAAATTTTCAATCAACTGTATGCTCTAGTTTCTCATCAAATATAAGTGGAATTTTTTTTAAAAAAATTTTCAGAGATGAGATCATATGTCTCAATTGTGTTACAAAAATCACAGATTTTTTGGTGGAAATTTGAATTTATTGTGATTTTCTGAAGAAAAAGCGAAGAAAATTCATATTAAATACAAATTATGCTAAAATATTCTGAAAATTTTACCAAAGGTGGACATTGTCGTGCAAAGTCTCGTGTTCGGCTAAAATTAGAACCACTGTCATAGGTCCAAGTTCAAATTGCAATAACTTATTCAATTTTACGTATTTTTTTAATTTTCAAAATGGTATGGAAACTAGACATCATTTGCTTCATTTCATTACTTGGACTCAAGTTCAAGAAATATCATTTTGATGGCTTGAATTCAGATCTAGAGCTAAAGCTAGAAGTTTCTCAATTTCACCATATTGAGATCTGTGTCACAAGCATTTTCTTTCTTAGATTAAACACGATTACCTCAATGAGGCCAGTTTCATCATCATTTAATGCTTGTGCATGCTCCTAAAAAAAATTGGATGAAAAACAATTGTTCACATTAATTATCATCCAACAATGTCATCCGAGAAGCCAATTTTGGCGTTAAGGGTTGATCAACGTGTGTTAATTTCTACCTGCTTTTTCTGATCGATCAGACCCTAGGCTTGGCAATCACCTGAATGAGATTAGGCTCCACGAAAGTGATCAATCCTCGCTGAACTATTGCAGTAGCCCTAAGTGTAGCCTTAACATCCGAACCTTTCATGTGTGTACAGGAGAGCACGTCACAAAACGAAATCACTTTGGTACACCAATAATGTTCATTAGTGTTCGCAACACTATTTACGAACTTAAACGCTAAATGTCAATTACCCTACTAATGTAACTACATTAAATGTCAATTTAAACCCTAATTGCCAATTTCTGTAACTTTTGCCCTTATTACATTTTAACATATTGACATTTAGTGTTGGTTATGTAACAATTCATTGCAAGTCACCCAAATTTTGCCACATGCCAAATGATGATTTCGGGGGCAATTTTTGTCGAATTTGAGATTTTTTGGTGCCTATCTAAATTGATTTGAAGAGACGCTTCCAATAGCACCTTACCCATCTTCAAATTCGTCTTAAACAAAAAGTTATAGCAAATATTTTTGGGCAGATTTCTTGAGTTTTGGTTGAAAGTTTGAGGAGGCATATCTTTATCAAATTTGCACCAATTCTATCGAGTGAGGTGACCGGCTTATGTGTTTTTTCAAGGAGATTCCATCGGTATATGATACATCTTCAAATTCGTTGTGATGCAAAAGTTATGAGCAATTTTGTTAGGCTGATTTTTTTGACATTGAACACTAAATGTAAACAAATTGACATTTAGTGAAGGTCAGGTCCAGGGCTTTTTTTTTGGCGAAATTTCGCCAGATTGTCAGAAATCTGACCTCTCTGGCTTCGTCCCTCCAAAATCTGGCCTCTGCAGTGCAACCAGCAGGAGGGACACGGGTCCAAAAAAAAAAGGCTGGTCAGGTCATAGGGGTAGTTACACTATTGGTGCCATAACACTAATGAACATTATCAGTGTACTGACTGTTGCTACTATGCAGGTGCGTTCTAATTTTCTAGCAATGTAAATACAATTGCTTCAGGTGCTGTCTTATGGTCCTAAACAGTGCGGATTGACGCATGCTGCAGGCTGACGTGAACGACACCATCAAAATGCTCGGAATTGTACCAGCTATAAACTGAGCTGTCAGGTCGTTGGACGTCGTCGACGTCCGGACGTCTAGACTGGGGACGTCTTCCGCCACCCGAGGACATTTATGTTTTGGGTAGTTTACCCCTAGGTGAAACTTGAAAGGCCGTCCTCCTCACCGTCCGCAAATTGCCAACCGCCCCGCGGTTGCCATGACGTCCGTAGGGCGGTCACGAGGCAATGCGGTCGGCCGGCCGACCGCCCCGCCTCGTTCTTGCAACGGTCGCTTTTTTTTAAGTGGCAACGATTATTTTCGGTTCCTATGGCCCATGGGTATAAAGAGGACGGCAGAAGACGCTTTGATTCCCTTCTAAACTTTCATTTCCCAAGGGCTTTGAGCTGCACTTTGCATCTAATATTGCTTGGTAATTATTGAGTTTAGAAGTTGGAGGTATTGGAGTTTCTCTAGAAACTAAAGACACCTTCTTTTCCTCATACCGCATATCACAGTCATTCATTGGAAGATATTTAACTCATCGAAATGGCTACAAAGCCTTGGTCTCCTTGGTACTCGGAAATAATGGAAGCACTCGGAAGAAAGATTGATTTCCTTAAATGCAGTCTCTGTATCCGCATTTTTGCAAAAAGGCTAGAACGCCAACTTAGTCATCTCAATTACGAAGAAGTCTCTGGCAAGCGCAACAGTGGTATTGGCCTCTGCACCAAATTGACACCGCGTAATCATAGTCTTTTTAGAAATTATGCTGGTCATTATCCTCGACATAACGGAGAGTTTTTCTCCTCTGGAAGATCTTTTCTTGGGATCAGTAGATACCACCGGGAACAAAAAGACTGTTGAGTACACTGCATGTATTCTTGAGAAGTTTGTTGAACAGGTTGGCCCCCGCAATATTATTCAAGTCTGTACTCACAATGTGAGTAAAATGCCCAAGGCTGGACGAATAATCACAAAAAAATATCCACACAAATACAATCAAGGATGTGTTGCACATGCCATGGACTTACTCTTGGAGGACTGAGGGAAGATAACATGGATAAAAGAAGTTCTGGTAAAGGCTAGGAAGTGGTGAGGTTTGTGAAGAATCGACAAATGCCACTTGCTGTGTTTTGTAAACACGAGGCAAAGTTCAGCTTGTTATTGCCGGGGCCAACTCGATTTGCATCCAATTTCATAATCGTGGATTGCTTATTGAAGGTCAAAGAGGCGTTAGAGTAGAGTGTTGTTGATCGTGATTGGTTGGCGTATGATACAAACCTTTGAGATGAACGTAAAGCCAATGCACGGACCTTATCTCGGGACATCAAAAGAATTGTTCTAAATGAACACTTTTGGGAACGATGCACAAGCTTTCAGGAGATGGGAATATCCTGATGTGGTTAACGAGTTTTTAGCTTTTCGTCACAAGACTGTACCATTTCATGACATGTTAGAACCCAAACTCCAGAAGTGTTCTCCATATGCTTGGTGGAAAACTAATGCTTGGTGGAAAACTACTTGTGCCAATTGCCAAGAAAATACTAGCGAAAATGCTATCATCTTCTTCATGCGAACGCAATTGGAGTAGCTATTCTTTTGTGTATAACAAGAGACAAAATAAGTTACTACCTGGAAGGACAAATGACTTGGTGTTTGTCTATATCAATTCAAAGTTGCTCGCAAATGGAAAGTTGACGGATGAGAAGAGGTACGCGGTGAACTTGGATTTAAAGGACTCCCAAGCCCGTGAATCATATAACCCCGAAGACTCCGACAATGCAAGTACTGATGTGGGTGCCAACTACAGCGATGGATATTTAGACGATGACATTAATGGTGGCCTCCCAAATGGTACCACAAGTCTTTAGCGTGCCTTGGGCAATGAGTACGTTTTCTCCGATGATGATATGGTTGGAGAAAAAGATGATGACTTAATGCCCATTGCTCGATACTTGAATGGTGATCGCATGGTCAATAGTAAAAACATCATTGCGAGTGGACCAACCGCAATTCCAGAACAAATACAAGATGCCAGTCCATCTAAAGGCAATGACATGAAGAATGGAGTACAGGGAGGTATTTCATCTCACATGAAACAACCCTACATGGGCATCAAACTCAAGGGCAACAAAAGGAAGATGTTGTGGATTTCAACATCCATGGTCCCGGACTTGCCAAAAATCTCAAGAAAACAACAACCGCACCATTTGCGGAAGATACCACACTTCTTAAGGGAAAGGCTAGTGAAGATGATATTCCCCACGGCACTAAAAGCCCATTACAATCGACGGAGAAAAACACTTCCTTCGATCATGAACAACCCTCGTTGCATGGCGATGCGTCGTGGTCTCTAAATGGAAACTCTCCCACAAAGGTCACTAAAACCAATTTGAAGTCTTCCCATGTTTTGGTGTCCCTTTCAAAGCAAGTACGATTACGGACACCAGAAGCGCAATGTGGAAACATTTCTAGTGATGGGAATGTATCTCTTTCCATGGTCTTTAAAAATCATTCCGGAATTCCTCCTTGCCAAAGTTTGTCATCTTCAAGGGCAAACGTTGCCCTAAAGATGAAATTAATTAGAGACTTTGGATGGCAATGTACCTAGTACAATAGGACCTAGAATTCCTCCACAATTGATCAAAAAACAGCAAGTTTCCATGCAACCATTTTCATAGTCGCCACGTCGTAATGACGAGTCGGTTAGAAATTCCCTTCATGCCATCGAGACTTGGAAGAGGTTCAAAACCATTTAGTCCATGTCGAAAAAATAGAGAATCAAAGAGGAAGACCTCACGGATAATGAAGATGACCCCTCGAGATCTAGTAGAGCCGAGTTCAAAGGAGATAGTGATTACAAATTTCCTACTGATATCAATGAGTAGCTAGACCATACCCATGTATATCGT
The DNA here is from genome assembly GCA_963971425.1 of Bryoerythrophyllum caledonicum. Classification (NCBI taxonomy): domain Eukaryota; kingdom Viridiplantae; phylum Streptophyta; class Bryopsida; order Pottiales; family Pottiaceae; genus Bryoerythrophyllum; species Bryoerythrophyllum caledonicum. The sequence continues at coordinate 3,431,792 of OZ020524.1, forward strand.
ATGCTTCACTCGTATTTCTTTCCATGGAAAAGAGGGTGGCCCAAAGTTGATGTGTGTTCATAGATGCACCATTTCTAAGTTTTGAGTCATTGTTGGCCTATCCACAAGACTATGGATGGTTTAGGGTTGCTTTTCAATTGAATATATTCTATTATGTGTTCATAGTTTATACAACCTATGAATAAACAAAATTGTTTTTATCTCCAAATTATTCTTTTTTGAAGTGCCTTGTTTGCACATATTCCATATTAGTTTGCTTCATCCGTTATTATTTTCTCCAATTTCATATTATTGTCCCAGTATGTATAGTCTTGGTACAAGAATCTCTTAACATGGATTACTTCAGTTATATTCCTCAAAATTGCATCACGCCTTGAATTAGTCCCTCTTCATTAGCACGGGTATCACCATCTTCTCCTACCGTTGCTTTAGCCCACTCCATAGTGAAGTCGAGCAACTCCTTCAACTCATCATTATTTGGCATTTTTGTCAACATCCCTATGATGGTAAATATGACATTCTCCACCGCCATGGAGTCAATGAGATGTGGTTCTAATCTTGTTGGCATTGTAGTACTTGGCCCAACAACAGTTGCCTCCTTGGTGATACTCCCTAGCGTTTGAACCTTTGCAATTTAAGGTTTTGCACACTCTATGGTCTTAATTGGAGAAACTGTGGACAATATGTTGGCCACCATGTTCTCCAATTTCTCCTGCAACTCCGGTTCAACCGTCACATCATCCAGACGCTCCTTCAAACATTCAATGCCATTTGGTTGCTCTTACAAACATTAAATGCCATCATGCTCTCTTTATGTTGTTGGAGGCACGTTTTGTATAATCGGCTTTGGACGCGGTAGACTACTCTCATGAATTTTCTTCTTCAATTGTTCCAAAACGTTTTTTGTGGCAACTGATTCCTGATAATATAAATCAGGAATATGCTTATGTGTCCTCGCAATCCTAAGTGGAAACTGCGTTGTTGTTGAGAACGTGGTTCAATCCACCTTCTTCTTTAATATCAACTCGGTATAAATCATTGATACCAAGCTGTAATTAAACGACCCCTTACTTCTTGGACAATCCCCACATATAGCCCGCCATACCTCCTCAGCTCGATGAATGAAATGATCATCCTCGCACAGCTAGAGCTTGTACGCAAAATCCCTGGTATCACTTTTGTGGCAATTTTTGGGCCACAGTTTATCAACGTGATACATCTTTACGTCCTTCTTGCACGTTTTGAATGTCCGGAAATCTTCCATTTCCGCTTCCCAATTGTCCTCTGCCTTGATGTCTTTATTACCCAAAATCTCCCACTCCAAACCGTGAGTAGCTCTTTTATATTTAATCCTCTTCTTTGAGCCCGCGTTTCCACCCAAGCCTAGGTCTTCGTGCGCTGTCACCTCTTCCGCCGACATGGTAGCTATTGTATTCAAGAATACACACACAAGATTTGCCTCGTTCTTGTATGAACACCGCAATCTAATGTAAACAGAGAGTATCGTGTAGCATAAATGAACCTCCAGTACTTCACCAAGTAGGAGCAGCAAGTACTTATGCAATTGCAGCACATCCGACCCGGATAGAGAAGTGTGAAAGTAAGGGAAGAAAGGGTGGCGGTCGGCTTCTATAGTAGGAGGACGGCCAAACCTAGAGTCGCGGCCGTCTGATGCGGTAGTCGATCAATGGCGTTCGATCGGGCCGGCCTTGGGCGGACGGCCAAGGCGACCGCGAGTCGCGGCGGATGGCCTCGACCGCCCGTCCGCTCGTTTGTTTTTTATTTTATTTTTTATTTTTATTTTGAAAAGGTAAAATATTATTTTTTACTTTTTATTTTGACTATAATTTTGAAAAAATAAAAATACTCATTCCTTTTTAACATGCACCTAAAAAAAGTGATTTTGTCAAATAAATTAAAAGAATTTCTTTTTTCCAATACTTAAAATAGGAAGAGGCATTTAAAGTTGCATATATATGAAAAAAAAGCTCTCTTTTATTTTAGACTAATAAAAAATAAGAGAAAGAGGAATTAAAATTATTTAATTTTAAATGTATTAAGGAAAGAAAACGTATAAAGTAATTATGTGATACCTATTTTTCTTTAAACTAGGAAAGAAACAAAGATAAAGGCTTGATAAATGTGCTTCTATTTTTTTTAGTTGAGCCTTATGAAATTTTAAGGGCTAGTTTATACTTGGGGCCGGATTGGGGGCGGGCCAGAACTCTCAAAGTTTCAACAAACTGGGTCTCAATCTCTCAAAATCCAACCCGAGGCTTTATACTTGGGGCCGGCCGGAACTACATTTCATCCTACGTGTCGCCTTCGGTGGCATGGTTTTTAAATAGGCTTTTAAATTCTATACCAATTCCAAATTTTTGTTATTAAAATTTAAAAAATATTTGTTGAGTTGCATTCCTATTTCCGTATCTTTCTACATAATTTTTTTTGACATACAATGTCATTTGAGTCATGAATTGGCTTAAGTGATTGGAATTGGGTGCCTCTACTTTAACCCTTAAACGTTGGTTTAGCCAAAATCCGGTTGATGGAAGAATGTAAAATGCTCCCATGTAATGATAAAACATTACTTTCATCGAAGTTTTGTGAAGGTGTTGTCAATGAGTGCATGTACCACATGTAGTCATTGATCCTTCACAAAGTCTGTAACTTTTTCTCTAAACAAGAAAGTATTTGTGACTTGGAACTCAATGTAGTGTATTTTAGAAACTTCTAGCTTAAGCTCTAAATCTGAATTTGAGTGATAAAATGTTGTTTTTTGAAATTGAGTCCAATTAATGAAATGAAGATTATCAGATATAGTTTCCAATCCAATTTGTAAATTTGAAAAATACACACAATTGAGTAAGTTATTGCAATTTGAACTTTGGGCATATTACCCCGGATGACCAATCTTCTAATTTGAGCTGGATACGGAAGTTTCATCTACACCACAAGTTGCAACACAATTATGTACACCTTCAGTGAAATCATCATATTTTTTACCCAAAATGTGTATATGATATGAAAATTCTTCAATTTTTCTTCAGAAAATCACAATAATTTGAATTCTCACGAAAAATTATTGAGCTTCATGTGACATGAGCAAAACATGTGGTGTCATCACTTAGAAATGAAATTAAAATATTTTTGCTTATATTTTATGAAGAATTAGAGCTCATATTAAAATGAAATTAGGATTCATTCCTCGGTCATAGCTCTATTCTTTAAGGGTTAAATAGTCCGTACAATGCAATATCAGGAAAATCGAGATTGTGATTCAATGTGTACAACCTAAACAAATAAGCAAATACAATCTAGTATCCAAATATTAAAAGGCCGGATTGAAGGCAAACCGGCCGGCCTTCAATCCAACCCCAGGCCTAATGTAAATCGGCCCTATTGTACAGTACCCTGTAACAAGTGTTGCAACACACTCTGTTTTTTCACTTAAAACATATCCCATGGCCTGATTTAGAATGATGGTGTTGGCATGATAATCATCACATCTCCATGAGATTTTTTCATCATGGAAGGTGTTCCAGTTACCTTCATACACCATGCATTTTCTATATATAAAGAGGCATCCATTGCCATGTGTCTACCAAAATTGCCATCATGCTTAAAAATCTTGGAAAAGGGTACCCTTCTTAATGTGATCACTTCTTCTCTGGGATATCAGATTTAGAGTATGTTTGAGCTTTGGAGGGTCCAAAGATACACATACATGTTTGCAAATCATCTTGATGGTACACATTTCTTAGAAAAATTGTGTGCAACAAGTCCTGTTTGTCAAACATATCGTTTTTGTGTTGTTGTTAGGACCTTTTTTATCAAACTTTTTGTGGATGTAAGTGTTGTTTGAGGATTGTGCACCATGACAAGGAGTTATGTATCAAATGATATACGACACATGATAGTTGGTATGCAGAAAGCTGCAATGTCAGTGAGTGAAATTGGAAACATTGTAGGAAGGCCAAAATCGACTATTTCAAGGATTCTCAAGCGATTTAGAATTAGTGGCTCTGTATTGCCAGCAAGTAAGTCCGGTAGGCCGCGAAACATGAGTGATCGAGATAGGAGAAAGCTCCATAGAGATCTTAGTAGTAATCGTCGTGCTCCTCTTGCAGAATTGTGCAGCAATGTGACATCTTCCGTGGGCATGTCAACTTTACGTAAAGAGCTTCATGAGCTTGGTGTTAACAGTTGCATTGCAGTGAAGAAATCATTCTTGAGTGACATACACAAGGCAAAGAGGTTGGCTTTTGCAAAGGAGCACTTGCATTGGACAATTGACGATTGGAGTAATGTGATTTGGACCGATGAGTCATCCTTTGAAGTTGGAAAACCATCACGCCAAATTCGTGTCTGGCGAAAAGCACATGAACGCTACAACTACAATTGTTTAGCACCTACATTCAAATCCGGAAGGACTTCAATTATGGTATGGGGTGCTATCATTGGCTCTTCTAAGTCTTATTTGGTGTTAATTCCTCCTAATATACGCACTGCCAAAGACTTTGTAGAGATAGTATCTCAAGGAGCATTAGAGCATTATTATTGGCACCATGACCACTATGAGTACCTCATTTTAATGGAGGATGGTGTTCCAATACATGGTAGTAATATACAAAAAGATTGGAGAGAGCAACTTGGATTGAAAAAGCTTGAATGGCCACCAAATTCTCCTGACCTTAATCCTATAGTGAATGTCTGGAAGCAAGTTAAAGATAAAGTGCAACAGAGAAATAGACCACAAAACAAAGACAAAATGTGGACATCAATCAATCTGGCTTGGGAGGATATACCTCAAGAAAGCATCAAGAAGTTGATTTCAACAATGCCAACCCGGATGAAAGCTGTAATAGCAGCTCAAGGTGGTAGCACTCGATGGTAGTAGGTGTTCCATTTTACTGTAGAATATTTGTTAGTGAGTAAGACATATTGTAAACTTCATATCATATTAGGCTTCTATACTACTATAGCTTTGTAATGATACCTTATTTGACTTTATTTGATCAAATTTTGATTTAATATATGAGTTTGATTTCCTTAGCCTAGAATATGAATAAATGGAAACTATGAAAATACTTTAGAGCCACATAGAGGAGAATTTTACCTACATAGTGTGCATCTTTGTAATACCAAGAATGTGAACAATGATATATCCTATAAATTGGTGCAATCAAATTTTAAAAAATCATCATGTATATTTCTCAGCTAATTTTTTTTGAAATTAAGTGAATAAGATAAAATAATTCACCAAAAATAGAGATTTCATTTTTTGACATTGACATTTTATGAACACGTGAAGGGTCCGTAACACAAAAGATTTAATAGGATAAATTTGATAAAATCCTCCCATATTGAAAATGAATGAGAGAATTTCAAGAGTTCACAAAATGGTTGCAAGACATGTTGGAGGGTACTGTACTACTTAGACCATAATCAATCGTCAATTTGCCAATTCTCACTTTTATTTTTTGTTACCTTAATAAGTTTTCGACCAATAATCCGTATGCTCAAAAAGAAATTTTACACCCCTTGTTGTTGTGAGAAAACAAAAAGAAAAATATATAAAGGTATCTAGGTTTTATGTAAAAAAGAATAAGGTTTTTTTTTTTACCTTGCCCGACAATGAGTGACACTATGTGAAAATGTTTGACTTGGGTTGGTATGATATTTCTCACTAAAGACAATAATTTTTTTAACAATACTAAGGGAAACAATATTACTAGCGAGTAAAAGCTTTTGTTTTCTTTCTTACTCATTGCACTACAACGTGTTGTTCTGAAGAATTATTGGCGTGGACATGCCTTGTTGTCTTAGGGGTTAATACAAAAATCCACAAAATGAAGATGAAATACTTGCAACAATGGACAATATTATTTAATGTAGGTCATTGTAGTATAGAAAATTCTATCTTCAATTGAATCCATCAAAACACTCCATGCAATTCAATTCTAGGAACTTCTATGGGGAATGGATCTTTTCGTTTAGTGTATAAGTAGCTTAAAGTCACATAAAGGTTGTAATTGTGTTTGTTATTGAATTAACCCAAAGTATACTTCTTTAAGAAATTGATTAATATTCCGGGAACACTCTTAGTCCAATCAAATTGATAGTAACCTTAGTATCCAGCTAATGTATCCATGATCAATTTGATAGTCACAACATTATAAACTCCTTCACCTTATTCTATATTACGAATTGTATTATGCCATGTTGCGTAATTGAAATTAGGGTTTTAATACTTAACTCGTGTAATTGAAATTAGGTTTTAAAAAGTTACTACTACAGTCATTCACGATGTCCAGTAAACCAATAATATATCAAGGTACCCATACGGAACCATGTTCTTCTCCTCATAGAACTTAGAGATCTTCACATTATATTTTCTATACTACAAAATTAGGGGTGACCATTCTTATTTATCATATGGATTTTCATCCTAAAACATACCTAGTTCTAAAAAACAAACAGCAGTTGAGCCTGCGATTTTTGAACCTCCATTCCTTCCAAAATTGTTTTGAAGGCACTACCCCCTTGGTTTACGTCTAGAAATTGGTGTACAACACTACAAGGACATAACATTATGATTAGCATGGTGGTAATAATCATAGATCTCGTGTAGTGTAAAAACTTTAAAGCAAGTGATGTCAAACTGTGCAGATCCGCTGAACGCCGGGATGAAAAAATATCTAATTTTCTACTTCAAACACAGTAATCTTTCACTCCCTGCGGTAAAAGTTAGTGAAATATTTTGATGACATCAAGAAATACCAGTAGGACTTTATTAACATCACACAGCCTTTGGAATCGATAAGTTTTTGTTTCCCTCCTTAGTCATGCCGAACCGTGTATAGGGTAATGCCATAAAATATACAATCATTGAAATATCACTTCCCATGCAATAAAAACCAGAAAGCTTGTAAGTGGTCAAACCATGGAAGGTGATAAAGTAGTTGTTGAAACAATTTTATTTTTTCCTACATCAAATATAAAGTGTTTACAAAAAACCCCAATGTTTTTATACACATCAACTTCAAGGCCATGTTATTTTAGATGTTTGGATTTATAAATAATGATACTCACATAGAGTTTTAGAAATGATGATAGTTTCACCATTACCCAAAAAATGTAAGGTGATATTAAATGAATATAAATAGTTGAACTCTTATGAAATTTATAAAGTATTCTATACACCACACTCAACTCACGGTAGTGCTAATGTTATTGCCGTTCATTTGTATGTCCTTGCACCCATTATCTACCCACCAAGATTTCCTTGTATCCATTCCAACATTACCTATTCACAAACCAAAAAGCTCCACAATACTTATTCACAAACCACAAAGCTCCACAATATTCTATATATTTGGCTTATGTCCATTTATGCTTTTTATATGCACCTTTAGAATGAGGAATTCTATGTTCTCATGTTTCCCAAATTGATATATTTGGAATGCAATAGTTCGCAACCCACTTATTTAGCATTGCGTAATAGACATATTATGTTCCACCCACAAAATTCTTATTCCTTGATTTTAGAAGTTTCATTGTTTTTTTATCATCACCTATTAGAAAATACAATTGACAATAAAAAATACATTTCATTCAAAAGACAAGCCCCATGGAAATTTATGAGTATGGAATTTTATATGCGTTCTTATATACATATAGAGCCTCGTAAGTGGTAACATTGCCTTGTAAGTTGAACAAAACCGATCGGCATTGGGTACCCTCCATGAGTTGGTCATCCATGGCATGTCTTCTCTCTTTTACTCAATCCCACTAGAACACATTGGGCAAAGGAGGGAACTCAATCTCAACTACTCTACGATTTGATTAAGGGCTCCCGTGGTTTTTGGGCTTTTAAATTCTATATCAATTCCAAATCTTTGAGATTAAATTTTTAAAAATATTTGTTGCGTTTCATTCCTAACTCCGCATCTTTCTACATAAATGTTTGTGACATACAATGTCATTTGAGTCCCAAACTAGCTTAAGTGATAAGAATTCGGTGCCTCAAACTTACCTTACTAGGAATGGAATGTCCACCCAAGCAATATGCCTCCCCCCTCACAATGAAGACATGCCAAGGATAATTTTGGAGACGAGCATCAAATCCGGAAGACATTCTTCTATGCAACATTTACTATGCCTGAATTTCCATATTTAGATTGCACGTGTGATGTTCTTGACCCGAAAAGAAAAGTTGCAAAACGTCTTCCACCTTGTGGCTTTGGGATGCAAAGGGATTCAAAGGGAGGAGAGGCCAAAGCGGAGGGGACTCAAGTTTTGAGCCGTGGTGTGGAGCTCACCGTTATTTGGCGTGGGGGCAGACGACGTGATTGACGGCCAAGATCAACCGCAAGTATTACCTCCACCGCTCGATCGTGATACGGTCAGCCGTGGCCGTCCAATCAATTGAGGTTGTTCGATCGCGCTATTCGATCGGGTTGTTCAATCAGGCTATTCGATCGGGGCTCACAATCGGACGGCCCCCAATAAATCATACCAGCCGACGGCATGCGTCCGCCCTGCGCAGACGTCATAAATAGCGGGCGGCCCGCCACTCACTCCGACTCTAGTGGGTGAGCTACACGCTATGGCCAGGAGCCGTATCGATTGCACCCCCTGAAGTCGCCACTCTAAACTTCCACGTGCACCCTAACCATTTAACTATCATTTTGTACATTTTTATTTGTTTAGTGACTTGTCAGTTCAGTGAATTCTCAAATAGGCAACATGCCTAGACGTCCAAATGCTCCAAAGGGGAAAGCCTTCAAGATTAATTGGGAAGAAACGGACGATCCTGATTGTGTAGCTGAAGAAGGGTTGCAGGATGAAGAACAAACACCTTGGACGTGCACCACCTACAAAAAATACGTAAAAATGACGCACCTGATGAAATTGTGGCCTAGAGCCCAAGCAAGAATACCAAGGCCGCGGCGGGAAGGTCTTGCCAGCAATTAAATGAGTTCTCATTTCACGCATCGCTATCATGAAGTCACAATTGCGGTTGGTGTACGCAATGCAAGGCCGGAGATAATGTTATATTCAAACATAGCTATGGTTTGGGCTGAAATTGTATTGCACAAAGATGTGGATTGGCGCACCGTGGCCGGTTGTAACGTCGACCTCTTAGATCGTAGCCAACATATTATTTACACAACTTGGAATCAACTAAGTGATTGTTGGCCTCATTGGTCAAATCGACACTTTGGCGAGAACTTAGATGGAATACAACCACAGCGACCACATGCTGAAGAGTTTCACGCCTATAACTATAGAGACTGTTTTTATGGCAACAATCCAAATGCACCCCCCTTTACATTTGATAATCCAAGCGAAGGCCATTACTACGAGAGCGGTCAATACAATACGAGAAGCTACACCCCTCCTACTTATACAGATGCACATACGAGGAATACGTATGAGACATATCAAAATGTCCGGAGGGAAGAGCCACCACAAATCATACCAGATAATGTCCCTACTACCTTCCATGAATATGGAAGAAGCATGCATGGAAATTATCATACTCCACCATCGTCCTTGTTGAAGTTCTCGTGACCAAGAGGAGGATGATTTTGAGAGGCAAATGCGTGAAGCCACCATCCAAAGCCAAGAAGAATATATCCGCAAACTTAAAGACGACCCGCTTCATGGAAATGCAATATAATTCAATGCGTGACATGTATTTGGGTGGGCCATACTCGAGTGGGGCGGGGCCAAGTCGTAGATATGATAGCGGCTCTAGTGAAGATTGAGTATGCATTAGCATACTTTAGGTATAGTCTAGATAAGTGATGTCGTAGTAGCTGGTCACAATTTCTGACATCATTATCAATATTTTCATGTTTTTTTGCAGTAGAATATATGTCAACATTGTTGCCATGACAATATATATACGAAATGTATGTTACCTTATTAGAAATTAAATGTTTTGATTTATTGTGAAATTTATATGAGATGCAAGAAGTGTCCACGAAGTGTGTTTGGTGTGAAATAGTCTTAAGCTCTTACGGGTTATACATCATGTGTCCTCAAAACAATTGTTCTTGAAATACCTTTTCAACACCATTATTAGGGAATTGGCCTCTACAGCTTGGAGTCTACTCCAAGTTCCAATTTCACTATACCCATCAATGACATAAGAGGGATTCCTTTCAAGCTTTATATTTTTAGAGTTTGCTAGGGAATAACATTCAATCTGCAAATTTTGTAACCAGCATAAATGCCCGTTCTTGTGGCATAAGTAATAGAGAAACATAACCTTTTGTTATATATCATTAGCTGTAGGATCCCTATAAATTTGTAGCACAAAATTTCACAAAGTTTGAACCGACAGATTGTTTGAGTATGTTTTAGGATGACAATTCAGACGGTCAAGAAGAAGGGACACAGAAGAAGAACGCCGGTCTCTGGAGGAGGCCGGCGTGAATAAAGTGTTTGTTCGTTCCACTACTAAGACCATGCCCACCGGACAAGGAATAAGTAAGTTGGAACTACTTCCCCCTTTCGAGGGTAGACACTATGTAACAAGTAACCACAAACCATAAAACCAACCAAAGGGACACACCATATGTTGTAGTAGAAAAAAGAAATTGTAAAAAATAAGATGGATAGAGAGATTGTAGTCCCTAAACGTTGAGAAAATCGTTCTTTTCCTTCCTTGTGTTGAGTGGATCAACAGCCCTTGACTTCACTTGGTGTCAAGTTTTGCACTACACAAGGTCAGTAAACATTACCAACATGTTAATGTGATGTTCTTTCCATGTATGACAGTTTTTAGAGATAGGAAAGGGGTGTAGCGTATTCAAAACGAATGTGCATGGAGTGGCATTTCATAAAATTGCAAATTCTCGTAATATTGTTTTGTGAACTAAATATATTTTAGAACAACAATCCGAATGGTCAATATAAAGGTTTTGACCACATCTTGTGGTAGAAAAAATAAAATGTGAGAACTTGAAGATATCATACTTTTATGTGGAAAAGAGGAAGTGTTTTTTGTACCTTGTTCGACAGAGTGTGACAATGTGTGAAAATGTTTGACTTAGATTATTATGCTATTTTCCACTCAATTTCTAGGGTATTGTGAGAGTTTCACGCCTAAAACACTTCGAAATAGTTGGTTTCTAACACAATGCACAAAGAAGGAAACAAAAACCTTGATTACTAGTTTTGACAGGAGGATCCCAAATACAACTTATTCAGTAACGAATCTAAAAAAATCATAATCTTTGACCGCACAGATTGAAAGATCTACGTGTTTCAAGTCAAACAAATGGTTCATTTTCTTCCATGCGTTCAGTGGATCAGCAGACTTTGACTTCACCTCGTGTCAAATATTTGCACTATTGAAGGTCTAAATCCATTACCATTGAATTAAGCGCGATGTTAGTTCTCAACACACCAAATTTTAGAGATAGAAGTGGGGTGTAGCGTATTCTAAACAACTGTGCAAGTAGTGGAGTGAAAAAAATTGCCAATTCGCGATTGAATTTTTTGTGAGATTAATATGTTTTAGATTGATAATCCAAATGATCAATAAGAAGATTTACACTGCATATTGTTGTCCAAAAAAGAAAGACGTAAAGAATATGAAAATCTTTAAGCTCTATGTAAAAAAGAAGAAGTTTTTTGGGTACCTTGCTTGACAATGTGTGAAAATGTTTGACTTGGGTTTGTATGCAATTTTTCACTAAAGAGAAGACAATTTTTTTTGACACCATGAATAAGAAAAAATATTACTTGCTGGTATTGAACATTTCACATTCAGTAGAGTGACCTAGCAAATGTTTTTGGAGGTGCCCGACGCGCCCGCTCTCCCTGTTTGATATTCAAAACCCAATAATTTTTTTCATATAATGTCGGATTTAGGAAAATAAATGGACTCACACAAAACTTTTAGCAATTTCCATCTACAGTAAAAATTTCAAATTGGAATGTTACAAATTGACACCATAGGAACTTGCCCAAACCTTCAAGACTCTAGGCCATGGACTATTGGGCCTTTAGGGGTTAAACATGTTTTTTTCAACAATAGTAGCCGTTGGCGCTTGTTTTGCAATGCTTTAGTCCAATCATTTCAATGTAGTTTTAATATTATAATTTTTTTTCAAAATTTCATCCACACTATAATTTTCATCCGTTGCAAAAATTTCATCCACAGTCTGATTTTTCCGCAGTATGATTTTTAATCGGCAGACTAATTTTTCATCCGCAACCTATTTTTCATCCGTTGTGTTGTTTTTCATTTGTTGCAAAAATTTCATCCGTTGCAAAAAAATTCATCCGCTGGAAGATTTTCCACAGAATTTCATCCACAGTGGATGAAACTATTGTTTTGGCAGAATTAACTTAATAACTTCCAAAATATTCATTTTTTAAAATTCCGACTTTGGATTTGGGCTTTTTAGGTGCGTTTTCATCTAGTAGGAAAGCAAAAAAATTATCACAAAAGTTTCAAAAATTTGACTTTTTTGAGTGTATTTAAAAAAAACATTTTAGGGACTAAACTTTGGAGGTAGATTATGGCTAGAGAATATGTTCATCACATTTGCTTTCATGCATGTTTTTTGTGTGTTAGCTGTTGGTTGTGTTTTCCAATATGTTATATATAGCAATATTCATTTAAAGGACATGTAAGATGTCTCATTTGAAATCTCATTTGAAACAATAACATGATGATGGACACCAAAAGAATACAATTGGATGGAAGGGGACGTTGCCAAAGCGTGCATGAACCCTAAACATGCAAAGTTTGAATCAAACTTTTAACTTTTCCATCCACCTGATTGAGGTGTAAATATTTAGAAGAATTTTCTACAACAAAAAGCAATCAAAACATTTGTTTTCACTGTTTGGATTTGCAAAAGCTAGAAAATAAATTTGTAAAAAATTACAATAGTTTTGGTTATATCTTGAATTGCCGCACCTTTTACAATCTTGTTGGAAATGAAGAATCCCCTAATTACTACAACGGAGTCCACCCTAATTAATTTTAGACGCTTAATAATCTTTATAGTTTTTTTTTTTTTAAGTGAGCTATGACAAAAAATAGGGGGTTGTTGCCCCACAAGTGCATGCCCACTTGAGGGGCCCACTCATCTTCAATGCAAGGACTAGGTATATTTTTAGGGTCCAAGGCCTATTGATTTTGCATAAAACCTGCTTCACCCAATGTACACAATTTTTTTGGATTTATGGTTTGAATGTTAGTACCACACAAAGTTAGAAATGGGGACTCCGGGCACCTTCAAGATTTTGCCAGATGTCTCTATTTATATTGTGTTTTTCCATATATGGAGAGATTATTAAGTTTTTTGATGATGTCAATCTCCTTCTTGTCTTTAGTGTTTTTTTTTACACCTTTTTTACATTTGAAGCAAGCCGTGCGGTCAAACTCTATGAAATTTTGTGAGTATGTTACTTAGTAAGTATTTATGGAGATTCTACGGTGAAAAGAAACAATATAAGGTTTTGTTTCCTTCCGTACTCATTGCACTAGAACAAAAAATTTGAAATGTTGTTGGTGTGAATTGTCACGCGGTTTGAGGGATTAAAGAAATATAATTGAATAGAATAGAAAATACACCCTTGAATAAAAATATCCAAAATAACAGAGATATATATATATATATATATATATATATATATATATATATATCTACCATCCAAATTAGAAAAGCATGCAATACATTTTGAACTAGTACTATACTTGTAGTCATTACTTATACTTCCACAATACTATTTGCAATTCTAGTATTATAGTAGTACAGAGGTCAACATGCTACTAGTAATAGGCGGTCCGAAAATGCTCGCATGTCGAGGGCCAATTCCATGTGTCGCTAAAGCGTGTGATGATATGTGATAATCCTCCAGCGTTGTCTTTCCTAGTGGAACACAATCTACCCACATACAAGTGAAAGGTATCCGCAAATTCTTGATTTCTGAAATATTACAAAACTTCCGCCCTCCTGCTACAGTCTCTCGTACTCTTTAGACATGGTCATGCCATTGATCCGTTGAACTATTTGAGCCGTTGCATACTCCTCCGAAGCCTTTAAGTACTTCAGAATCATTTGAACATCAACACCGCGTCTGTATAAGAATGCAACTCTAGGATCCACCCACCACCTTCTCTGCAGAGCCTCAACTATTGCCTTTGCATCGGTGAACGTGTACAGTGATTGCATTAATTCGCTAGACACGGTTGTCATGCCCCAATCATAAACTTCGATGTAGACTTGCGATTCATCGTATAGAAAATAAAGGAGGATATTGTTCGGAGATAAGTCGTTGTGAAGGTGACCGCTCTTGTGTACTTCATTCATGTTGTGCAGCAATGCCCACGCAAGCTCAGTCTGTTTCTTGCAAAATCTTACGAGTTGATGACCACGAATAATCTCATCCTCTGGGTAATTCTCATACAATAGATGAATGTTCACGTCATCACCGTACTGATAATCACGATTGAGCATCTCTCGTATCGTCCCTCCATTCCACCAGTACGCATACCCTTCGTATTTGGACGGATAGATGGCTGCAAACCGTATAACGTGCGAGTGTGGAATTCTCACAGCCATTGATTTGTTCTAGTGTTCTATTTTGGCTAGGTCCGGCGTGGTTTGCGCTTGGTTGGATAGTTTTGCAGCAAACTCCCAAAATGGTTCAATGCTGGAAGCTTCTTCAGTCTGTATTTTTTGCATCCTGGCATATCCACCTCTCTTGATTGCGCCGTCCACTGGAATGTCTCTCGCCATAGGAGGAATTGCAATTAAATGCGCCATTTGATCTTGTTCCTCCCGCCTTCCCTCCTTTCCTCCTCAGAACTCGACCACCCACAAATCCACGCCGGTTCCGATTTTTAGCAAACGGCTTCATGTGAGGGACAAATGAATCCGCACTCAAAATCACCGCGATGAATGCTTTGTCACCTTCTCAACGATCTCTACCGTATTTCGCCAATAGGTTTTTCAAATTCCATAGAGCATCGAGCACCCTGCTCTCTAGAAACTTTGAATACCCCCGCTTGTTCGTCTCCGCGTACCACTCCGAAACATGCAGCGCAGCCATCATGTACTATGTCATCTTCACCTTGAATTTGTTGGAACCCTCGTCATAGTATCTCACGTATTTGCTCTCCAAAGCTCGTACGATATTTTCCTCATAGAATCGGACGACCAATTCCATAGGAAATCCCTGCACTCCTGAGATGGAATGTCTTGAATCGGATGCAAATTTGGCGCACCGAAGTCCGCCATCTTCTATTTCTTCTTGTCCCTCGGCATCTTCGTTCATAATTTGAATTGAGCTTAAACGTTAAACTCTAGATAGTTTTTAAAAAACTTTGTAGAGTTTGACGAAATACAAAGTTTTTAAAAAACTTTATAAAATTCGGCGAAATCTCCCCCTCCAAATAAATACTTTTCAACTTCCAAAAAAGAAGAGCCAATGGATGGATTTTGCCAGCCAAAGCCACTCCGCATCCACTCAAAATATATGAGGTGGAGAAGAAAAGTGAGAAAAAGGTAGGGGCGGTTGGCCTCTTGGCAGGATTGTCTACATAGACGGACAGGGGCTCAAAGATAGCAGACGGACAGGACGGACAACACCCTTATTGGACAGATGCCTAAAATATTCCTAAAATATTCTTTAAGACTATAAGAATATTTCCAAATATAATGGAATATTCTTGAATATTCTCTATCGGACGGACAACAACCTCTACCGAACGGATGCCGGAACAACCATGTCTCTTGGCCGTCCGCCCAATCGGTTGGCCGCGGCCGGCCTTGGGCCGTCCGCTCGATCGAACGGCCGGGAGCCTCTCGACCGATCAGCGGACGACCGCGTGCTGTCCACCGGTCAATCGGTTGCCTGCCCTTTGATTGGCCAATTGGATGGCCGGGAGGGCTTTCAATCTAAACAGACGGCCCCGATTGATCTATTTTAATTTACTATCAAATTTTCATATCCTTGTTTTCATTGTTTGTCTGCGGTAAACGTTTATTACCACGAGACGCTCGGTCCGACCGGACGTCCGGATGTTGCCGTCCGCTGGACGTCTTTTTGGACGCTCGGACCTTCAGGACGTCAGATTGGTAACTCAGGCTGCAAAGGCAACACCCGCAGGGTATTTTCTTGATCCAAACATCATTGGACACTCTATGCTCTTTTTGCTTTTGACAGGGAATGGTTCACTACTTCCAGTTCTATAATTCGTAACTTTGAGTATATTTTTGCAGGGATCAACTGCATTGGATTGCGCGGAGGTGTTGGATGCAAATCCTATCCCAGCTATTTATCATGTACTACGCCTCCTCATTGATGATGCTTGTGCAAGGGCGCTTGGAAAGGTTAGATCAAGCCACCCCTCTTGATCTCTCTTCGGCTTTTCACTCTGTTTCTTCTCGCAAATGGGCGGACGAGTGATAATACTAGTGAGTGTACCAGCGATCACACTACTTGCCAAGTCCCAACTCTAAACCATTCCGCCCACTTACCAGTATTTCCTTGGCGAGTAGTGTGATTGCTAGTGCACTCACTAGTCTTATCCAATATTATCTACTAAGAGGCAAGAGATGGGAGCGGGAGGAGATGGGGGAGATCGCAGAAGGAAAGACAACCCACGCGTAGAAGATCTTTCTTTAATTCGGTAAGTTCGAGAGGGTCCTTGGAAATGACAGGGAAGATGTCCTTCGCCATGGAAGTCGCTGGATTGAAAGAGGCCATGCTTCTTACCTAGGTCTGTAGTGATCCTCAACGTGATTCCCTTTTTTGTGTCCTCTTCTCCGTGTACTATGGGTTTTACATAGGCTCACCGCGCGCTTGAATGCGTTCATTTGTAGGGCCCGGATGCTCGTCAGGGTTACCAATCCGACATCCTTGGGGGTCTAAGAGCGTCCTAGGACGTCCTAGAACGAGGACGTCCGGACGTCACGTCAGACGCACCGACTGGGGGGTAAAAACCATTTACGGAAGGCCCTGGTAAGTTTTTTGGACCGTTGGATCTGACGAAGTGTCACACGGCCAGATCGCTGCCGTCAAATTGCGATCCGCCGTCCGATCAGTCGCTGCCGTCGGGGCGATCTGACAGCATCTCGGCCATCCGCCTGATCGGACGGCCGCGATTCGATCGCATGGGCGCACGACGGCCGTCCGATCAGGCGAACGGCCGATTGGAGGACGGATGGCTGTGGTGGCGGTCGGCCTCATGGCCGTCCGCCATCCTATAAAAGGTCATCCGCCCTCCTCTCTCACTCTCACTTTTTCTTTCCCCTCTCAAGAATATATTTTTGAGTGGATGCGGAGTGGCTTTGGCTGGCATTTTTCCATCCATTGGCTCCTCATCTTTGGAAGGAAAAAAATGATTCACATTGGGGGGGGGAGGTTTTGTCATTTTTTTAAAAGTTTTTCTAAAAACTTGTTCTAGTTTCAAACAGCGGCGGTTTAAAGAAGATGCCAAAGGACAAGAAGAAGCAAAAGGTTGCGGACTTCGGTCCAAAGCTTCATCCCATCGACGAGGTTCAATCGCGCGGCTAATGGAGATTTCAACGACGTGCTGTTGAAGGCTGATTTATTCGTGGCCCAGATGAAGCCATTTGCCAAGAATCAAAACAGGCGCGGCTCCGTGGGATGGTGGAACTCGACGGAGGGGCACCAGGAGGACTTGTTGCGGAAAGCTCATCTAATTGTCATTCCGCCAACAGCCACGGTTATACCGATGGACAATGTCAATCGAAGAGGTGGATATGCCACCATCTGCAAAGTCCGCATTGCGGGTGCTTTGGGCATTGAACCATTCTAGAAATTTGCGGCCAAATTGTGAAACCAATCGGAGACACGGCCGGACTTGGCAAAAGTGGTGCATCAGAACGAGTCGATGGCGGTGAGGATTCCACATCCGGGTGTCATCCGTTTTGTGGTCATTCATCCGGACAAGTACGAAGGCTATGCGTATTGGTGGAATGGCGGGACAATTCGAGAGACGGTGAACCGGGATTCCGATTATGGTGACGATGTCTTTGTACATTTGAACAATGGAAGATTCCTCGAGGATGAGGTTATTCGAGCTCATCAGTTGGTTCGTTTTCACAAAAAATGGACCGAGCTTGCGTGGGCGTTGTTGCGCATCATGAACGAGGTCCACAAGAGCAACAATCTCCACAACGACTTGTCTCCGGACAATATCCTCCTCCACTTCCCTCCAGATGAATCGCGAATGTATATTGGACTATGCAATTGAGGCATGACCACGAAGGTTACAGAATCAATGCAGTCTCTTTATACGTTCATGAATCGTGAAGACATGGCCGAGACTCTGCGAAGGCGATGGTAGGTGGATCCGCGGGTTGCGTACTTGCACAAACCACATGCGGATGTGCAAATGATTCCGAAGTTATCGATGGCTTCGGAGGAGTTTGCTACGGCCCGTATAATGCAACGAATCAACAAGCGGACAATGTCCATGGGCTACGAGAAATTGCAACGCGAATCTTGGAGTTTCGTAGTTTTCTCAAATCAAGAATTTGCGGATACATTTCATATGTACATGGAGAGAGTTTGCAACAAAAACTGAGAGGGCGTTGGAGAGTTGTTTCATATCATTACACGCTTCAGCGACACATACAATTGGCCCACGCCTCATAAGCATTTTCGGTCCACGTATTATTAATACATAGGTTTTACTTTATTCCTTCCCGCATTATTAGACTGTATTAAATAGTATGCACGTTTTAAAGTGACTATAGCAATAGTCTTAGATTAATATGTACTACATGCCTTTGAAATTTGGGCACAACTAGTAAAAAAACTTTTTTTCATATAGCCGTGCAAAGACCGACATTTATTGTATTTTATATGGTTTTGCTTGTGGCAAGGTTCCGATTTTTTAACTTATCAATATGTTCTATTTCAGAATTCTTGTAGAAATTTTTTTAAAAGAAAATCACTTCAAAATATCCAAATCCAACCTTATGATGATATTTCCCTACACACCAATTTTTAGAGGTAGAGAAGAACTGTAGCATATTCAAATCAAGTGCGCAAATACTGGAGTTTAAGAAATGCCATTCCACGTTTTATTTTTTTGTAAACTAAATTTGATTTCAAATGATAATCCAAACTATGAGTAAGAAGGTTTTCACTACATGTT
The DNA here is from genome assembly GCA_963971425.1 of Bryoerythrophyllum caledonicum. Classification (NCBI taxonomy): domain Eukaryota; kingdom Viridiplantae; phylum Streptophyta; class Bryopsida; order Pottiales; family Pottiaceae; genus Bryoerythrophyllum; species Bryoerythrophyllum caledonicum. Next base: position 3,450,963 of record OZ020524.1, read on the forward strand.
GTTGAAAAAACAAAATGTGTAAAATATGACGATCTCTAGGTTTTATGTAGAGAAGACGTATTTCAAATTTTACGAGTTTGGGTTCAAAATTTTTTGATACTGCCCATGGCACTAAAGTCTAAATCATACATAACCTCAACCATTTTATGTTTTTTGAATATAATTTAGAATTTCTAGAAATTATCCCCATTTGAAACGCCTCCTCAGTCCCGACTCCCTACTCATACAACATGTCTCATGTATCCCCTAAGGTACCGTGACAGTTTTGCACCAAAAACACTTCAAAATTGTTGGATTCTAGTGCAATGAACATAGAAGGAAACCAAAACTTTGATTTCTAGTTTTGACCGTAGGATCTCAATTAAGACTTATTAAAAAATATGTTTACAAAATTTCAAAAACTTTGACTGCACAGATTGAAATATTATAGTGTTTGAAGTGAAGCAAATAGTTCATTTTCTTCACTGCGTTTAGTGGATTAGCAGACTTTGACTTTATCTGGTGTCAAAATTTTGTATTACACAAGGTCTAAATCCATTACCTTCTTGTTAAGCATGATGTTAGTTCCTTAGACACCTATTTTTTGAGGTAGAGGACAGGTGTAGCGTATTCAAAACAACTGTGCAAGTAGTGGAGGTTCAAAATTTGCCAATTCAAACTTTAATTTTGGTAGACTTAATGTGTTTTGGATTACTAATCCAAATGGTCAATAAAAAGGTTTACACCACATATTAATGTGGAAAAAACAAAATGTAACAAATATAAAGATATGTAGGTTTTATGTGGAAATGAATAAGTTCTTTTGGTAGCTTGTCCGACAATGACTGACAATGTGTGAGAATGTTTGACTTGGGTTGGTATGCTATTTTTCAATAAAGACAAGACTTGTTTTTTTACAATATCAAGGGAAGAAATATTACTTGCGAGTATTGAAAATCTCACTTTCAATAGAGTGTCCTAGCAAAAGTTTTTGGAGGTGCCCAAGCTGCCCACTCTCCCCATTGGAAATTCAAAACCCTATAATTTTATCATCATATGTCCAATTTAAGAAAAAATTGTCTTCCCACTAAGATATCGGTAATGCCTTTCTATAGTAAAATTTCAAAGAAGAATGTTGGAAATTCACACCATAGGAACCTAACCAAACTTTCAAAAAGCCCATTTTTGACACTTGATCCTTTAGGGGATATACTTACTTGCCTTAGAAGTTAAATATTCATACTTCAACATTTTTACTCTGTCAAAATATACTAATTTTTTGTCTCTTTATATACTTTTCAATACACGTCTAACAATACGAGAATTTGAAACTTCTGTATGGAGTAATTTCCAGACCCATTTGCATCTATAGAAGTTTAGTAGCGGTTCGCGCTTGTTTTGCAACGCATTTGAACAACCATTTTAATGCGTTTTCTATATTACAGAATATTATGAAAAAGATTTATTTCAAAATTTTATAGAAAATTGGAAGAGTAGAGAAGGAGCGGGTTACAAACATTAAGTGTTAGTTAATAGTGTTCGTGATGATTTTTAACACTTTGCCATAGTCATTCGCGGACGATTTTCCTTCCGGAGACTAATTTTCGTCCATCGACTGTTTTTTCAACCACGGACTACTTTTCCATCCGCAGACTATTTTCATCCGCAATGGATGAAACTATAATTCGGCCATATTATATTAATAGTGAGTTAATATCTCCTAACATAATCATTATTCTTGAATTCTGACTTTGGATATCGGCTCTCTAAGGGGGTTTTCATTCAGTAGAAAAAATAAATTGCGTAGAAAGTTTTTCAAAAACCACATTTTTGTGAGTGTTTATAAATCATTTTAAGGAAGTTCAATACCTAACTCTGTAGGTAGATTGCTAGGGCATATTTACTCGGTTTTAAATATCCATAACAATTTGAAGCAATGAAGTATATGCAATGATTAATACAAACATGCATACATTAAAATGCAGAGGCATCCAAATATGAATAGCAAAAATGCTAATAGGAAGATTTTGTTGTATTCATTGATATTGTATAATGTATTTGGTCTACTATTTCGTGTACTCTATGGAGTAATTTCCACACACTAAAATATCCTTAGAGCAGAACTCATGGCCATACACCAAACACTACAAATCATCACAACAAAATACAACAACGAACCCGCACACATATTCACTGACTGTATCAATGCACTTTATCTACTAAACACCCAAATAACACACCCTACCCTCCACAATAGCCACCCCGACCAAACTATTTTAATGTCAATGGTCCACATGTTACAAATACCAAACACATATAACAAGCCTTCACAAAGTTAGAGTCCATGCCAATATCGATGGAAACGAACAAGCATAAAAATGAGGGCCGCGAAAAATTGCATAAAATTGCCAAAGATTTGTACAAATATGCACATGCTACCCCATACTACTTCCAAAAAGAAGATTGGCCTTCTAAAGAAGATACCCCCAATAAAGGCCCGGTTAGACTCTTAAACAAATATCTCAAGAAACAAGACCTCTATAACAACCTTGACACAATCGCAGAAAACTTCCCTATTATAGAAAATGGGTTGGCAACAACAAAATAGACAATGAACTCTCTACGAATTTTTGGAAGAATCCCATCATCTCTAACTCACAAATAACATGCGTCATCAAATTCCATAGTAGTCGATATATGGGAAACGCCCGAAAACAACTCTTATTTGGAATGAAAAAATTCCCATCTATAACATGCCACATATGCACTTCCACATACCCTGACAAATGGCTCCATGTTCTACTCAAAATGCCAAAACCATCACATACACTCCTTAATTGTCAAAAGACATAACAAAGCGGTATGGAAAATTCGAAAACTATTTACCTCCCATAACAAATCACGATGCTTTATCCTCATGAATGCCGGCACCTCTATTAACAACCCACAAGGAAATACGGTCCCTCCTTGGTTACTCCCATGTACATGCGCAACTTAGCGCTGTCACTGTAACGCTAGACTCAAAGCAGACATACTTTGCATTCGGGGCCTACCATACAATGACCCCACACCCGACCACATTAACCAAGACTGTACCATTCAATTCATCAAATTCAGATATTGTAATGATAGATTCTCCCCATAAACAATTGAAAACAAAATAAATAAATACCAACCCCTTATTAATGACATCATTGCCCAGGGATGGAAAGTGGACCCGCTTATTGTAATCACAACCGGTGCTCGTGCCACCACCTTTATCTCATCTATAAAAATCCTTGAAGATACCTTTAAAATCTCCATCAAAACAATTTCACAGACTTTCAATATTATTAACACCGTTGCCATTCAACAGGCCATGTCCATTCTACTACACCAACGCAAAATTGAAAAACAACCAAGCGCTCCCCGAGACGGTGTCTGGTGGGCATGGTCTCAGTGGTGGAACGAACAGACCCTTTATCCACGCCGGCCCCTTTGCGGACCGGCGTTCTTCTTCTTGCTTTAACTTTTGGATGAGAAATACTCAAGGAATTTTAGAGGTACAGGTTGTAAAAAGAAGTTTGTTGAACATGTAATGATATGAAATACTCTTGAACTTATATGAGGTGATTGAAAAGTTGGAATGTATAAAAATTTCTCATTCCACACATCACTTATACTAAAATTATCAATAAAATTCATTTGGAAATACGTAGCATGCATTGTACATTCATCATCCACATTGACATGGCCGCAACGTAGAAATATTGAATAAACATCCATTTGAAGATCTTAAAAAATGACCTTCTAAATTTACAAAATAGTCAATATTGTTCTCGCACGAAGACATTATCCACATGGATTACATTACAACGTGCCCATGTATGATTAATCTGAATCTGAGTCAGTATCACGTCTTTGACTTGGCCTAGCGCCACTTGAGTACGGCTCACTTGAATAAACATCATACAAGTTTATTGTACTGCATGTGCATGTGCGGGATTCATCTTCGAGCATGGGGATGTACTCTTCCTAGCTCTGTATTGTGTCTTCACGCATTTGTCTCTCAAACTCAACATCTTCATCCTTACGAGGTCGAAATGTTGATGGAGGTGTGTTATCACTTCCATATGTGCTTTGGCCATATCCATCGTAAGAGACGGGTGCATAGTTTGGGGTGTAGTGTTCTTCCTCTTTTCCATGGGAATTACAACCAAAGTCGTACGTATCCCTTGGATACGTTGGCGTATAGCTCCGAGGGGTGTTGATCCTTGTACCACATTGGCCGCCTTCGTAGTAATGGCTGCCACTCCCCCCTCCAAATGATACAGGCGCGGAGCCCATATCATTGCCATAGTTGTAGTCGTTGAAGTTATAGCCCCCGTACTCCTGTGGAGGTGTCTACCGTTGTTGGTGGGCATCGGGATCGTCTTCGGATCTTCGGTTTGACCAACGTGGCCTCGGTAAATTCCAGGTGGTTGGTATAAAATGTTGGCTTCGATCCATGAGGTTGACATTACGACCCGCCACGGTGCGCCAATCCACATCCTTGTGTAGGACAATTTCCGCCGGAACCATGGCCATGTTCGGATACAGCATGATCTCCGGCCTCGAGCTGCGCACACCCGCCGCAGTAGTGACCTCATGATATCGATGCAAGAAATGATCGCTGTGACAATTGCTCGCTAGACCTTCGCGCCGTGGCCCCAATATCCTCGCTTGTGCCCTGGGCCACAACTTCATAAGGTGCTTCATCTTCACGTACCTCTTGCACATGGTCCAAGTCCACAGCCTCTCTTCCTCATCCAGCCATCCATATTCTGCGACAACATCTGGATCGTCCGTTGCATCCCAATCCATCTCGGGAGCTTTCCCCTTTGGAGCAACGGGCCGGTTAGACCTTGGCATCTTCCCTAAATAGAACAAACAATTAAATGAATAAAAGGAAATTAAATGAATTAAAAAATAATGCGCCACTCGAGGGGGCGCAAGCGATTTGGCAGAATATGCCAAAGCGACCAGCTCGCCCACTGAAGTGTCGGAGAATGGTTGGCCGTTCGCCTTATATGCCGACCGCGGATGGCGGACGGCATCGGCGGACAGTCGGGGAATGGTCTGAGCCGTCCGATGGCGGACGGCCACAATGTTGCCTCGGACGATCGCGGCCGTCCGATTTGATCCGTCCGCGGCCGATCCTGATCAGACGACCTCCCCTCTTCGCTCCTCCACTTCTCTACGCTCCCTCCCCTCCTAACTCGCTCCCCTCCCAACTCCCTTCCCTTGTCCTCCACTTCCTTTTCTGGGACGGTTGACATTGCACGTGCACTCCAAATCTAGAGATCCAGTCACGTGCATTAATGGTCGGAAGAATGTCGGAAAGATTTTATGCGCATCCACGAGGATATTCCATTGTGTGCGTGGAAGCACAGAGTTATTTAGTTTCTTAATAATGGTTCCACTTAAAATATCCTACATAACAAGCAATAGATGCTTGTATCATTTTTTATGTTTGACTCACCAGGAGGAAATTGGAATGGCCCACAGGCACAATGTTCCAAGGGCCAAGGGTACATTGCCCATGGCATAGGCATAACTTTGTATGGGAGGATTTTTGGCCTCTACATGACTAAATCTCCTTCGCAGCGAGTTTTCAATTTTGGGCAGGTTTCTAGAATTCGAATAAGAAGAAACAACTTTCAAAAAATTTATGTTAGTTTGTCCCTGGGAAGAGCTATTTGAATGTATTAATTTTTATTTTTTTTGGATTTGTGGTTTCAAATTTAGTACCACCCATAGTGAAAAATGGGGAGCGCGGGCATCTAAAAACCTTTTATAGAATTTTCTATTGACATTGAGGTTTTTCATACTCATGAAGAATATTTCTTTCTTTAAAGATTTCTCCAAAAAATGATTGTCTTTATTGAAAATTCGCATTTTATTCCTAGTAAAATATTTTCACCATTTTTTGTGCAATGTGCAACAAAACTTCTTCTTTTCCTCAACAAAACTTACAAATTCTTATATTTTTCACTTCTTGTTTTGTTCTCCTAAAAGATGTGATGTACACCCTTTTATTGACCAATTGGAATATGGATGAGCATTCTAAAAGATATTTAGTTCACAAGTGATTGTAACGTGAATTGGCCATTCTTGAACCTCCACTTGTTGCTGAATTTTATTGAAGATGCTACACCCCTCTTTTACCTCTAGAAATTGGTATATTGGGTATGAACATATGCTTAACTTTTAAGACAACGGTAAAAGATTTGGAACTTCTGTACTTTAAACATTACATAGAAAGTGAAGTCAAAGTCTACGAACCCGGGACGAAAACTCAACCATTGTTTTCACGTTAGACACTATAATCTATTGATTTGTGCAGTAGATTGCAACTAATACAGTATGGCATGTTCATATATTTGGTTCCCATCCACCGCACGGATAGATAAATCATGGTGTTTACAATCCAAACAACAACTCATTCTCTTCCATGCGTTGATCCATATTCATCAGACAGTGAGACTGTGACAACACTTCGTATCATATTTATGTAATATGCAAGGTCTAAATATTTTACCCTTGTTTGAAACTCTAAAGGAACATGGCCAATTTAGCTAAAAAATTAGTCCAAAACTGTCACATTGAAAAAGAGGCATAGCAATCACATTTTTCAAGTGATCTTTAGATTTTAAACTGTAAGATCCTAAAGTAGACTTTTATATGAACACACCATACTCTTATGGTTGCAATCCACCGCATGATTTGATAGATTATAGTGTGTAAAGTAAAAAAAAATGTTCATTTTCTTCCATCATTGATTGGTACCCTAGACTTTGACTTCGCTTTCTATAAACTTTTTACAATCCAAAAGTTCGTAATTTTCTATTGTTCTGTGAAACATGATGTCAATTCCATATACACCAATTTGTAGAGGTAAAAAACGGGAGTAGCATATTCAAATAAATCTGTGCAAGGAGTGGAGGTTCAAACAAGGCCAATTCACATTTTAATTTTTTGTGCACCAAATATCTTTTAGAATGTTTATCCAAACAATAAATGAGAAGGTTTATAACACATCTTGTACAAGAGAAAACAAGATGTGACAAATTTAATAAGGTGTACATTTATAATTGTCCCTCTCTCTCTCTCTCTGGTTCTCTTCTCCTTCTAGTTTACTTGAGAGTTTAATTTATATTTGGTTGTCCCTCTCTTCCTTTTGTCTTTTAAAATAAAATTGGGATGTTCCTCTCCAAACTCACACCTTCTGAATTACTTAATATCTAAATCAATAATTGTTTCTAAAGCCTAAACCCTCTTCCTTCCCTTCTAATTTAATGAAGACTTCATTTATTATTGTCCATCTCTTGTTCTTGCCTCCCTTTTTTTTTTGTTTTTTGAAGAACCTTCTTAATTTTATTTATAATTTTTTGCATTCTTCTCCATTCCTTCCAATAAAAAGAAAATGGAATTATTTTGCCTTGGATCCTCTTCTTCTAATTTAACTAGGATCTTCTTGAACGATTGTCCATCTCTCCCTTCTCCACTCACTCCATCTAAATTAGATGAGATCTACATTTATAAATGTCCCTCTCTCCCTCCCTTCTCTTTCTGTTTTAGTTCAGATCTGGAATTTTGTAGATTGTCACTCCCTTCCTTTTGTCCTCTTCATTTATTTATTAGTTTTTTTTTTCTTTGGTTTTTTTAAATTCCTCTCGACTCCTTTAACCCCTAATGGTCTAAGCGATTTTAGATTAATCTCTACTTTGTTGATTAATAACTACGAAGAAGAACTTATTGAAATTATAACTATAGGATTTCTTTCTAAACTCATATGAGATAATGTGGTCAAAATTTTGTGAATTCTGATTGTACGGATTGAAAGCTAATTGCTTGTTAAAGTATACATTAATGTACCCTGGAGACACTTGGGCTAATAGGGGTTAAATTGGCAAATAGAAATGAAAGCCTTTGTGCCTTTTGTTAAAATAAAAGTCAACTTAGAAACGATGAGTAGTTTCTATATCCGCATACGGTAAAACAAACTTATGTTTCTGTATCCGCTCAAAGTAAAGTGAGCTTGTAGTTTACTTTACCTTCTACGGTGGGAGGAAAGTATAATGTATATAAGGCAACTCTCCCACGAAGTTGAAAAAGCTTCTCCATAGGACCAAAATCTAGTTGATGGAAGAATGTAAAATGCTCCTATGTGATGATAAAACATTACTTTCATCCAAGTTTTTGTGAAGGTGTTGTCAATGAGTGCATGTACCACATGCACTGTACATACCCTTCATAAAGTGTGTATCTTTTTCTCTAAACACGAAAATGTTTGTGACATGGAACTCAACGTAGTGTATTTTAGAAACTTCCTTTAGGTCTAAATCTGAATTTGAGTCATTAAAATGATATTTTTTGAAATCGAGTCCAACTAATGAAATGAATTTTATCAAATCTAGTTTCCAATTCAATTTGAAAATTTGAAAAATACATAAAATTGAGTAAGTTATTGCAATTTGAACTTTGGGCCTATTACCATGGATGACCAATTTTCTAATTTAGCTGAACATAGAAGTTTCATCTACACCACAAGTTTCAGCACAATAATGTACACCTTCAGTGAAATGATCATATTTTTTACGCAAAATTTGTACATGATATGAAAATTCTTCAAATTTTCTTCAGAAAATCACAATAATTTGAATTTTCACCAAAAAATTCTTGTGTTGTTCAGTTACATGAACAAAAACATGTGGTGTCATCTCTGAAAATGAAATAAAAATATTTCCGCTTATATTTGATGAAGAATTAGAGCACATATTAGAATGAAAATCGGGATTGATGCCACGGTCATAGCTCCGTGCTTTAAGGGTTAAGCCGACTCTGTTCGCCACTGCAGCACCACTGGCAAATTGTCACCCAAAGGTAGGACCCCAGTCCAGTCCAGTCCAGGCCTGGGCCACCAAGGCGTACATTGCATCCACTCAGGTTGTCCTCACTTCACTTGGGTTTGCAACTCCACAGTGCCAACGTATGGAATCGCCCAGCATCTGGCTTCCCACACCAAATTCCTCCCACAAGCCAGGAGCGCTATTTTTACACGCATTCTCATCGTCCTCCAGCTTGCATTTGTCCCGGAGTAGGTGAAACGGGTCCAGAATATGCACTTCTTCTTCCTCCACTTACTCTTTCTTCTCTCCAACCCAGTGTCCCAGGGGCAGCGCTCGTCGGATTGAAATATATTTAGTGATAGCTACAGTTAAGTAATTAACCTAAACATACTACAACTTTTTGTTCTTGATGAACTCTTTTGCCAACTATGGTCATGAAGGTAATGTGCACTTATGACTATGGACGCGTTTGTTGTAGGTCAAAATATTCACCTTCGATAAAAACTTCTAGTCAAGTTCAAAAAAAGTTAGTATGGACAACACTAAATATCATTATTAGAGTAGTCCTTTAGTCATGCTTGGCTCTCTTTTTCTCTAGATTCTTCGTATCAAAAGTAGTCAACGATTCTTATTGTAAGTGTGGCGGATGTGCTAAAAATAACCTGGATTCCCCTTATTTCAATCTTTTTCCAATGAACACCAAGTTCCATGGAAGCAGGTGGAAAAGAGAACGGAGCCTGTCTGTGATGGAGTGTGAGTTGCAGAAAGTTCCATCCTAATGAAATGAAAAGGCTGCAGATCTTGGGGGAATTGCTGCGAAGCAAAACAAAGCTGGAGGGGCTTTTTAGAACCTGCCTGCATGACAATAAGCAACTACACCAGTAAATGTAAAGCTGCACTTACTTTCTACGGGCAATCTCTGCAGTCATTCTACACCGCTCTTTATTTGTCACTGGTCCACCCTTAACCCTTAAAAGTCGTGTAGAATACAAAACACGTAGTAATTTTACACTTTAGAATACACAAAATGTAATAAAGTTTAGCAAGACTTATACCTTTGGATTGAAGATTCTTCAACTTACATCTTTCATTTGGAGGTCATTTCAATATCTGAATTTCATCATATTCAAATGCAACATTATACATGTAAAGTATTGTGGCCATCACTAGCACCTTCTCATGTTAAAGGGTTAATGTTATGTAAGTCACAACGTGAGCATCAATATTTTGACTTTGTAAATAGAATATGCATCAATCATCATAGAAATTACTCACAAAAGTATGTAAAATTGTTGTAATGTAAGTCAATCCAAAACCGGCCAACATCCCTATATTGCTCCTTTCTATATCCTTGCTAAATTCCATGGAGATAATGTAGCATGTCTTTGGATGACTTATGCATTGACCAATGATTTCACAAGTGATGTGATGACCGGCTACATTTCCTCCTTGAAATCTATGAAGGGTATAGAAAGGAGCGATATTGGGTCAGTCCGTTTTGGGTAGTCTTATCTTATATCCCATGTGTAGCACTCCACCACTCGACATTTGTGGGTGTAAAATAAATTCAAAAAATGAAAATGTGACAATGTGCACATAACCTTTTAAGGCCTAACATTTATTTTTGGGTTGTTTGGGCACATTAACCTTTGTAGCAAGCGCTAAGGTAGAGGCACCCAATTTTGATCACTTAAGCAAGTTCGGGACTCAAATGACATTGTATGTAAAAAACATTTAGGTAGAAAGATGCGGAATTAGGAATGAAACTCAACAAATATTTTTTCAAATTTAATCTCAAAGATTTGGAATTGATATAGAATTTAAAGCCCAAAAACCACCGGAGCCCATAATCAAACCCTAGAGTAGGTGAGATTTGGTGCCCTCCTTCACCCAATGCCAATAAGTGAGAGTGAGTAAAAGAGAGAAGACATTCCATGGATAACCAACTCATGGAGGGTACTCAATACCGATCGGCCTTGTTCGACTTTCAAGGCAATGCCACCAATGAGAGCTCAATTGAGGTGGAGCAACCCAAAATTGCACACATCATGACCCAATGCGGATAATGACCAATGTTTTCAAATTTTGAGTTATCGGTTTTGGGTCACTTCATGCACCATTTTAAGCATTTGCCATTTTCATGCACCATGCCATGCATACTCTACTGATTGGAATGGGGTGGCCGATCGGAATTAGGGGCCTCTACCTTACAGGCCATCTCCGAGGAAATTTGAGGAAAACTCATAGGCGGAGCAAGATGAGCTTCTACACAGACCAACACCACCAAAATCGATGGAGCCATTGGCAAACTACAATGATTTCTGTGAAGTGGGGTCGATATAAAATATACATGTTGTGTAGAGATGTTAAACATGATCTATCACCTACATGGTTTGTTCAATGCGTCTGATAGCCTGATGTGCCTTGCTTGCGTTGTTTCGTCTAAGGGGCTGTTTACACCTGAAGGTTTGGGTTGGAGCCCATAGACACAAGTGGTACCCCGCTTGAAGGATGAAACCATTGTAAGCGGGGTACCTTCCACCAAACAAGGGAGTTCTAAGTGGGTTGTGGCCCAAAAATTAGGTGTAAGCCCGAATAGAAGGGTTGTGGCCCATTATGTTCTTGGGCTGAATTTTTAAGTAGTTATATGAAAATGGGCTCTTTTGAGAACTACCCCATAGTGAAAGAATTTGTATTATTTAAATTACAAAAACATAAATGTAACTTCAGCAGTAAATTTCAGCAGTAATTTTCAGCATTAAATTTCAGTAGTAAATTTCAGCAGTAATTTTCAGTAGTAAATTGCAGCTGGAAATTTCAGCAGTAAATGTTAACAGTAAATTTCAGCAGTAAATGGCGGCAGTAAATGTTAACTTCAGCAGTAAATGCCGGCGGTAAATGTTAACTTCAGCAGTAAATTTCAGCAGTGAATGTCAACATGAAATGTCAGTAATAAAATATTACAAATGATTGGCTGAAATTCGTTTTGAAAAACACTCTCCCGGACTTCGGGAAATACAACCTCCTAGAGGTTGTAGGAAATAAGTCTCCTTAAGTTCCGTAAAACACTATTCAAAGCTGCCTGTAGGATTCCAACTAGGTTTCTCATCCACGGAAAACACTTTGGGCCACAGCCCATATTTTGATTGATGTAAACCCATTTCCGGGGTACCTATTCTTTACTCCAATCACAACTCGGGATTTCTTTGGGCTCCAGCCCAAACCATCTAGATGTAAATAGCCCCTAAGGGTGTTTCGGGAGATTTGAGACAGGAAGAGAGTGACAGAAGCATTGCCTTCAAGCCCTGCGAGGTGGTCCACCTCTCATACTCAGAGCCAATGCCCCCGCATGCCGAGGTTGGCAAGAAGGTTGCATGTCGTCCCCTATTTTCTGACTTGATTTTGTTGTCGTCTGATTCGGAGGTTAAGGGTGAGAGCTCCTCCCAAGGGGGCTTCAAAGGCTATGTTCAAAAGTTCCAACCCTCTTGGGCAGCCTCCTTTCCTTGGGCCAAGCCTGTCTACAACGATGCCGGAGTTGCGGAAATGGTGAAGTGTACAATCTGTACAAGCAAAGTAGGAACTGTAACTTCACATGCACAAGAATTCTTTTTTCCGAAGTTTATACATACTGTATTTGTTATTGCAAAGGTACATTTCCATGGTCAATGCTTGTAGCATTAGCCATTAGATATTACTGGTACTGTGCAGACTCCAGAGTTACTAGGAGCTGTCACATGGACTCCATGTACGGTTCTCTGTAGATTCTTTAGGTTGTGACTTGTAAAAGCACCCACTTTTTAAGGCCCAGGAAGTTTTTCCTTTTTTTTAATTTATTTATATTTGGACATACATGGAGAGGAATTCCACAACTTCTGCAGGGGAAAAGGAGGAAAAAAAGGACAATACCGTACCCCAAGGTTAGTTCAACAACCTTGTGTCGAATTAATTATTTTTTCCTCGCACAGTGGTTCGGACATAATGGGTATCACCTAGATATTACACAAGTATCACATAGATATTACATGAGTATGACCTTGGCATCACATGGGTATCACCTTAGACAAAATGTATATATTTTCCAAGAAATCTAGACACCGTCCATTTTGAATTAATTATGTACGAAGTAGACCTCCACGTAGGATAATCCAAGGTCCCAAGAAATTACTACCGTTGCCACACAACGGATCTCTCTATTTACACTGGTCGAGCGTTGCACCAAGCCTTAGCCTTGGATGGTCCATTTTACTGGCCTTTTAACTTTGGGGTTCTAGAGGCTTTTTTTGGAAAAAAAATGCCAAATATGGGGGATGTGGCCCCAAGTTACCCTCCAAGACCACCCTTATGATCAAATAGGGCCCCCTCCAACATAGAAATAGGGACCAGTTTTGTCCCTACCCTCCCCCTACCTTCCAAGCCTAAGGCTTATAGCAACGCTCGACCGGGGTATTTAGACAAATCCCCAGATAGCCACAAGTAAGCAAGAATTATCTGAACCCTTTCGTGCCCACAGACCCAAAATGGGACTATGGAGGTGTTAACTCTTTACCACCTAGAGATGTTACTGGAAAACCAAGATTTCTGCTGATTTTTTTCTTTGAACCGGATTTGATGGAAATACAATGACTAATAATAATATCTAACCTTACAAAATTAAACTTAACCCATGACCTAAACTTTGGGGAAAATTTTCACAACATCCAACGGTTGATGGAATAGACTATAGTGTTTAAAGTTACCGTATATTGGTTGTGAAAATTGTGGAATTTGAAAGGTGTACTACTTTAACCATCAATAGATTCTTGCATGATTCTTTTAACTTCGAATTAGAGCGGTTCACATGTGCACTAGGTTGATAGCTTGGCATTGACATATCATATGTGAAGAAAATATTTTTACACAGTTATTGGTGATTTTTTTGCTTTTCTCTACTTGATTGTAACAAAAATATTCCAACCTTATACGAATCAAAACGGAAGTTTTGTATGTGAAGAGAGAGATCAACAATCACAAAACAATGAAGAATGTCTTAAAGACAAAGTTCAATCAAAATTTGAGACGAAAATCAATGTGCATGTGTGTGAGGTAAAACATAATATGTGGCATAGTATTCACTGTATTCATTGTATTTTAGTGTATTTGGTGTATTTTGTGTTGTATTATGAGCTTTTCCAAGAGTTTTGTAAAACCAAATCATGATCTGATTGTTGGAAAGTGTTCGTGTAATGAGCGCACAAATCAAAACCTCATATTTTGAAGCCTAGTTCCTCATGGATTTCATGCAAATTGAGTTTTAGCACCTCCGGAGTCCCATTTTGGACTTCCTGGGCGCTAAAGGGTTAAAACTCAAGTTGCATGAAATCCATGAGGAATTAAGTGGTGAAACTTGAAGTTCAGATTTGCACACACATTACATGAACACTTTGCAAAAATTAGATTATGATTTGGAGTTGTAAAACTCATGGAAAAGCTAGGAATACATCACAAAATACATTAAAAACACTAAAATACACTTAATACCATGTCGCATGCTATGTTATGTTTCATATACAAGCAAAATGATTTTGGTCTTATATTTTGATTGAAATTTGTCTTTAACCCCTAAAGGACCAAACGTCCCACCGGGGTCAAATTGGATTTTGGGCATGTACCTACAATTTGAAAAAAAATCCTTTTTTATTGAAAATTTTATACAAGATAGTTTCTGATAAGAGCTTCGTGAAGATATTTTTATTTTATTTTTTGGATTTGTGGTTTGAAAGTTAGTACCACTTAAAGCCAAAAGCGGGGACTCTGGGCACCTCCAAAAATTTTGACAAAAGTTTCTATTGACATTGAGATTTTTCACACATATAAAGAATATTTCCTTCTTGGGAAATTTCCAAAAAAAATTCTTGTCTTTGGTGTAAAAAGGCATTTTATTCCAAGTCAAACATTTTCACACATTGTCGGGTAATGGGGGAAAAAAAATTAATCTTTTCTACATAAAACCTAGAGATCTTTATATTTTTCACTTTTTCTTTTTTCAACAACAATATGTGGTGAAAACCTTCTCATTGACGGTTTGAATTATCATTCGAATACATACGTAGTTCACAAAAAAATAAAAGGTAAATGGCAATTTTTGAACCTCCACTCCTTGCACACTTGTTTTGAATATGCTACACTCCTTTTTTACCTCTAAAAATTGGTGTGTAGGAAAATAACATCATGCTTAAGACAATGGTAAGAGATTTAGACCTTTTACAATGCAAAAATTTGATTCAAAGTGAAGTCAAAGTCTGCTGATCTACTCAACGTAGGGAAGAAAATGAACCATTGTTTTTTCTTTGAACACTAAAATCTATCAATTTGTGTGGTGGATTGCAACCAAAATTTTAGATGCATGTTTATATAGAAGTCTATTTTAAGATCTTATGGTTGGAAATCCAAAATTCACTTTAAAATGTGATTTTTATGTCTCTTTTTGGCAGTGGCAGTTTTGGACTGGTTTTAGAGCGAAAGTGGTCATGGTCCTTTAGAGGTTAAGAGATTCATCATTGTTTGTGATTGTTGATCTCTCTCATTGCATACAAAACTTGAGTATTAATTTGTATAAGTTTGGAATATTTTGTACACAATCAAGTAGACAAAAGTTTTAAAATTCATCAATAAGCATGTATTTATGATTTCTTCACATATGATATATCAATGCAAAGCTATCAACCTAGTGCACATTTAAACCTCTTATATTCAAAGTACAAAAATTCTTGCAAGAATTTGTTGATGGATAAAGTAGTACACCCTCCAAAGTCCACAATTTTCATTACCAGTATAAGGTAACTTTAAACACTATTATCTTTTCCATCAATCATTGGATGATGTGCAAATTTTCAACAAAGTTGAGGTCATGGTTTGAGTTCAATTTTGTAAGGGTAGATACCAAAATTAGGCATCATGTTTCCATCGGATTTTGTTCAAAGAAAAAATTTAGCACATATCTTGTTTTTTGTAAAACATGACCTAGGCACTAAAGGGTCAACTTCAAAATTCCTTTGACAATTTTACCTACAAAAAACTTCAAAATTGTTGATTTTGGAGCAATGAGTACCGAAAGAAAACTTTTCTTTCTAGCTTCAACACCAAGATTTCAATAAACCCCTAAAGGACAATTTGTTCCTACAGAAGACAAATTGGTTGGGGCAAGTTCCTAAAAATCCTTTAATGAAGGTAACTTCTTGAATTTTTTTATTGAGAATATATATATGGGTTATCTTTGGGTGGAATTTTTTTTAAAAATTGAACTTATATGAAAAAAGTTATGGTGCTTCAAACACAAAAACTCGACTCTTTTGGCAGCTAGGCAAGGTACTATAGCAATAAATAGTGTTGTTGTAGAGTTGAAAATTGTACTTTATTGAAGCGGGTAGTAGTGATGGAAAGTTCTTGGCAACCTTCATTATTTTCACTAAAAGATGCATAGAAATTAAGGATTTTACTACATTTTATTTTTTTAATTGTTAGATTAGCTCATAATAATTCTATTCGCCATTGGAATTTTAGATCTAACAATCAATTCTTTATTTAAAAAACAAAATTACTTTCCTACATAAAGAGCCACTTTCTATACCCCTAATTGTTGAAGGTTCATTTTTCTTATAGTAAACACCTCCATTACTTGTGATTTTTGGCATGCAATGACTTAACACAAGGTAGAACATAGATCGATTGAGTTTATGTAATGTGTAATGGAAAAACATGCCATTATCTTGAGTCAAAGTATGATGAACTTGTCCGGGCACAGTAGAAGAAAACAATTTTGCACTCTTCAAATGCATTTATCTTTTGATCCATATGGTCAAAGTTTACGAAAACTGTAGGGTGTTTTCTTGTAGTAGTTAGCTTGAAGATCCAACGGTTGATAAAGCTAAAAAGACGTTTGAATAAATCGAATAATATCTCATGTCAAAGTTGCAGTTTTTGCTTGGTTTTGGTGGAGCACAAGGCTTGGTCCTTTAGGGATTAAGATTTATTAACTTCTAGGACCAAGATTATGTTTTCACCAAAACCACTTCCAAACTATCTATCTTAGATGAGACCTTGCAACACTAATCTAAACAATTTATTACTCTTTTCAACCTTAGGATCTTCAAGTTCACTATTACAAGGTGACACTTAAAACATTTCGTAAACTGTGACGGCACAGATTGTAAGATACACACATTTGAAGAGTTTAATATAACTTTTTTCTTTTATGTGGGAACATGATCAGTGTACTTTGACTCAAGATAAGGCCGTATTTTTACGCTAAGCATTGCATAAAGTTTACATATCCATTTTCTACCTTGTACTAGGTCATTGAATGCCAAAAATCACATGTAATGGAGGTGTTTCAGATAAGAAAAATGGACTTGCAATGACTAGGGTTACAGAAAGTTGCCCTTTACTCTAGAGGCGCGGTTTTATTTTTTAAATAGAGGAGCAATTGTTGGATCAAAAATTCAAACAATGTATAGAATTATTATGACTTATTCTGACAATAGGAAAATTTCAAAAGTAGTAAAATCCTTAATTTCTATGCGTTTTTAAGTGAAATCAATGAAGTTCGCCAAGAACTTTCCTTCACTACTATCTGCCTCAAAAAAGGGCAATAATCAATTCTATTATATTGTTATTCATCTTTTTAGTACCTCATCCAAAAGTCCCAGCTACCCCAAAGTCAAGCTTTTTATGTTTGAAGCACCAAATTTTTTTCCTATAAGTCCAAAAAACAAGAAAACATTCTTTGCAAAGATAACCCATGTTCATGTTTTGACTAAATGAATTCAAAAAGTACTCTTCAAAATTGAATTTTTAGAAACCCGCCCAAAAAAAATTTGTATCCCGTAGATACAAATTGTCTTTAGGAACTAAGTAACATACTCATAAAGTTGCATAAAGTTTGACCGCACATGTTGAAAAGATTATAGTGTTTGAAGTAGGGGAGTGGTCAATTTCTTCCTTGCCTTGAGTGTGTACGCATACTTTGACTTTACTTAGTGTCAAATTTTTGCACTACACAATAACAAAATTCATTAGCATCATGTTCAGCATGATATTAGTTTCTTGTACACCAATTTTTAGAGGCAGAGAAAGGATGTCGCATATTAAAGACATTTTTGCAAGAAGTGGAGGCTCAAAATTTGCCAATCCATAATTTATTGTTTTATAATCTTAATATGCTTTAGAATTGATAATTCAAACGGTCATTAAAAAGGTATTCACCATATATTGTTGTGGGAAAAATATAAAATACAAAGATCTCTAAGTTTTATGTGAAAAAATAAGAAGTTTTTTAGTACCTTGCCCAACAATGTGTGGCAATGTGGGAAAATATTTGACTTGAATTTAGATGCTATTCAAGTCAAATATTCTCCACTAAAGACAACAAGTCTTTTTGACATAATGAAAGCAAAATAATATTACTTGCTAGAATTGAAAATCTTGCATTTGATAGAGTGTCCTAACAAAAGTTTTTTGAGATGCCCAACGTGCCCGCACTCAAGAAGTTTTCCTTTAAAATTAGATAATTTTTTTTCTATAGGTCCAATGAGAATAAAAATGATATTTCCATGTTACTCTTGTCTTCTAACATCATTGCACAAAAAGTCAAGAATTGTAAACATAAATTGCAACCACAAGAACGTGTTGCATGTTTGCCAACAACCCACCTTGAAACTTTTGTCATTTAGAGGTTAATGGATATTTCATGAATGAGGTTTTGGTTTGACAGAAAAATCATTTGCAAGACTAGAGTACTAAAAATATTGGACATCATTTGAAGGTATATACAAAGATAGGAAGATAACTACGTTGATTATGATGTTTTGTATAACTACATTATACGATTCAAAAGTTCTATATTTAATTTATTTTTATGAAGATTTTACTTAGAGCACGACTATCTATTCTACTTAAAGGGGGTCATCATTGTCAACTAAGTTGATACATACATTCATCAAAACAAAAAATTATAGCATTAATAAATCATAGAGTCAGGATACACTAAACATCATAATCACTGTAATGAAAATCTCCATTTTTGCCAAAGTCGTCTTTTATAATAAGGTGATTGTGTGGCACTACAGTTCCAAGTCTGACAATGGAATTTGGAATACAAATGATGATAAATGTCTTTTATAAGAGTTCCACTTTAGAATATGGCGGCTTCCCACTCTCACTACTATTCATGCTCTTGTCTTTATTCTTACTTTTATTTTTTACTTCTACTCCTAATTCCACTTCCAAGTTAGATTTTTTTTACATGAACCTTGAGCTTGTTTCAGCTTTAGTGCACTCGGATTATGATGAAATTTGCAACATAGTGGCCACCATAGATGTACTCAAGGGCGCATGTATAAGTAGGCCAATATACAATTGATGACATAAGATGTTTCATTTGACCATTTTGCACTACAACATGCCTTGTCACTTTACTCCCAAACTTACTCAAATTTTTATTTTCACCTTTACTCTCATTTTCACTCTTAGTCTTCAATTTAAGATGTTATTGGGCTTAAATCTTAGGGGGTTGCGATGTAGAGCATGTGCCATAAATGTGCTCAACAATACGGATAGAAGCTAGTTTTTTATACAATTTAAAACATATGTCTTATTTGACCATGACAACCAAAATTTGTCATTTTCTCATTTTCACTCCTACTCTCACTTGAGCTTTTGAGACTACATATAAGTGTAGTTTATTTGTAGGTAGTAAAAAAAATGTCACAATTTTGTTACATTTATTTTGGAGGAGCCATATAGCGGTTGCCATAAATGTGTTCAATGGTACAAATAAATTTGTAAAATGTGAATTTAACAAAGGGGCTTGTAAGGTGCCATTTAGACACGTCTCTACCGTGTGACCAACTGACCTGATAATATAAGGTATTTTTTTTATTGAAATGTTCTCTTTTGGAAATATATTAAAACGGTTATTGTATATATTCATCGCATGTTTGTGGCCCAAAAGCTTTTATTTAAGATATTTTTTGCTTCAATATCAAATTGTAGAGGTATTTAGGTAGAAATTCCAATCGAGTTTCCAAAAAGATATTACATAATTACATTACATTTATAAAGAGCTATCAATCTTTTGTCCAAAGAAATTGAAGTTGTTATATGTTTTAAATAGCAAATGTATACATGCTTCACCATCTTCAAAGTATGAATCTACTAAAAGTATATAAGAAAGGAAAGCATACAAATTCAAGAAAGAACAATTTTCAAAAGAAATCACAAATACGATATAATATCAAGTTTCTTATGCTTAAGGACAATTACATGTAATTTTTAAAACATTATTTTCATGTTCAAAATTTGGCAAGTGCCTAATATTTACTCTTCATCTTTTACAAAGTTTCATCAATTGTTGCTTCATTATCTATTCTACAAATTGTACTACACTTCTCATTTCTCTATACAATATTGCTCATATGAGCTTCGCATATGCTCCTTTTTTTAAAGTCATATAAGCCCAATTTCAATGAGCTATTGCATTATATGGATATAATAACACTTCAAAAGTGGGCTTTACCTTCCAAAGTGAAATTTGCTACAAATTTCCATCAATCCCTTTTTTGATGATGATATGACCATATTTTGGCATATCAAGCACCAAAAAGTCAAGGTAATCAATCCGCACCCACCATTAAAAAAATAACATATCTTGAAACAAATTGATAAAACATCAAATAGTTTGTTTAAATAGAATGTATAATATAAATATCAATGCTTTGAAATAAAAATTCTCCAATGAAAATTGATCTTGTTATGAAATATCCCAAAATAATAAAAGACTAATTCATTGATGTTAGCCAAAGAAATTATAGTGCAATAAAAAGTAGTTCAAGGCAGTAAAAGTGATTGGATATAATGTAGTTTCAACAATGGGTGACTATTTTGGATGATAATTGTTTGGTCGATGAAAAATGTGTTCTCGGGTAGATTTCTCATCCAATTGAGGTCATTAGGTTTTAGAGGGGAGTGAGGGATAGATGCCCTCCCTCTTCTCATTTTCTCTTGTTGTAGTGTGGTGTGTGTATGTGTGTATGTGTGGAGTAGTGTAGAGATCTAGTCAGAGTTGGATTTGTGAATAGGAGGAGTTTTGAGGTGTAGTTAGGCCTGGTTAGGGCTGGATTGTACAAGTTAAGAGTGTAAACCGATATGTGAAAACCTTACGTATGTTTTGAATGAGATGTGCCTTTACAAGTGGAATCTTGGTAATTTGATGTGTTTTTTGGAAGTTTTGTGTTGTGGATGTTGTGGATTGGGAGTGAATACCTTTCAGATTTGACCTAAATCTATTTGATCTATACAACCTTAATCCTTTTTGTTTATAATTAGGAATTTAGGCTTGAGGATGGTGTGCATTGAGTTGTAAAACACCGGAGATCCACTCAAAACCACTAGATCTTTTTGAAAGAGAGTAGTAAATCCTAAAAACAAAACCCTAGACAGCGTTAGAGGTTGGTTTAGGTGTTGGACTTGATCTTCATGCACCCAAGACCTCAAAAATTGACCGAGTCTGGTCAAAACAATTGGAGGTTAATAAAAAATCTCTTTTTAACAATTAACCATGTAAACAACAACTAATTACTACTATTACATTACATTGTCTCATACCTTGTTATTCAATATGGGGATCATAACATGGGATTAATATTGCCTTTGGTTCTAAGTTCTAAAGTATCAACGCAGGTCATTGCATATGATGCAATTTTCTGTACTGAACAAGAAATATTGTTCAATGCAAAAGATGGCCTTTACTACAATCAGGATGGAATAAGGCTCATGCAACATAGTGTATTAAGTAGATACACATATGTTGGGGCACATCCATTAGTCTAAGAGATACAAAAGCTTGTCAAGTGCATCATCATAAATTGTCTGCTATGGTAGGAAATGCAATTTGAGCACATTTTATGGAGGCACGTCGTCCTTAGAAGGTGATGAGAGAGCTGGAGGAATACCATAGCGGTGACACGTGATGTGTAGGTGACAAATCAATCTTTAGAACTCATTTGAAAGATGCTTCTATTGTTACCAATATTTGATATATAATGTTATTTTAGATAACTTATATAGAATGTTCGTTGTTTGTATTTCTTTCCACTAGATTTAAATTGCTTGATTATGTAAGCTTTTGCATATAATATACAATGAGCTACTTTACACCTTATCACTTCTTTACGGTCGTTTTATCGTATTTCTTATAAATTCTATTAGTAGTGCAATACTTCAAATTTCTATAACAAATATGAAATGCATATTTAAAAAGTGTAAGAAAATCAATTCTAGTCACAAAAAAATCAAGAATTTGAATTCTATGTTGAAGCTCTTCTAAAGTCCTTGCAATTTTCATAGTTGAAAATGCAATGAATGCATCCATTATTTACCTCTCAAACAAAAAATGAAACATTCATATGGCCTTATATTGATTCATTTCAAATAAGAATATTACAAGTTTTGTATGACAAATTCACTTGCGTAATAATTTATGACGACATGAAAGGTGTCTTTTTCAAAGACAAGTAAAGATAATATAATAATAAGCTTGGATTAACGTCCTAAGTTCTCTGACAATTCTTCAACAAAAACACTTTTTGACTACTCTTTTTGAACACAGAGAAAAAAAGAACACAAAAATGTTTTGTTTCCTTCTTTAACTGTAAGATCACATGATAATCACTACTTAAAGGACAAAAATCACAATTTTTTTAATGAAAGTTGATGGCACAAATTGAAAGATTGTAACATTATTCAGGACAAAACTTTTTTTCTTTCTAATATAAAGAAGATAGACACACTTTGATTTCATTTGGTGTGAAAAATTTGCACTATAAAAGGTCCACATTTTAATGTAAATGATGTTTTCTTTACGTATACCAAGAGAAACAACGCACATTCCTTCTTTGAATTACTTTAAAAAAACTAAAAATATCCAACATGGCCATATGAATTGGCTTCAAAACTATTCACATCATTGCCTTTCACCATGCAGTGCCCACTCTAGTATATAAAGGAAGACTAAAGCCCTCTTTACACTAGAGGCAAGAAGCCGTGGAGAAAACCTCACAAGGGCCATGGCTCATCTTTGAGAAGCCAAACTTTGAACTTGACGGCCTTTGGATATAGTATAAAGTGAGAAGGGGCCACAAAATAAAGTGCTAATTTTTAAAATATATTTTCTAATATAGGGTTGGTCGTAACTTCCACTACACTACCTCCCATTTCCACCCTCAATCTTAAGGTTCCAAAATGAGGCCCTCCTGATTGTTTTTTTGACATTTTGAGGATCATTTCACTTCCATACGCTTGTACATGAATGTACTAATAAATATTACTATGAAAATTCAAGGATTAATACCGGATACTCACCTAATCAAAAATGAATTCAAATTCTATCTACGAATACTATCTAAAGGATAAGGATAGAAGCGGGCAACTTGCATCTGCAAAACCACCAAACTTTGTGATTCACCGATCATTACCACCAGCTAGCACATGTTCAACCACAACCCCCCACATAGAAAGGTCTTTCCGGCCATCAATTTGACTTCACTCCTACGTACCCTATCACAATCTACGGACAACAAGAAATGGGGCCACAGGAAAACACCGGCAGCAAGCCCGCAATATGAGGGAAATACCATTCAATAATCTAGAAATCAAAACTAGATTCTCTTCTCCAACAACAAAAAAGCACAATGGACATGGGGGTCAGAGCCACTAGCATACGCATGCAGTAGATGGTGCCAAGTTGCAATACCTGCAATGCAAAGAGAAACACTCAAAAAGTGTTCCTCCATGTCTGAAACTATGGAGGAAATGGGATTTCTATGGTTGCGGTGTTTACAAACACAAGTTCCCTCAATGAAAAATCAGTACAGTAAGTGACAAAGGCGCCACAATATCAATCCAACACAAGATTGAATTAACAACAAAAATCCCTAATTGTAGGCACAACTTTCACTAAAAATCGAATTAAATTGCCCTAGTTATGTACCTCCAAAGTTTAGACTATATAAACTTCTATTTTTATTTTCTAATAACAACCCACAAAAATGTGATTTTGGAAAAACTTTTTTATCAATTTTTTTTCCCGCAAGGTAGAAACCGCCATCGGAAGCTCAAAATTCACGATTGGAATTCAAAAATAGTAAGTATTTTGGAGGATATTAATTCATAGTTGAATACTTTTGCCCAAAATATAGTTTTATCCAGAGTGGATGAAATTTGCGCACAAAGGATGAAATTGCAATAATAGATGAAAATTGACCGTAGATGAAAAACCGTAAAAGAAATTTGGGCGGCGGGTGACAACTGCTCAGTGGATGAAAAATTGCAGAATCACGTTCAACATCTCTTCTTCTTTCAATTCTTGCACCGCTCACATCTTGCTAAAAAATTGTCCAATCCGAGCGCCAATTATTACGTTGGCTCCATCTTGACGCGCTCTACAACATCTTTCTATACGCTCATTAAAACATTTTACTCACCTTAGCTCAAATTTGAGAACCTAAGAAGGAAACATGGAAGGGTCTTTGTAAAGTGAAAGAGATGCAAGTCACAATGTAGTCAAGCGTCTCGCACGCCACGAAGCTTGAACGGAGAATCAACAAGTGCAAGATGGTGGGAAAGTATGTAGGAGCCTTTACTAATTACTACACCATCACTTACAAGCAATAACTCACAATCTCTACTCTCCACCCTGGCTCACGAAGCTTGACTTGATAAAGACGTCAAGTCAAGGACGTGTGTGGCGCTATATGCACACACACACAACCCTAAGTGGATGGAAAACATCCATGGATAAATGCAGCCCGCCGCCATACGTCCCTAAACCCGTAGATAAGTAACAAACTAATCTTCGCTAAAAGTACAATAGGAGAGGCCCTAGATGCCACATCTTGTGACACTCAATATAACGTTGATAAGACAACAACAATGTGTAGAAGTTGGCGCTAGCTGCTTGCAAAGATAGTTTTGACTTGACCATGTTTGGAAATTGGAAAAAATCGATCCTTGTTAATCACTGAAGTTGTTGGTGGTGTGTTGATCAAATGCAAGAAGACACAAATGAGATGAAGGTGGCTGACCAAATTCAAGAGACATTACAAGCCATCCTCTTTCCTCTTTCACATGGACTTCCTGTGACCTAAAACTTGTGCTTTTTTTAATGGCACAAATAGATGGAGGTGCAATTAGACTGAAGTTATCAGACATTTTACTAGACTCACTACTAACTTTTGACCTCTACTAAGTTCTTACCACCTCCAACCACCGGTGTCATATTTGTTTCTAACGTATGTGAAAGATGAGTGTACTAGCAAGTTTAATGAAGCAAAAGAAACAAAGTAGAATGCTTGAAATAATATATTTTTTTATTTTAATATATATCAGCTTTTATTTGATCTTCAAACTAATTTTACATCTAAAGATTTCTAAGCTCTCTCATGCTAAGAAATGATTTGATATCTAATTTTGAAACATACAAAATGTTTAAGAGATTAACAAGCTCTTCCATATGCAATAGCTATCATTCCTTAAAGGACAAGACTGTGTTTCACCAAAACCACCCAAAAATTGTCTCTTGAAGATGAGACATTGCAAAACTAATTGAAACAATTTTTTACTATTTTCAACTATAGGATCTTCTTGTTCACTACCACAAGAAGGCCCACAATAAATTTTGTAAACTTTGACCGCACAAATTTTAAGATACATGCACTTGAAGAGCATAGTATATACTTTTCCTTTTCTACGTGAATAAGGTCAACGTACTTTGACTGAAGATAGTAGCGTAGTTCCTTTCTATTCATTGCAAAACCTAAAACCCTTGATGCATTTTGAAGTAGAAACAATAAGGGATTTCTAAGACCTTGCCTTCAATGCTACCCTGTTAAAAAAATGCACTATTCATCCTTACAATATTACTACTTAGCTCTATAATACCTAGTCTAGTTGCCCAAACTTGAGCTTTTGATGTTTACATCACCATAACCTTTTCTCTGTAAGTCCAAAATAAGAAAAAATATCCCCATCAAACTAACGTGTATTCTTTTTCACTCATTGAAATTTTCAAAAATTGATTTTCAAATTTAAATAGTTAGGAATCTATTGAAACTTGGTTTCTATTCCAAAGGTACAAATTGTCCTTTAGAATTTAAGAATGAACAAGTAGTAGTATGATAAATCAAAAAACCAATGTGTGATTGACTCTACAAATAACTAAAACCTGTGAGAAAATAAGAGGCAAGACTACTCATATGTAGCATCATTCATATTTAAACCCCACCCCCCTTTAAAAGTCAGGCCACAAAAAGGACTTGGAGAGTGAGCGTAGTCACCAAGGTAAGCCACCCTAAAATCGACAAGTTTAGAAATGTGCATATATGGAGAGAGGAGATAATTATACTTTTATTTTTCAATGATAGCCAATAGAATTACAATTCCAACCCAAGTGATTTCATATTTTTTCAATGAAAACTGAATTAGTTATGAATTTTCGAACTGAGCAGCCATGTTTAGTGGGTAGCCAGCAGTAGGTACCGCCCAGAACCAACGACCAAAAGTAAGGGTCTTGACTATTAGCAAACCTCCATTTGGAGCTGAGTTGGTGGTAATGGGATGGAAGAGGGTTGGATATACCCCAATTTCATAGGCATTGGCTATGGGTTTTTGTTGGTTATGAGGAGGCTTACCCTTAGAGCATCTCCACCGGGGCATAGGGCCCCCGGAGAAATGCCGTGTTTCCGTAACAAATAGTGGAAAAGTCCACAACGGGAGGTCCATGCCGGCGTCCTGGCCCACCGAGCTGAAGGCGCCGGTAGAAATCAATAGGATATTCAGAAAAATTAAAGGGTCACACCGTAATTCCCCATTTCAGGTGTCGAATCACTAAATGACACGTGGAAATTATATATTAATAAATA
The DNA here is from genome assembly GCA_963971425.1 of Bryoerythrophyllum caledonicum. NCBI lineage: Eukaryota > Viridiplantae > Streptophyta > Bryopsida > Pottiales > Pottiaceae > Bryoerythrophyllum > Bryoerythrophyllum caledonicum. Next base: position 3,477,763 of record OZ020524.1, read on the forward strand.
AAACAAACAAATAAATAAATTTATGAAAAAATAAATCAATAAAAAAAATAAAAATAAAAAATCTAGCAGAGTGGCCAATTCGGGGACAGGTGCGGGGAAGAGGGTAACCCCTCCCGTCCCCTCAAACTTTGGCACCTCTCCCCTGGCGTGGGAAATTCCCCGTCAGGGGGTGGAGATGCTCTTAGTCCAATCCAACTGGCCACAAAAAACAAAACTCGAGAAAACCACAAACCCAAATAAAACAAAAACACCATGTTGTCCCACAGGACAAGGCTCTGTCCTGACTCGTGAGACCTTCACGACCCGGCCTGTGTCGCACTAAATTAAAATACCCCCAATACTTACCCACCGTCAAACCTCACATAAACGAACAACACCTTTACCGTACCGTATCACCATACAGTAAAAGCCCTTCCGCAGTAAATCCTAGTTGTTCAACACGCCTCCTTTTCCGTATTTTCCTAGTGGGTCCCACCACAGAAGTAACTTACTTCCCCTCACGTCCCACTTCATGTGGAGCCGTTCATTCCATGCATAATTGTAGCATCGATATTCACCGTACTGCAACGTCACATGTTAATGCATATTCTCTTATTCATCCAGACTCTGAATGTAATGATGCCGTTTCATCCATTGGATGGGATTTTCATCGATCATTCCTGCAATTCACGAACGGCTTCCTCATCCGAAAGTCAACCTCAAGCGTAGTAAAGTTTCTACTCTGAATGCACGGAAATACTATTCTTTCATCCATCTATATTTTAGATGTAAGTCCCGTATTTCATCTAGATTTCCAGTAGAAGTTACGGCTTCCTCATACTTCCCTTGCGTGGAATCTACCCGGTAGTAACTTTCTCTGAAATCTGCAGTTTACTTACGCTCTCTGAAACCAACGAGAATCTCGATCCCCGGGCGCTGGTATTCCTATCATCGTCGCACTCCGCCTCTCGCTCGCCATCTTCATCTTCTTCGCGTGTGGTGGCCTCGATTCCTCGGGCGTGAGAGAGAGAGAGAGAGCGCGAGGGTTTGGTGATGGTGGAGGAGGAGGGAGTGAGCAGGGGGAGGCGGTTGAGGTCGTAGGCGTGAATGAAGGGAGGGGAGGAGAAGACGGGGGCGGAGTTGCGGCAGCACGCGGGTGGATGGGGGAACGGTAACGGGTAGAGAGAGGGGTCGAGGGTTTGAGAGTGAGAAGGAATTGGATATGGAGATGCCGTCTCCGAATGAGAGGTATCAGCCGCGATGGAGATCCAGCGAGCTGGTGGCGTTCAGCCAGCAGTTGTCGCCGGGGGGCCAGGCGGCGTTTCTGCCGTCGGGCGGGGGGGATTCCAAGTTCGTGATCGACGACTCGTTGCTGTCGGATCTCATGGATCTGGACCCGCTGTGCGATCAGAGCGGGGAGCCCTGGGTGGCGGTCGGGGGCGACTTCGGGCTGCCGTTTGCGGCGTTTTCGCCGGGTGCGTTCTCTCCAGGCAATTTTTCGCCGGTGGCCCTGTCGCCGCCCGCGCCCTCCCCCTCGCAGCAGCAGCAGCAGTACGCCTTGATTGGGCAGCAGCTGTCGCCGGGGGACGTGTTGATACCGGGGGACGGCGGGGTCCTGATGTCGTCGTCGCCGGCGTCCGAGGGCGCCATGTTCGCCTTGAGCCCTGGCGCGGGGGCGAATTTCGCCGAGATGTCGCAAATATATCTCTCGCAGCAGCAGCAGCATCAGCAGGGGCAGCAGGTGGAGGGGAGGATGGGCCCGTACGCGGGGAATTACGGGACGGAGAAGCGAGGCGAGGGAGAGGGATCCTACGCGGGGCAGCAGCAGATGGTGGAGCAGCCGCAGCCGCAGCCGCATCAACATCACCATGACGCGGGGGGTTATGAGTATATGAATGCGGGGGGCCAGGATTACACCAACGGCGCGGTAATGGCGCGGCCGGGGAATTCGCGCAAGCGGCTGGTAGTAGGCGGCGCAGGGCAGTCGCTCAGGGAGCGCATGATGCAGGCTCTGCGGTCAATCGGGAAGTCGTGCGTGGACGTGCTGGCGCAGGTGTGGATGCCGGTGCGGACGGCCGACGGGTTTCTGGTGCTGTCGACGCGCGAGCAGCCGTTCGTGCTGGAGCACAAGACGGATCGCATGTGGACGTACCGCACGATCAGCGAGAATTATGTGTTCGGGGTGTCGGGGGGCTTTCCGGGGCTGCCGGGACGCGTGTATCTGCAGCAGGTGCCGGAGTGGACGCCGAATGTGCAATTCTACAGCGATCACGAGTACCTGCGGGTGAAGCACGCAATGGCGTGCGACGTTCGGGGGACGCTGGCGGTTCCCGTCTTCGAAGCCACCTCGCGGAATTGCCTCGCGGTGATCGAGCTCGTCATGAAAGCGGAGAAGGTTCAGTATGCTCCGGAGATCGACATCATATGCCGAGCTCTGCAGGTTTGGGATCCTTCCTTGTTGCACACACATGAACGAGTGATTTGTTCGGTGAAGGGAAAAATGATCGATCATAATTTGCTTCTCCACCAGTATCCTGTAGCCATGGAAAGGAATATTGCTAGGAAATTGCGGATTAGTGGGGGTAAGAGAGCACCCTTGCTTCATCGCGACGTTGTGCATGACAATTTGAGCAAGAGAGAGCATTCTCTAGGTTTGAGCTGTGCTGGTTGTGGAGTGCGCGTGTCTAGTTGGGGTTTGTGGAGTTGTCTCTTTCTGGTATCTAAGCGTCTGTACCCGCTGGATCGCACTTTGAAGAGACGTTAATGTCGAGGTTGATTTCGACGATGTTATTGACCTTGTGGGCTGAGCTTTTGTGTACGCCGAAAACTATCTCAATTGGATCATAGTTGAAGTTGCTGTTGAATCACGCGCACAGTAGTCAGTGGCAATTAAGAACTTGTGTGTATTTACTATTGTCTGTTGATCAACGTGCAGGCTGTGAACTTGTCATGCATGGATGGGGTGGAACTTCCTGCTCTAGAGGTGCGAATGCATTTTCCTATTTCACCAATCTTGTTGTCACAGTGAAGTAAAGAAGATTTTGTTAGGAATGGTTTTCACGACGAGTTTAGCAGTAGCCTTCTCTGGGTTTACTCAGAGGGAATGGATATTATTTTGGACAGTTAGCACCGTAACAGCAAACTCTGCTCGGATTGTCTGCCACAGATGAATTTAATGCAGGATGGCTAGCTCTATAGCAGGCGTAGAAGTATTCACGATCATCTCAAAGATAGCGTGCCTTGTTTTTCCAATAGATGATTACGTAATTTCAAGTGGAATATTGTTCGTATGTTAAGGAATGAAGTAATTTCGTTACTCTAACTCGAGGTCTTGCAACAGTTCCGAACGCAAGGCCGCCGCTCTGCGCTCGCAGAGATCGCAGAAGTTTTGACGGCTGTGTGCGAGACGCACAACCTGCCGTTGGCACAGACTTGGGTCCCTGGCAGCCACGTCGCGATGGACAAGCCTGCGAGCAATAAGAAGTCTCGCATCGAGAGTGGAGGGACCAACAGTGGCAGTGGAAGCCACGGCAACAGCCGGGTGTGTCTGCGCACCGGCGACGGTCCCCACTACGTGAAGGACAGCAAGATGTGGGGCTTCCGGCAGGCATGCCTGGAGCATTTTCTGGACAGGGGGCAGGGCGTTCCCGGGAAGGCGTTTGTGTCAAATCAGCCAGCGTTCGAGAGCGACGTGAAGAATTTCAGCAAGATCGAGTACCCTCTGGGGCACTACGCACAGCTCTTTGGGCTGACGGCAGCTGTGGCGATCAGGTTGCGTAGCATCCACACGGGGACGGACGACTTCGTGCTGGAGTTCTTCCTGCCGGTGAATTGCGTGAGCAGCAACGAGCAGCAGGTGATGCTGAACTCTCTGTCAATCACGATGCAGCGCGTGTGCCGGAGCCTGCGGACGGTGACGGACAAGGAGTTTGCGGATGAGGTGAAGGCTGCATCGGCGGAGGAGAACGAGGAGGTGGAGAGCACGCTGGCGAAACCCGGGGATGCGGTGGATGAGCAGGGAAATGGCGGTGCGGGTGCAAGCATGAAGCCGTCAGCGGGAGGAGCAGCGGAAGAGGTCACGGCAATATTGAGAACCCAAGAGAAGGAGGTATTACATGCGCCAGTGGTGGCACAGCCGGTGGCGGTAGGGCCATTGGATCGATCTCCGTCAGTGGCAAGTGAGAGCATACCAGCAGTGGAGTCCAATGCAGTTGTGGAGCCGGTTGCTCAGAGCGAGAAGCGAGCGATGCCGGAGGTCGGAGGGGTTCGAACTTTCACAAGCGCTGGACCTGCTGCGATTGGTGGAAACCAGAATCGAAGGCTTGACAGAAGACGAGGGACGACAGAGAAGACGATAGGTCTGGATGTACTGCAACAGTACTTTGCGGGGAGCCTGAAAGATGCTGCGAAGAGCATCGGAGGTGGGTTCCTCTTCCTCCGTGTAGGATAGACATCTGGGTTTGTTTGTTTCGAGTACGAATGTCCAGGAATTTCTGTGCAGAATTTTGTATGATTCAGTTTGTGGAGCTTGAGCATAACTGAGTAGTGTAGTTTGCTGTTGTTAATAGTGAACCCTTGTATCAGGCTGTGTGACTCATCATCCGGTTGTTTCCGTGCAGTGTGCCCAACTACATTGAAGAGGATTTGTCGTCAGCACGGGATTTCAAGATGGCCATCTCGGAAGATCAACAAAGTGAGCCGATCTCTGAAGAAACTGCAAGGAGTGATCGAGTCGGTGCAGGGTGCAGATGGGACGTTACGGATCAATGCACTAAGTGGTGACATTGCGTCGGCAGCAGTTGCCGCTGCTGCAGTGACCGGGGGTGTGCAGGCAGCGAAGGAGATCCCAGGCGGTAGTGAAACAGGTGGCCCTGACAATGGCTCCCCTAGCGAGCATCAGAACGAGCATGACGGGCTCAGTAATGGAGAGAGCAATTTAACTCCTGTGGCGGGAGAGGAGGGCACGTCCTCTCCACGAGGGGATCCGCGTTCCTATGCCAAGGGCTGTCCTGGGAATGGGAAGATCAGCGGTGACCACAGGTCGTTGGTGGTCGAGGTAAACGACAGGGACAGGAATTCGGACGAAAGCTCTGGAGCTGGTGCTGGGTCCACAAACCATGACGGTGATGAGTACACTGTCTCAGCTGAGCTAGAGTCTGAAGGCACTGATCACAAGGGTGGGTACGGAGCCAGTCCCTTGGATAAGTCCAGGGTGCTGCATGGCACAAACAGTCGAAGCCAGACTTGTGGCTCCGAATGGGATAGGTCCCCGAACGGAAGCATGTCGGACTATGGCAGACACACAGATTCTGGAAGTGGGACTGGTTTTAACGGCGGCGCGATTTGCGTGGAGTCGCGTGTGCATGGCGGCGGGAGTGCTCTGGCTGCATTGCGGGACTCAGATTTGAGTTCGTATGGTTATCCTGGGTCGGCCCACTATGACGCTGCCGGCGAATATGGCAAGTATGCTCCGGAGGATTCCCCAAGAGAGGTGACAGGGGGCCATCGCACAGGTTCCTCGCAGCACAATGGTAATGACTCGAGCTCTCCTTCATCTGGTGCCGATGGGCATCGGAAGCACTGGCCACTTCCAATGATAGAGCCGGACTCGGTGACGGTGAAGGCGACTTTCGAGGCGGACACGGTTCGGTTCAAGCTGCTTGTCGGCTCTGGGTACTTGGACCTAAGAAATGAAGTGAGCCAGAGACTGAAAGTGGATGGACAAGGGTTTGACCTCAAGTATCTGGACGACGAAGAGGAATGGATGCTGATCACATGCGATGCGGACGTGAAGGAATGCATCGAAGTGGCGCAGACTTTGGGGAGACACACCGTGAAGCTGATGGTGCGGAAGAGCAATTCAAACAACTCCAGTGGAAACACGTCGAATGTGAGTCTGCAGGACATGAACTGCCAATTGGCTTAGAGTAGGTTTTCCTTACGTCGTCTAGGTTGTCGGAGTCGATTCCCACAGCGGGAGAATATTAAGTTTAAGTGTAGGGTAGGTGAATCCGGAGGACCGAGGTCGTCAGCCCGAGCGATGGATGTGAGAGCGTGCACTTCCAATCATGAGGGGTACTGCTGGTGTCTTTCTGTGGTCAAGGGCTGCGTGGAGGAACTCCGGTTGTATTTTTATGAAACATAGAAATAGGTCAGCACATACTTAGGGCTTCAGGTACTAGTCCCTTTCCATGATCTTTGGTGGATGTGATACAATCAACATTCAATCAACTCGTTGAATCCTATACTCGTCCGTTCCGACGTTGCTTGTTACGCTAAATTCCTCATGTTGTGGCCATCCAATTTTGGGTCGATGTAGGAAGATTCCCTGAAATCTGATGATCATTCTGATCTCCAACTGTGCCGACTGCGAGGCGGATGTTGGACCTGTGCCAGATTCTAGTTTTGGCTACACTCGAACAGCGCTCGCTGTAGTTGTTCTCCCAGATTTAGGCAAAGCGTGCGGTGTCCAAGTAGATTAGGGCCAATATTAACTCTTTTTAGAATCTGCGCTCTGCAGCACTTGTAGTATTCAAGCGCTGGCATGTTCTAATAAGCTGCTGCATTTCACGAAGCTTCACCCTAGATCCTATTCCGGGTCGCTCATGGATCAACTACGGATCGAACTCCGATTGGCACGCCTGATTCCGCTAAAAGCCGAGGATGACAGTTACAGGAGAGCGCATGCTAATCGTGGTCCAGGTGGGGCCCATCTCACAATACTTGCGGGAGTGCTTCCTCTGGGCTGCGCCGTGTCGCTTACGTTGGAGTATATGAACTGTTTACCTGAATCAAACCAAGGACTCCACCACTTTTTGAACACGCCCAGTTGCGGGAGCGAATCTTCCAGGATTTCTTGTCACTAGACGGCACGACTGATGCTATATCCGGTGGCTCCGCTGCAGTGGTGCCATCGCAGCCGCTCCGTGCATCCTGGATAGGCGGAATCTCCATCGTGTCTGGTACGCAATCATCTCCCAAGCTGCCATTTCGGGCGGCCCGACTCCCGCGCCGCAGCGCCGGGGACGTACATTCCTGCCACCCTCTCAACCGCTCCTCCTTTCGCTTCCTGGAGCTTGCAGGGGCAGACACGCCCTTGCACGAACCGGGGCTCATGATGGCCCTAGACCCTAGACCCTAAACCTATGGGCCCTAAAGCCTACACCTTGGGAGGAAGCTCATATTCAGGGGCGGTTCACACTACGGCGGTCGAGCCTAGAAGACAAAGGCCAAACTCCATCTAAAATTTAGCCAAGAGGACAATGTAGGAGTGGAATAAACAATTTGTCGTCTTGGTCGCTCATTAGAATTATTTGTAAAGGGAACTGGTCTTTTGTCCTCCTTTTTTCACGGAAATGAAAATCTAACCTGTATTTGAGTGTAGCCGCAAAGTAATCATGTGAAATAAATTCAGGATTTGAGGGTTTCATGGAGGTGTTAGTTACCACAAATTGGCACAAATCTCCCAAAAACAAACAAGAACAGTGTTGAAGAGTGTTGGCTAATTGGACCAATGTGGTATGCATATTTAGCAAAGTCATTGACATGGTTGATTGAACAAGTGTGGCCCATATAGATGCAGAATGTTGCTGACATGGCTAACTTGAACAGTGTGTACCATGTGACAACACTTGGTGCTCAATAAAAGCCAGGCTCAAACTAGAGTTTGGGAATCTTGGGGCTCAAATCTTAATATGTCCAGTGTTCTATTCAAGGTCTACAGTAAAACCCTGCCAGTGAACTTGGCGACCCTGGCTTTTCCATTTTACACGTCAGAAACTGAGGATTTGAGGTACTTTGCGGATAACTCTATTGTGTAAAGCCCCAAAGGAAAAGTCCACTAGCCATTACCCTTACCATTTGGAAGGCTCTAATCCATCTTTTACCTCACATACCACTCCATTTTCTAAAATTTTCTTCTCTCTTTGTATTTAGCCTTGGATCCTAGAAAAGAACACATTCATGTTTTGCTTTCCATGGTCATGGTTATGAAATACGTTATTGTCGGCATTTTGGCATTGCAAAAATTGCAATTTTCCAACATAATGCACAAATGATGATGATGATGATGATGATGATGATGATGATGATGATAATGGTGATGATGATGGCGGTTTACACCATGGAAGGACATAAGGTGAATACAAGGACATGTTGGCAATGGGAGCGGTATGGAGGTTTTTTGAAGTACAATCTCTTGAGGTCATATTCGGAGGTTGATTTTTGCAAGTGAATGAGGGTAAGCATATCTACATTCAATTATTTGTGTACTCTTTTGAGGCCTATCTTGAAGAAGGAGGAGACACGTTTAAGGCAAAGTATTCTAGTAGAGTGTAGAATTGTTGTAACTCTTTCTTGGTTAGCTAGTGGTAATACTCTGATAATGATTGGTGGTTTATTTGGAATAGGGAGGAGTACAACTTCAAAAATTGTAAGGGAATGTTGTGAAGCAATTAGAATTTGGCTAATGCCATTGGTTTTTAAAAAACCAGCCTTAGGTTGAATGAAAAATATTGCTTTTAAGTTTGAAGCATTACATGGAATTTCGCTTATCATAGGGGCAATAGATGGTAGCCACATTCCCATCATAGCACCTCCTCATGACCCGACATCATATTATTGCCGAAAAGGTTTGTACTCATGCTTATTACAAGGGGTTGTGGATTCAACACGGAAGTTTTGGGACTATGATTTTGGATGGTGTGGACAAATGCATGATTGGGCATTGTTCCAAAAATGAGAAATTGGGAAGAAGACAATGAAAGGTGTATTTTAACCATTCAAATTCATTGGAGATGCCGCTTACCCTATGCGGCCTTCATTTATTCACCATTTAAAGGAGAAAAAGAGAGATTGAGTAGGGAAAACGCATATTGGAATTTCATTCAATCATGCACCCAAATGGCTATAGAGAGCGCTTTTGGTATTTTTAAGGGAAGATGGTGCATATTATTGAAAGAAATGACACGCCTCTCCAAAATTTGGCAAACATTATCACCGCAAGCATATGTCTACATAATCTGTGCATTATGGAGGGTGACGTATTTGACATGAATCGGGCAAAAATTGCTGAAATAAAATTACAAAAAGAAGCAAATGATACATTAGGTAATATGCGTGAGACTAAGATGTTTCATGTACTTCAATGATCATTGAGGGAAATGAGAAAAATATAGAACAAAAATCTAGGGGCTGAAGAGGCATCAATCATTGAACCAAAGGAAGAACAAGAAATTGAGAATGAAAATAATATTGACCACCAAGAAACAAAGAAGGAGCGCCAAGAAAAAATGAAATATATGTTGGCTGATGTTGTACGTGTTCATGAATTGTTGGCTGAGAGTTTTTATAGAACATAGTTGGCCGAGAAAACAACCATTGAATTTGAAGGCTACAATTTTAATTCCAAGTAGTTCATGGGGCACTGTGAAAATGTGTGCCAGTTCGTTGGGGGTATTGCATGGTAATTACCGTAAGGGTTTTATGGATAGCCATCATTTTGGCTCTAATGATGTTTTGAAGTCTATGTAGTCTATTGGCAAGTATAATTCTTTTGGTGGGGTTGTATGTTCTATAGCCGGCTTTTTCCGAGTGCAAATGTCCCAGGCTTACTTCGGTTGGTTCTTTGAAGGAAATGTCGATGTAGTAACTAAAGTTGGGGTCAAAATTGAGAGGGGTGTGAGTTTGGTAATTAGATAGTAATAGGATTGGAGGGGTTAGTGGTGTAAAGTTGTTCATAGAGGGGGTCTTAGACGATTTTTTATTGCAGTTTACATGGATTTGTGTAGGTGTGGGTGGGGCAATCGCGGTGTATACATTATTGATGTTGAGATTTTTGTAATTAGTGTGAGTTGATCTAGGTGTTCTATTGTGCCAATTTCTTGGTTCTGGTGATGTATACATAGGAAACGTAGGGTTGATGGTTTAATATGGGGCTTTTGTATTTCTAGTGGTAGAGTAGGTTTCATGTATGTCATTGAGTCCGATTTGAATAATGCTATGAAATGAGAGTCCGGAAATGGGCCTGACTGTGGATTAAAGATCTGGTACCAATTGGTGTCGGATGTGATGATAATAGTGGTGGAATGATTAGGGTCGTTGTTTGCTGCTAGTCACGCCCATTGCTTTGTTTGTTGTGATTCTTTGTCATTGTGGGGATGTGCAAGGCCTATTCCGTTACATCTATAGTCAAATGCTTTCCCAAGTGAACCAAATATTTTATCTTGCTCGTATTCAGAGTAGAACTTTGAAATTTTTGTGGATCATGTGACGGGAGATGAAAAGTATTAATTTTTTATGTCAAATGATGTGATGATAGAGTCTAACAGAGGGGCTGGTAGTGTGTAGTGTGCATGTTTAACCCCTAAATTTCCAAGAGTCTCGTTGGGGACTCTAGAACGGTCGGGCAGGTTCCTATGGTGTCATTTTATAACAATCTTCTTTGATGTTTTTCATGTAGATGGACATTGCTAAAAGCTTTGTGTGAGTCCAATTTTTTCCTAAATTGGACATTTAATGAAAAAGTTATAGGGTTTTGAAGTTCATATGGGGAAAGCGCGCATGTCGGGCAACTCCAAAAACTTTTACTATGACATTCTATCGAATGAGAGATTTTCTATACCGACTAACAATATTTTTTCCTTTCAAATTGTCAAGAAAAATCTCTTGTCTTTAGTGAAAAAAGCATATAAATCCAAGTCAAACATTTTCACACATTATCGCACATTGTTGTGCAAGGTACCAAAAAAACTTCTTCTTTTTCACTTAAAACTTTGAGATCATCATATTTTTTACTTTTTATTTTCTCCGCAGCATTATGTGGTGTAAGCCTTCTTATTGACCATTTGGATTCTCATTCTAAAACATACTAAGTTCACAAAAAAATATGACGCAAATTGACAATTTTTGAACCTCCACTCCTTGCACAATTTTTTTGAATATGCTACACCCTTTTTCTACCTCTCAAAATTAGATTTCAAGGAACTCATTTCATGCTTAACATGATGGAAATGAATTTAGACCTTGTATAGTCAAAAAATTTGACACCAAGTGAAGTCAAAGTCTGTTGATCTACTAAAAGCAGGGAAGAAAATGGACCCTTTTCTCTACTTTAAACACTATAGTATTACAATTTGTGTGGTCAAACTTTATGAGTTTTTAATGTAAGTTACTAAATAAGTCTTAATTTAGATCCTATGGTTAAAACTAGAAGTAAGAGTTTTTTGTTTTGTCCTTACTCATCGCACTAAAACAAGCAATTTTGAAGTGTTTTTGGTGTGAAATTGTCAAAGAAATTTAGGGGTTAAAGGGGTTATTTTTTGGTATTCGGTATTTGTATCTTTGGCATTGCCAAGCAAATTAGGTTTCAAATGGTTGGATAGTTGGTTTAAGGTTAATGGAGGTTTGTAGTACTTCATGGTATTAATTCCATAGCCATTGGAATCTAACAATTGGTATAGTAATTAGGTGTCTACCGTCTTCTTCATGTATGTGGGCATTGTTTTGTTTTATTTTTATTGTGTTTGTTCGTGTAGAAATGTTGATTTCGGGGTTGCATTTGGTCGTGGAGATGTTAAAGAAGGAGAGGATATTGGGCAGTGTGACAAATCTTGTATCTCTAAGTTGCTTTTGGAGGTGATGTGTTTTTATAGTTTCTAGGGAAAAGTTGTTTTGGACTTGTTGGTAGTATTCTTTAAGAATTTTAGTGTTATGGAGTGAGGCACTTCAGTTGTGCCAAGGGAAAAAGTTTCTTTGTGGGAGCCATGTACTATAGGTGGTGTTATCGTGGCTCCAGTGGCATACGTATGTTGTGTCTTTTTTGCTTATTGTGTTAGAGTCTACATATGTCCTGTGTTTATGATGGGTTATGTTGTTTAAAGGGTACATTGAAGGATTTTTTAATATGTGTGGTGGTGGAGGAAGGGAAGGTGGGAGGAATGCTATCTTGTGAGTGGTGAGCGGCGAGCGGTGAGCAATGAATTTATAAGAGTTTTTTGCATGGTTTTTATTGTGGAATGAAATGGAACGCCTATCACTGTGGCTGCATGCGAACTATTTTTACAAATTTGTGAAAAAATTGTAGGACAAAAAAATGTGGACCTCGAGCTCCATTATATTTTCTAAAATATCAAAGCAGCGCCTATGACCATCGTTTATATTTAGACTATTTGGACCTAATGTCAAAATTATGATATTATCGATCAAGTAAAACCCATCCGTCAGCGATACATTCAGGAATGTAGTGAGGCCATTGCAACTGTAATAACCACAAATCAAAATCCTCATGAAAATAACCAACACAAAGAAACAAAATGGATGAATCACCATTCCTCTCCAGACAATTCTTTGTGGCTAACCTCGTCGATAAATGGTTCACCACTACCTGATCTACTACCATCTGAATTAGTACTAGCCTCCTCTGCCTCTATGTGTAGAAAAATCTCTACTTCCGGGGCCAGCTTAGTGGTCGGTGGACAACGTGGAGGCAACGGCTGCGCTGCAAATGCAACAACGACAGCCTGTGCATACTCAGGCAAGACATGCGGCTACTCCAGACTGACAAACACGCTTGCCAAGCAAGCCAATACTCTAACCTGAGGAGTTGATGGAGAAGCCATCAATGACGGCAATAACCGTCTGCAAACAATTTTGATTAGAGATGCGACTTGATAGAATACAAGAAATAGAAAGTAATTTTAGAGGAAGAGGACTTACTTACAAGTTTTCTTTGGCGCACTCTTGATAATAGGCTTGTCATCGCCAACATCCAACGGCCGCTTGTCAGAAGGCTCCTCCACAAGCTCTACATTTGCAAACTCCACCTCCATTGTGAGGGGAATAAGAATCGGAGCACTTCATCAACCAAATCCTTGTCTGCCTCCAAGGCAAGGATATGGCGCTTGAGAGCCTCGCAAGCCCTGATGGATGCGCCTGGAGAAAGTGTGGAAAACATCGGAGGTTACAGTTAGAATTATGAAACCATAAAATTAGTCAGAGAAAGTAATATATCAATCCGTAGATGTGGTGAGGTCCATGCCAACGCGAATTGGCATGCTGCTTAGCAAGTGTATGGTAGCGGCGACAAAGACGTCTCTATGGAAAATACATAATGGACATGCTTGTTCCATTGGACAAAGTGCCTTCAACGAGCAACCACCAGGAACATTCTCCTTGCCTTCCAAGATCAACACATTGCTCTTTGCAAGATATGGAAGAACGCTAAATCACAAGAAAAGGCTAAAGCACAATATAACGTCATTCGAGCGTGGTGGGTGTCATCTGGAGCCACTGCCGAGAGCAAATGTCGTGCCCTAGAAGATTGGATGGTTTTTTGGCACTTTTGATATCGACAATGGAGTCACGCAATGCAACTTGTAAGTTCTTCCCATGCCTCTTTAAAATGATCTTGTTCGTTAGAATGACTTATTAGTGAACCCAGTAATGAAAGTGGATGTGTCTTATTAGGACCTTACACTCGACGAGCGAGCTAACTTGCCATCCTGCAACCTTGCGAAGACAGCCCACAAGCGGTGGCTCCGACAATCTGGAAATACCATGACGTGTTTATACACGGCTACAATGAATGACCTCATCCGGGCTTCATGTAAATCACTTCGTATTGAGCATGGTTAAAGGGACGCACCTCCAAGAAAGGTCTAGACAAAGGTACACTTTGTTTAAAGATTCTGGTGATTTCAAACTCATAGCAAAAGCCTTCAGGAGTTTCCCGTGGGCGGAGTATCTTTTCACAAAGACGGACAGGCTTGAAGGGGCGGAGAGTTTTGGGTCTACCAAACGCAAGCTTTGGTAGACCATGCCACCTGGTTCCACTCACAACTCCCACCGGTTCGATATGGTGAACTACTCAATTCCATGGGATGGCACAAAGGTGACTCGAGCGCGGATTGAAGAGGCCCAAAGTGGAGAATACTTCAGAGCCGGACACACAACATCAGTGTTGGAATCCGACTGTGATCCATTAAAGTGGCACATTGCGCGCCTCTCAAAGAACCCTCACCAAAAATGCCAGGCATTGTAGGCTCACACTAGTGAAAAGTGTGACGCTAGAGTTGGGCGTGGGAGCCATGGTTTACCAGCCTCAACATATGTTGGTAGGAAGAAAGAATTCAGATCACCTCGGAATACTTCTGTTGAGTTTTGGATTTGTGCTGATGATATTGGCCGGTGCGTGAAGGGCTCAAAGAAATCATTTGTGGTAGATTGGTCATCAGTTCCAATGACGTGGCTAGTGAAGCTTGGCACTAATTTGACAACATAAGAGGTTTTATCGTTGGAAGGAGCAGGTTTTCAATTAGAGCAACGTGGAGTCCTATCACCTCGAAGACAATTTGAGGTGTCTTTGAACATGCCTCTCCCACGGTCCCACTTCCCCATTCCAGAGAATCCTACTTCATACCATACCTTCCGCAACGGCTACCAAATTCACAAAACCCTTGATGCGCCGTCAATCGAGCACTAAAACAAGTGGTCAAGCGCCGCGCTCATGAATAATTTTTATGTCTCCAATCTTTATGCCACATCGTATCCAGGATGGGGATGCATTATCACTCTTGACACCGGGAAGGAGCAGCCTTATTGCATCACCTTCATGGACCTCCCAGGATGTTCATGCCCTAATTTTTTGAAGATGCAATCGAAGGCGTTGGGGTAGAAAGGGCAATGGAAATATTGTAAGCATGTGTATTACATCTTACGTTACTTATGGAAGATAAACTACAAGGAGGACTTATTCATGCATGCCCCAAGGTACAACTATAACAAAGTTATGCGCATATTGAAGTTTGTTAATATTGCGGAGCAAGCATGTCAAACGCAAGGAAGTCCTATTCTTCATCACTATTTCTATTTATAGACAACTTGTATTCAAACATGTTGAATCGGTATTGCATCTTATCGTGTGGCTAATAGTCACTGTACCAATGTTTTTCTCATTGCTATTTTTTCTCTATTTGTTTTTTCCATTATTTTTTTTTCTTCTGTTATGTCGTGCAGAATGTGCTATGATGGCAACTTGCGGCAGTTCCGTCAAGTAGAGACAGGATATCATAGCAAGGATTTGAAGAAATCAGGTATCTACCACTCTAAACCCGGTAGTTTAGAATCATCCTAAATCGTTGATACATGAGTACAAACATCTTGTCGTATTGCTTTGACAAATTAAATATCTTACTCCATATCCGCTTCTTCAGCACTTGGTTTCCATTCTAAGTTTTTACATTTTGATTCCGTGTGTATGAGGCCCCTAAAAATATTATCTTGTAGAGCAAATAAATAATAAAATTCATTATTACAATTCAAGGATAAGAGTGAAGAAAGAGGAAAAAAAATGTCAATAGTTAATGCATCTATAGCTATAGGATACTTTTTTAATTTATAAAAAAAATCAACATTTTCTATCAAAATTTACAGTTATACCATTATATTCCTTCAAAATCCAATTTTTTTAAAATTACGTTCTTTTACTGTTTTCAGGCTTTTTTCTGCTCACTACTCACCCCTCACGGCTCAAATGATAGCTTCGTTGGGGAAGGTGGGTGTGGCTAATTAATGACGTTTGATGGGTGGTTAATTTCAGGTTGGATGATATTGTTATCAATGATGTACGAGCTATTAAGTGTGTAAGAGGGAGTGTGAGTGGGGCACGGGGTGGAGCATGTAAAAAGGCAAGCAGAGTGACAAAATAGTTGTTTATCAATGTTGAGTGCACTTTTTAGAAGCTTGGGTGGAGTACCATAAAACTTTATATAGTTATTTTCATCCATAAGGTGTGTTTTGTTTGGAATTGTGATTTGTATATGATCGGTGATGTTTACGGAGAATAGTTTTTGTAAGAGTTTAGAAAATAGTTGGCGGTCGAGTCTAGGGGAAGTTATGAATTTCATTTTCCCAAATTTGTTCTAGTGGTGCGGGACGAAATAGAAAATTTTCTAGCGTGCTCTATCAGAATGTTTGGCCTTTTGTTTTGAATAGGAAAAGTATGCGGGTATTAGGAGACCGCATGCAGTTGAATTTTTTAAGTCTTTGGAGTTTTTTGCACCCCCATACTAGAAGAGAAAATGGCAAATAAACCCGCTGAAGATTTTACCAAGTTGCCCCTTGTCGTTGAGGGCGCTTTGGAGTTGTTCCCCAATACAACGGTGATAGGCATTTTAGAGAGAAGGTGCCTAGTCCAAATAGATCTTGGGGGAGTTGTGTTATGACATTGGGTGTATGATTAGGAAGTTCACATACTTTCTTTTGTATAGCTATGATTTTTTTATTGAGTTTTTTTTATGGCGGGCATTGAGTAGGGGACTGCATAGAAACTATATGAAATTCCCGGTCGTATTACAGTGTCGATCATTTTATTTTTTGTTGCATTGTGGACAAGTATAGCGTCAAATTTGTACATTGTTTAATGAATTTTGAAGCAGTAGTTTGGATTTGTATTTTCCATTTTATTAATGGAACAAGGTTTATTCCAAGATAAATATAAGGTTTATTTTGATGTAGAATCGATATTGGTTGGTTGAGGTAGTTGATGTTGGTGGCTTTGATTAGGGCTTTGAAGGCGGTCGGGTTTATTTTGGATTTGTTGGGGCATCCAGTTACAGCACATTTTTTAACCCTAAGATTCATACCAGTCCATAGACAAAATTTATCTATTTTGTCTACATGGGTTTGAAGTGATTTAAGGCATTTAGAGACGGCGGTAAGGTCGTTTGCGTATGTAGCCAAATTGATGATAATTTTTTATGTGCCAAAGGTGTAGCCATTGTTACCTCTTTGAAGCCATTGCACTAAGGGTTCTAGAAAAATAATGAAGAGATAAGAGCTTAATGTATCACCTCGGATGGTGCCACGTTGTATGGGGATGGGTCTGGTTTTCCCAAAGTATTCTCCGACACATGTGGTGGTAGATTGAGAGTAAATATTATCGACCAATGTGACCACGTCTATTGGAAAGCCTTTGTCACTCGTGATGGCGAGGAGTCAGGGGTGGTCAATGGATCCGAATGCATTTTTAAAGTCTATGTAGAGTATGTAAATATTGCGGTTGGTGAATTTTGCGTCCTCTAGAGCATAAATAAGGGTTTGGAGTTGTCGGGTGGTACTACGCTTGGCTCTAAACCCTTCTTGGATGTCATGAAGTATTTGATGTTTTTCTCCATATGCCGATAATATAGATGTCAATGTACTAGTGTATAATTTACAGACTGCTTTAGCTAGAGCTATGGGTCAATGGTTAGGTAATACGGATGGTTTCTTTTTTGTATAGTAGAATTGTGAGACTTGTTTTCCAAGACGGAGGCATCATTTTTTGTTTGTAGCAATGAGAGAAGAATCGTGATAGTAAGTAGTGGAATCTTACGGGCATTTTTTTAGAATCGAGTTGGGTGTGTGGTACAGACCAAGGACTTTGTTATATCCCAAGATTTTTAGGCACATATCATATGTATTTCTATTGTAGTATATATGAAGTGGGATGGTTGGTTCTCCTCTTTTGTCAATAGTAAATCATATTAAATACTTACCATTTTGTTGTTTTGATCCAATACACAATCGAGGGGTAGGTTAACATTGTCTTTAAAAACCTGTCTATTGATCTTTTTGGGGCTTGTTTCACATAGTTGGCTAAATTTGGAAATGGCTTTATAATGCAATCTCTTGTATATTTTGTAGTTATTTTTTGGGCTAGTTTACTGCCATTTTTTTGCATTGATTGCAATTTCATTTAGCCATTCATCGTGTGGGGAATCGGGCGGTGGCTTTTGAGGAATTTGAATGTGGCGCAAGATTTGCATTTCATAAATGATAGGGTGAGTCTGCCAGTTAGGGTTGGTTTTAGCAATATAGATTTGTTTTTTGTATGGTGTGGTACGTAGTAAGATGTTGTTTCCAGGTTTTAGCTAGTTTTTGGAGGTGATATCCTCCTTGTTGTGCGGTCCTAGGTGTGAGTTGTGGTATGGGGGGTGCTTTGCAAGGTTTTTCTAACATATTAGAGATTGCCTTGATTAAACTATCAAGGGTGGCGCAAGCTTCTTGCCACTATATTTGTGTGAGGTATTCATGGTTGGAAAGGATAGTTGTACTATTGTCAACTGTTTTTTAGAGTTTTCTTTTATAAATGTTGTATTAAAGATTTGCATGTTTTCTTTGGGGATAGGGTTGAGTATTTTGATTTCATTCAAATAGGTGGGTGTGATGGATTTACGAGGAGGGTGTTGTGTGGTATGTTAAGTTGGATTGGAAAGTGGTCGGAGTTTAGGTTAGTTATAGTGTTAGTGTGTGATGTGTATTGGGTGAGGTTGGATGATTTGATGTAGAATCCATCAATTAGGCTAGTGTGTATAGTTGAGTCTGCCTTGTCTAGATTATTGAATGTTGATTGGGATATATGTTAGTTTTATATTATCTGTGTAATTTCTCCATTGGTGGTCTATTTCAAGTGGGGAGGGTAAAAACAAGGTTGTTGTGTCTACCAATGAGGGCAATGTCTCTGTTAAAGTCTCCAGAAAGTAATATTGTATGGTTAGTGTGTGAGTTTATTTGATTGGTGATAGAGTTTTGGATATCCAGAATGAGCCTAGAGTCATTTAGATGTGAAGGCATATACAGGTGTAGAATGAGCCATGGTTGGAGTGGTTGATTTGCAATTCAATAATTTGTTGGTATGGTGATATTTTTATTGGGGTGGGGATTTTAGTGATATTTCTGGGGGAAGCATAAGATTGATGTATGAGCATGAGAAGACCACCTCTCACCGGTATATATGGCGTTGGTTGTTGAAAGCGCCTTGCGAGTGCATGGGTATTGTTGAATATGAGTTTGTAATTGGAAAATATTTTTTGTGTATACTTTGTGGATTTTGTAGCGGTTAGTTTGGTTTCTTGTATGGCAATTGTAGCCGGGGAGGTATGTTAGTGCTAGAGACTAGGTTATGAATACATGGGAAGGCGGTGTTTAACGTTGAAACATTCCATGTTGTAATGTAGGTGTTTCTATTTTCTATATCTAAGTTACGAGGAGGAGGAGGAATGTAGGGAGGTGGTGGTGGGGGATGTGTATATGCATCAATTGGTTCAAAGCATGGAAGAGCCTCGTAGGTAAGATTGTTCAAGAAGAAAGGGAATTTTGATTTTATTGTTTTGAGGGTGGAAGGTGGAAGGTGGAAGTTGAATGAAGTTATATAAGTTGTTGTGGAGGGAGTTTTTGTGTTGTAGGATGTGTTGATTTTCTTCTAGGAATTTGGTGTATAGGTGTTTGGTTTTGATGCGTCTTTTGGGGGGATTTTGTAATGTAGAGAGAGTGTTTAGTAGTAGGTTTGTCCAGTGTATTGGATTTGTATTAGTATAATGTC
The DNA here is from genome assembly GCA_963971425.1 of Bryoerythrophyllum caledonicum. Taxonomy (NCBI): domain Eukaryota; kingdom Viridiplantae; phylum Streptophyta; class Bryopsida; order Pottiales; family Pottiaceae; genus Bryoerythrophyllum; species Bryoerythrophyllum caledonicum. Next base: position 3,497,102 of record OZ020524.1, read on the forward strand.
GGCCAAGGATGTTAATACCTTTGTCTATGGACGAGCTTAGGGTGGTAATTAAGGCATAGAGAATGTGTGAGGGTGGGTGATTGTTTTTCTGTTGTATGTATTCAGAGATGTTAGGGTAGAGTGAAGTGTATCTTTGATGGAGTACATGGGTGTTTTCTAGTAGCAGTACAAAGGAAGAGATTAAGTTTAGGTATTCCGGATAGAGTTTTATTGTGTTGGGATTGAAATATGTGTTAGCCGACTTTTTGTGTGTTTTTTGGATGATTATGGAAGACGTTAGGCATTGGTCCAAGGTTAGCTTCGATATCACCGCACAATAAGAGTAGAAGTTTGAAGTGAGTGACGGTTTCGGTTGGTAGTTGTATAAGTGTAGGACGTGTGTTTTTAGAGATGGATTTTTTATGTTTTTTTTTATTATTATTGTTGTTATTTTTGTGATTATTTTGTTGGTGAAGTTGTGGTAGGATTATAGTTGCTAGGGCTTTATGTGTTATGTTTGTGATATGAGTTGGAAAGGGGGTTTGAGTTATGATTGTGAGTAGAGGTGGGGTGGGAGGGAAGTTTTTTGGGGGGTAGTAATGGGTTGTAGAGTGGTAGGTTAAATAATTTTGGGACAGATGGATGGTAGTTTAGGGTATGGCAATTGGGTGGTATATTTGTGTTTACAAACCTATTTGTATTTATAAGGGCGGGGTATAAGTAATTTGATTGTTGTATGCGATTGTCGTTGGTTGTATTATGTTTTCTGTGGGTATATTTGTTTTTGTGTTAGTAGCATTTTGGTGTATGTTTTTTTACGTACGTAGGGGTGATAATTGTTATGGAGATTAGTGCTCTGGGGGATAAGGGGTTTATGTTCAGGGTAGTATATGTGTGTATGATAATGTGGATGTATTTGTGTGTAGCTTTATTGTCAAGTATGGGGGTATGTGTATTTCTAGAGAATGAAGTTTTGTTTGAAGTGACGTTTTTGTTTGTAGTGTTAGGTTGTGGTGTTTTGAGGCAGGATGAATTTGAAAATGTATGTGAGGTTGTGGATGTTTTGCGGAAGTTTTTGTAGGTGATTGGTACTGACCGTTCCTCCTTCATCTTGTTGCTCATGTCTCCTGTATCGTGTTTCACCAAGAATGTTGCGCATAGGTTGTCACTCTCACTATTTGTGAATATCATTTTTCCACTCTGACTTCTTCTTGCTTCACGTTTTCTTCTTCTATTGGCTTCAAGAACTTACAGTCTCTTAACAACTTTTTAATTTCCTCTCGTGAGTATGCTAAGTACTCTGCTAAGTACTACACCCAATCTCAAAAGTTGCTAAAGCTGCAGACAACTTCTACTCTCTGCTTCTCAAACTTTGTAATTTTACTATTTTGATTAAGCTTAGTGACTATTCTGGATATATGCACAGATTATTTGGAAGAAAATTCTTTCCATAGAGTCCAACCTCTAGAAATTAATATTTTTTAATTCTTTCAAACTTCAATACTCTTGGCAGGTTTCTGTGAAGGATGTTAACCAACAGAATAAGTTTTTAACTCTACAAGAGAAATTTTTTGCTATCAGCTGTGTTAGGACATCACCTGCACCTACTTCTTGTGTATTTTACTTTTGATCAACATATAGCTGACTTGACAAGCTTTGAATAGTGAACTTTGGGCATGACTCTTGCATTACTTTCGGCTGCATGGAGATCTCGTATTTTGATTTGCTCTTGAGAGAAACTATGTGTATGATCATGTTTGCTTTAGATCATAACTGACTCTGAAGGACCCATTATGCATGACTCATGCGTTTAGTTATTGAATTATTCCCTTCTATACATACAAGTTTCAGCAACCTCAATCCTGCTCTTCACTATGTGCATATTGTTTTAGCCATTAGACTGACCTATTTGTGAGTAACACAATGCACACACCTGTCGAGTATCTTTCAACATGCCGACGAGTAATACTATCTTTCTTTTGAGGTGTCTTTGATGAACAATCCTTGGTTCTATCTATGTAACAACAATCTCTTTTTCCTAACTCATAAATTTGACTAAAAATAGTTGATTCTTGCAGCCATCAGAAATAATGAAACAAAATAGACTACATTCTCTTACCTCAAAGACGTCTAGCGATCATGCAAACAGATGCCTTTTGTAAGCACATGCGCTCTCTACCACTCCTCAGATGACATTGTTATGCAGGCCAAGTTTTTGTATTCTTGATGCAACACTGTGCACTTCTCGCGTCTTCTCGTTGCTTCAGTCCTTGTGCGCCAACTAAGGTTTTCGATCTGGACTCTCCAACTTCTCTCCTCACCCCCAAACCCTTCGCAAGTGAGTTTCTTCAACTTCCTTCTTGAAACTCACTCTGCTTGGCGAACCGTTGGTTCTCACAAAATCATCATTTCAACCACGTGAATGCCATGCATTCATGGTTCAACCGGTAGCCTACTGGCACCATATTCCATATATGTATATTACTATATGTATATGGTATGTATAGTATACAATCCGTTCACATACTATATTTCTATTAACTACTCTTTATCCGATTCAACAACCTTTCCCAATTGTTCCAAGTTCCTTGGCTTTTGATTTTTTTGTTTTTTTTTTGTTTTTTTTTTAATTTAATGATTTACTTATTTAATATTTTTATTTTTATTTTTATTTTCTGAATTATTTTCCACTTTCATTCATTTAAATAATTTTCTCTTTTACATGACTAGGTTTTTATTTCCGAATTTATATTTTAATTTTCCTTTTCCGAATAAATTGCTTAAAAGCTTTTATGTAATCATAAATTTGAGACATGAATTGGGGTAGAAAATGGCTTTTATCACAATAATTATCACTTTGAATGTAAGCAATCTTGAGGATTTGAGTATAATTTTTGTAAGGGTTTAACGAATAAATTACAAGTTTTATTAGTTAAACAAGACAGTTTTTGGCAAGGTTATGAATTAGTGGTAAATCGAACTCGTAACCATTTAAACAATTTTTAGATATTTCCCACATTCATCCGGATAGTTTAGGGTCATTGCGGACTAGATCACAAAATAACTTAAAGATTTTGGCTTCCTTTTTAAAAGGTGACTTGCCCTTAAGTTACATATTTTTTCAAACTATATCCATTCTAGCCTGTTGCATGGACATTTCCCGCAAAATCCTATAATTCTACGGAACCATTGGGATAAGACTTAAGAATGCGATATGGACCAAACCACCTTCTTAAATTTACCCGGAAACTTCTGAAACCTACTATCATAAAGTAAGACTAAATCATTTTCTTTTAAGACTTTAGGTTGTAGCTTGCTATCGTGATAGGTTTTCCGTTGTTTTTGGATGACTTCCATATTCATAAAAGCTTGAGCTCTTATTTCATCAAGCCTTTCTAAAGTGTCAAACCGTTCTCTTAAAGATGCAATGTTTCCAAGTCACTCGGTTATTGCTACTCTTAAAGAGTGTACTTCTACTTCAATAGGTAACATTGCTTCTAATCCATAAACTAATTGGAAAGGAGTTGCTTTAGTTGTGGTTTTTATGGTACATCTATATGCCTATAAAGCATTATTTAACTCATAGTCCCAGTTGGATGCCTTACCTTTGAGTGTTTTAGTGATGATCTTACAAAGTATGCCATTAGATTTTTCGGTTTGACCATTTGCTCTAAGATGATAGAGTGATGATTTTCTATGTTTGATAAAATAGTTTTTAAAGATTTTTTCTAGAATACCATTAATGAAATGAGTCCCTCTATCACTTACTATTTCTTTAGGTCATCCAAATATAATAATAATATTCTCATAGATGAATTTAGCTACGATATTTGCATTGTCACTTTTAGTTGCAATTGCCTCAACCCACTTAGTAACATATTTTGTGGTTACTAAAATATAACATTTTTGTCCTTTTCAACTAGGAGGTTTAATGGGACCTACAAAATCTATTCCCCACTTCTCAAAGGGAATCTGTGCTAAGATTGGATTTAAGGGCATTGCTTTAGTGGTGGTTGGTTTACCAACAAGTTGACAAGGATTGCATTTTTGTACATAACTAGTGGCATCCACAAAAAGTGTAGGCCACCAATAGCCAGCCTTTAATACTTTTTGTGCAGTTGCCCATCCTGCAAAATGTCCCCCACATGCATCACTATGACATCCTTTTAAGATCATTTCAACTTCACTAGGATTTATGCAACGTCTTAATACATCATCTTTACCCCTTCTATAAAGAACTCCACTTATCATGGTGTATGGTAAAAATTGATGAACTAACTTAGTCTTCATGTCTTTACTTGCATACTCTAGTGGAAATGTTCCTTTGGGTAAATAATAAATTATATCCGTATATTCCTTAGAATTAATATCAACCACATCAATGTTGTCTTGAACGGAAAAGAGGTGTGCATCCGAAAAACTATCATCAATGGAATCTGGATTTATAGTTTCACTGAGTCGTGATAAAAAATCTGCATTTTGATGTATTTTTCCAAGTCTTACACTAATGGTAAAATCAAACTCTTGTAATAACAAAACCCACCTTGCAATCCAACCACTTAGTCGAGGCTTTATTGATCATGTACTTTAAAGCATCATGATCAATGTGAAAGGTAAATTTATATTCCAACAAGTAATGTCTATACTTTTGAACAGAAAAGATCATGCCAAGACCTTCTCGCTCTGTTACGGAATAATTCCTCTCTACAACACTCAATTGTCGACTTGCAAATTAAATTGGCCTATCATGTCCTTTAGAATTTTCTGACTTAACCCCTGAAGTCGAAATCGACCAGAATGTGGTCGATCTGACTCTGGTCAGGCTCTCAGTTACTAAATTTAGATCGTATGAAGTTATTACCATGGAAGATTGTAGAGTTTTCCCAGACCTTTAAAATGACACCATTCATGCTTCAAAATTCCTCATACTTTAGGAGATATTCACGGTCAAAGTTTGAAAACACTGTTAGGGCATGCTGAAATCTGCCCAGAACTGCGGTATATGCTCAATTATTCTCAAAATCTGCCCAAAATCAATTAGATCGCAGTAACTTCAAAAATTCACCAAAAATTGAGATTTTATTTTTTTTCGAATTTTGTTTTTCGTACATGTAAAAGAGGTAGTAAAGCATGATCTCACCGTTTGGATTTTCAATCGGATAATTTTTTACATGCCTTTTTAATTGTTGAAAATGGGCATTTGTATTTGTATTTCAGCATACCTCCATGTGAAAAATGAAGCATTTCTTTAGGTTTTATAGGTCCTATGAGGGTAAAAATTATATGGACATATTCCTTACTCACATAGGAACAAGAATTTGAAGAGCCTCATGTCAAATTTCCTTTCAAAATTGGTTTTTTTGGCCCCCAAAACATTAGTTTTCCATTCTACAGCAAGGAAAAAATCTTTTTTTTCAACTTTGAACATTACGATCTCCCAAATGGAGAGGAATTTGAATCTAAGATTCGGTTTGCATGTACATGTACAAGTTAGGTACTAGATCTTACGGTTACATACTCGAAAATTTGTCAAAAGTTAAAAATTTTCACCTTTCATTGAAAGAGGGCAGTTTTGAGGGTTTTTGGCAGTTTTGAGGGCTTTCGACTTTAGGGGTTAAAACACTTCCAATCGCTACATTGGAAGCATCAACATACACTTCAAAAGGTTTGGACCAATTTGGTGGAATTATGATGGGTGCTTTACTAAGACGGCGTTTTAACTTGTTAAAGGCTTTAGAACAATCGTTTGTCCATATTCTTGGTATTAAAGTTTGTTTTGTTAAAGCATTCACAGGTGCGGTTATAAATGGAAATTTATAAATGAACCGTCTATAATAACCCGTTGCACCAAAAAATTCCTTAAGTGCGATTAAATGCTCAGGTATTTCCATTTGTAGAATAATGGCTATTTTATCAGGGTCAACTGCTATTCCCTTTATGGATACTATATGACCTAATAATCTACCCTACGCAGCGACAAACTCCAATTTAGCAGCATTTATGGAGATACCATATTCATGACAACTATCAAAACATTGTTTTAAAGCCGCAGGGTGATCCTTCTTTGACCCAAACACACAAAATCATCTAAAAATATTTCCATAAATTTTCTTAAATATTTTGTAAATGCTTGTGTCATGATCCTTGGGAATGTAGCCGGAGCATTGCACAATCCGAAGGGCAAGACATTATATGCGAAAGTTCCCCAGTTAGTTGTAAAAGTGGTTAGGCGTCTATCTTCTGGGGTTATATGAACTTGATTATACCCCAAAAATCCAGCTAAAAATGAATGGCACTCATGTCACGCAACACCATCTAAAATGGCATCCAAAAATGGCAAATGAAAGTAATCTTATTTAGTTGCTTTGTTAAGTTGCCGAAAATCTTGGCAAATGCAACTTTTACCATTCTTTTTTGGGACAATTACTATAGGTGATATCCACTCACTAAATGGAACTGGATAAACAAAATTACATTTGAGCAACTTATCTATCTCTTCCTTAACCATTAAAGAATATTTTGGATTCATCCTATATTGTCTCTATTTAACCGGTTTAGCATCCGCTTCTTAAATGATTTTGTGTTGACAAACATTTGGAGATATGCCTTTAAATTCTTTACAAGTCCATGCAAAGGGATCCTTTTCTTTTTTAAAGAATTCATGCCATTCATCATACTCTTGAGGACTTAACCTATCGTACACTTTAATGGGCTTAGGATCTTCTTTAGTGCCTAAGTTCATTTCCATGGTATTTTTTTATTAAAGGACATACACTAGGTATTTTTTTGTCCCCTATTAATTCATCAGAATCTGATATATATGGAGGTTCATTATCAGATTTTTTCTCTATAGTAACATTAAAGCTGATGCATTTTGCCATGCCTCAATGGCAACATCCGAGTCATCCACTTGACTTGGAGGAACAAAATGATTTTCAAGACTTAAACTTTTTAAGGTTGGCATTTCTAAAACAATATTAGTATCTTCTGGTTGAGTTTCAGATTTGGCCTCAGTTGTCCAATCCAAATCCTCACCGTGATACTCTATTGGAAACATAGGTAGGATAATTTTACTTCTACCTTTCCCTATTGTTAACGTTCCTTTACCTCAATCGTTCTTGGCCTTGGTTAGTGATAGCCATGGTCTACCAAGAAGGATAGGACAAGTAGAAATAGACTGACTTACCTTAGATACAATATAATAAATTTTATTCTTAATCCCACAAATTCTAGTACTTAACTGGGATAACTTACCAAGAGGTTTAACTCGACTTTGGTCAGCTATTCTTAAGATAATGGGAATAGGTACTATGTTAATTATACCCAACTCTTCCATAGTGTCAATATTCATTAAGTTGATACTACTTCTACTATCTAAGTATACTCCATCAATCAAAGTTCCAACTATGATAACATCAACTGTAGGTGCTCCCGGATCTAAGAAAATATTATGGACATTTACAACTTCAGGTTGAATTTTACTTGCCTCATTTTTTGTTTTTGCCTTAAGATTTTTAACATTACTCTCTTCAATTGTTTTAGCTTTCTTACAAATTAATGAGGATGTTAATTCATTTTTGCAATATGGTGATAAAGCAAGTAATTGTCTCAATGATATTTGAGGTTGTAATCTATCCAAATCTGTGAGTATATCATAAGGATTCATTCCTACAGCTAACCTCATGATTCTATTATGTTTTCTCTTTTTTAAAGATAATGATGGTTCTTTAATTATCTTCTTTGATGGTCTATAAAAAGTAGATTGTTCTAGTGGCTTCATAGAAGTACTTGATTTTCTACATTTAAAGGTTTGGGTACTTCTTTAACTGGTATAGGAATTCGTACAGGTTTTGCTTGAGAGTCACTACTAGTCATTTCAACTATTTGAGGTGATGGTTTAAGCACCTCAAGTCTCTTAAGTATAATTGGTGCATTTCTACCAACTACCGGTTTGGTTTTTATTTTGCTATAGTCACTTTCAAAGCTACTAATTGGTTCTTTTTCTAAAGCTTTTCTTGCTTGTGACTTAGCAATGAAAACATCATGTGGTTCTGCTATTGCCATGTAATTAACATTTCTAGAATTAGATGACTCTACTTCTTGTATTTGTACTTGTTTCGTTACATTGGGAAATTTTGTGATAATAGCAGGACAATAGGTAGACATGTGACCAGGTTGACCACATTGATTACGAATTGGATTATATCCAACTTGTTGTCGAGGATTAAGACATTCCCTGGAATAATGACCTCGCTCTCCGCATCTATAACATACTATTTCCTTATTTTGATTCCTTATTCCTTATTTCCTTATAACATACTATTTCCTCTAGGATTTCTATTGTCTCCAAGCCTTGTAAAAGGTTGTTTAGACGTGACACGGTAGGGCGGTTTTTGGTTATTAGAAGGTTGATCTTAGACTAGAGCTTTGACTTCTTTCATATTTCTACAAGTAGAAATATCATGTCCTTTTGCACCACAATAAACACATTTAAGACGAGGTACACCATTTATAGGATATCTACACTCAATGGTTGAATGTCCAAGACCCCGATAATTACTACACCATATATTAGTTCTTTGGTTAATAGCTTTAGGTCTTTTATTTCTATCCACATTAATTTATACTGATAATTCCTTAAATTATTTTTGTAATGCCTTCAATTTAGATTCTTCACTACTGGGAGGAGGCATTAACACTAATGGTTGTGGTCTAGAAGGTGTAGCTCTAATATCTAAAGGTGGTTCATTAAGAACTGCTTTAGGATAGTAATCTCTACCACAACTATCCATTCCAATTTGATTAGGTAAGTTTAAAAAATAAGGATCATGATAGTGAGGTTTAGTTTGCAACAACATATTGGATCGCTGCATAGCAGCTTCCCAATTTTGTGCAGCTTTATATGCTTCATTTAAAGTTGCAGGGTTGGATAGTTTTACTCAATAGATACACATAGGTTCTAACAATCCCCTAGTAAAAGTATTAACCATCCAAGGTTCAGGCATTCTATGATAACGCCATTGATTTAACAAATTTCTTAAACAAGTATAGTACCCAGCTATAGTCTTTGTAGGGTACATCTGAAAACTTTGCAATTGGTCTTGCAAAGTATTGTGGTACGCTTGCGGTCAAAACCTTGCTAAAAATGCTTCTTTTAAATCATTCCAGATAGCAGGACAAGGGTTTATAGCAACATACCATCTTTGAGCTTTCCCTACTAGATTCCCAGGGAATCTAATTATTTATTTATCAACATGTAAATCATTTGCCGTAGCAACCACCTGAAATCTCTCCAAGTATGAATCTGAGTCTTCTCCTAGTCACCATGGAATATGGGAAAATGTACTATATTTAACATCCTATGATGTGCCATATTAACAAAATTATTTCTAAGTGCTTCAAGAGTAGGAGGGGTTGAAGGTGATGAACTCTTGGTAGAACTTGAGGAAGATGAAGAAGTTGGAGAACTAGTAGAAGAAGAAAATAATTTACGAAGTGGGGACCATCTAAATGACTCTGAAGATGATGTCTCTGAAGATGATGACTTGTTTTCTTCTGCCTTTCTACTACCACAATAAGTAGCACTTCCTCTAGAGGTACTATTACCCTCCTTACTATCAATTAGACCTTTTTCTTTTATGTTGTTAAGGAATGGTTCTTTTTCTACTACAAATGATGGTGCCTCTTCTTTAGGTTGGACTATAGAACTACTATCCACCGTATATCATTTATCCTTAACTAGTGCTCTAGACCTTGACCTAGATCTATCACTCCAAGTTTCTAGTTTTAACTTTTTTGTACTAGATGTAGTTACTAGTAGTAAATTTTTTAATTTTTGATAGTTTCCTTTTGATAGTGTGAATCAAATGTGTTATATGTTAAGTTACTTCCATTTTGACATGATAATGTGAATCAAATGGATATATGAAGTAGTTTTGGTAGTTAGAATATGGAAAGGCATGATTGTATAACTACTTAGGCTATAAGATAGAGAATGAAGAAGAGTGAAAACACTATACACTTAGCATTTTTAGCGATATATCTTACGGTGTTAGTCATCATCTTAGCTTGAATCTATTTGATCATATCTGCTATCAATTATAGAACTTAAAGTATCACATAGTAATAGCAGTTACATTGTGGTATTCAACTGGATTACCATATATATGATATCAAATCGATGTCATGATCAATTGGATATAAGTTGTGATGTTGGATTGGTTAACTGCCACCTCTGAACTATCAACTTGATCATGAAATGCACACACTGATTTTGGAATCAAGTAGAAGTCAAAGTCAGTCTATTAGATGGTAGGTTGAGTTACAGGTTGAAGTATATGTTGACAAAAGTATGGTAGAATCAACTTCATAAGAGAGATCAAGTTGATGTGTGGCATCCAAGAGAGGTCTGTGGTTGTCAGAGAGTTACAACCATGACTATCAAATGGATCAGAGAAGTTAATTGTAGAGACGACGGTCTTATAACAGCTAAGACATGAGCTCCTATCAACTGAATATGTGATTGTATATTGGCAAGGATGATGTCAACGTATAATATTCCGATCATGGATAGAGTATACATAGTTGAGAGGAAATGTGAATGATTGATTAAGTTATGTTCTATTGGATGTGTGTTTGGCCAACCATGTTGATTAGATGATTTACATAACGGTCTGATATGTGAAAGCCGTGATCTAATTGATGCTATTTCTTTTGATATAGATCCCCTAAATACTCTATAAAAGCTGAAAACAAAAACGGACCTTGATAAAGATAAATAATATCTGTTGGTTTCAATTCCCAAAGAAATGTTTTAATTCCCTCATGATATTTTAATTTAAATTTTAAAATTCCAAATTCTTATAAAAACAGTCAGGCGATTATTGTTAGTCCTTCATATCCTCATAAGAGAATACTCTTGGTAATTACCTCACGTCTATTTATCCTTTCCTTGCGACACCTCACTTGTCAATCCATTATTACTGAGACAAGCTATTTCGCTCTATCTCCAGGATCAATTTAGAGTAACTGTATTCTCATAACCAGATTAGTGGTATATGAATATTCTCATCGTGGGGATGTATTTTAGGATTGTGATTTTTTAACAAGGTTGTACACCTTCTTTGTAATCACATGGTATTACAACAGAGATGTGTTTGTCAACCCATTAATAACAAACCTTAACACCTACAACTTGTTTGACATCAAAATGACTTCGTCTATTTACATCTTAGTCGCCGTTAGCCAGAAGCCTCCTCGGCAGCGGCGCCAAAATGTAGAAGAGAAATTTGTCTTATAAAAATCCAAGAGAATTCCCTAGTGGGGGATCTTGGAGAGGCTAAATCACTCTATCGTTAAACAACTAAAGTCATATGTTAGATAGGAATGTCATTTATGTTACAAATTGCTTAGGATGACATATAATCCATTATAGGTGTGTTAATTATCCCTTGTGCTTTTCCCGTGAGTGCACACTACACTCTTACAGTCAATTAGTGTTTAAATCCATGGTCGTAATTAGGTAGGTTCTTTCTACTAATAGGACACAAATAGTCTTGACACGTGGTTTTGTGTGTGATACAATTTGTCTTGCACAATTTATCTTTAATTCTAATTACTAGGTTCCTTTATTATTATGTTCGCATTTATGTTATCTATTCTAACTTTGCCATGAGTTTCATGGATAAGGATTCTGTCCTGGATTCCTACTTGCGCTCCTCAGGTCAGCCTCCAAAGTTAGTCATTTCAATTTACCTGCCAAAACATTCATACTCAAAGACACTAGTCAACCATTAAACCTTGTCCTTTAACAATGATCACTCTAATTGTAACTAGTATCTACGAATCTTTTCACTAACGCTTCATTATGGCAAATGGTCTTGAATTATGTCTTTATTCTTTAGACATAATCACGTAGATAAATAATTATCTTAATTTAGCCTAACTTGATGTGCACTCAGTTAAACTTAAAAGGGAATTTTCTCCCAACTCATGACAACTTGGTCAATGACAAATTTCTTGGACTCTCTTTGTTTCCTCATATCCCTACAGTCTAATTTTCTCTTAATACCACCATTCTTATCAGAATCCCTTCAGGTTTCAATTTACTACAATGACATATTCATGATTGGTTCATAATTTACTCTTTGTTTGGACAAGGTGATCAATCTTATCTTAGACAAATCCTCAATTACATATCTCTATTCATGACGTTATCATTAAGCGACTTTGAAATCCTCCATCTTACCTTTACTCACTCACCCTTCTCTGGAAGTAAGTATTTCTCAATTACAAGTAGTCATGCAGTACAACATTGCAATTTCTCACTTTTTATACTTTGTTTACAACAACTTTCACTACGAATTCAAATTCACTCTTAATTTAATTTATATTAAAAGACGACTGGTATGTAGGATTCTCGATTCAGTCCTTGCTTTCCACTCAACAAATTGTCATAATTAATACAATATATTAATGGAAGGTAAATTTGAGATTATGTCATGAAACAATGACGAGGCTATGGTGGAGACTAATAATATTAAGTTGTAATTGTCTCAAGGCTGGCCATGTGTTCCGTGTTTGCCGAATTCACGTCAAGTCCCCGTCCATCTTCGGAATCACAATTTGTCACAGAACGTCAATCACCGCTGGTATTAGCCTTAACTCCGACAGCACTCAACTATTCGTCAGATGATTGGTACTCGTATATCAAAACACATTGTTGCACAACAAAACATAAATTTGTATTCATAATAATTCTCACAATACATGCACAAACTTAGGACACACATTCAAAGTGTAAAATGTGGCACTTCCAACTTCACCAGAATGTTACTTATGAGTTTCCTACAACCATTGGTATCTCGGATCTCAACCAATAAACTTCTACAACTACCATAACTACTCCTGCAACTATTCATATCTCAGCCGCCATTAACTGCCGATTAATTGTCTTCACACTATCCAAAAAATAAGGTGAAAGTTCTCACTATAACCGGCTATTTGTGAACTAGCATCATATTTTTATCCTATTCACATTGTAGGGACAATTTAGACATCAAAAAACAAAATGTATCCTCTACACCTTCTCATTTATATAAATATGAATAATGACGTCATGATGTTAGAGTAAAAGGTTCTACTTTAGGGATAAAAGGTAATGGCTCCAATATTAACTCTTTAGAATATTCAAACTTGGTTTAAAGATGATTAATAATAAGGTTCTTTTTTGGACAAAATTTATGTTCCTCTCTGAAGTGTTCTATTTCTTGACTTAAGAGGTTAAACAATTTTAATTTGTTGTATTTAATTCTAGAATAAACTATTAGCAATCTTTTCAACCTAGTCCTTAATACTTTCAAGGTTTCACTTGACAATTCCTTTTCTTGAATACATAATGTATCTAAACTAATGTCATTAACTTCTTTAGGATCTTTCAAAAAGAAGGCAGGTTTGTAGGAGTTACTTTCAAAATTCCTTTGATTGTATTTAAAAACAAAGGTTTGCCTCAAGAACCTAAATCCTTTCCAAGACCCTATTCCTTTTGACCCTATGGATTGAGTTTGGTATTTCAACCTTCTTTTTTGAGCAAATAAAAATTGCAACTGGTACTTTAAGTATAAAATATCATTCTTGAAAATTATCTTATTAAAACCCTCTCCATTATTCCATACTTTGGTAAGAATAATTTGTTTTAATTTTAGAGGCAAGGTTTTAAATTTTTCTTTAAAGAATCTATCAACTCAAGGATGAACTCCATAAAATTGGAACCCTTGCCCATAACAAGTTATTTTATATACTCTATGCAAAGCTCCAAACAAGTATGCTCCACCAAAAAAATCACTCAAATTTTCCCGGTTGAACTCCCATGGAAGAGACGTAATTCTCTCAAATAAATTTCCATATACTCAATTAGTTAAATCTCAAGTAGATTTTAATTTAACTTTTCAACAAGAGCTACTCTATCAACAATTTCTTCAAACAACCAATGTTATTAAAGAGTAATTTCTAAATTATAACTACCTAACACTCGGCGGTACCATCTCCAACATGGTCGCCAAAAAAATTTAAACCATAAAATCCACACTCGCAAAACACCCAAGACTCACACAAGTCTCTATAAGATTTGAAATTCTTCTCAGGATGATTTAGCGTCTAGTGTTTAGGTAATTTAATCAAATTATCACTTAAAATATGTCTCTTATAGCAAAACTTAAAGCTATAAAGCATTCATTTAAAGTTTTTTGGATTAACAATCTACATTCTCAAAGAATTGCGAATTTCAATGTTGACCCAAGATGAAGAGTGATTGCCCTTTGTCTTTCTTGTGTGTGTGCTCAACCTTTAACTAAGCCTTGCCAGGCTAATGGAACTTGTCCATTGTTATAGCTCATTGCTTCCTTCCTTCCTTCATTATTTGGTCGATTATTAATTCAATAATTACCTCAAGCAATTAATACTCCTTTCTTTAACCACGTACGTCCACGGCTAAACTTTTAAGCTCCAAGTGGCTCATCAATCACACACATTAATTTAAACAATTCCATTTGTTAGAAATAAATTCAAAATAATTCTCTTTGAATTCTATACTCTAACACATTAATTTTCAATCAAATTTAATTCCTTTAATTAAATTTATCAATTAATACTCTTAAGCTTAAAGTAATTGCATTCTTCTAAATAACTCTATTCTCTTTAATGCAATTAATTCCTTAAGATTAATCAATTCACTTCTACTAAAAGAATTCTTATCTTATAATTTGATTATTGTTACAAGAATTCTTACTCACAAGTATATTTAAATTTTAAATATGTTTTATTTTCTTTTAGTGTCACTTATTTAATAAATGCAATATAAAATATTCTTAAATTGCCTAACAATTTAAGATATTATAACCAAATAAATTTCCACTTTCTTAATTATTAAGAATCACTTACACAAGTCACATGTGCAAAGTTTACTTAATCAATTAGAATCAATACAATTTACACAACACAATATATATTCACATAAATATTCTTACAACCATTTGCAAGAATTACTAGCTCCAAGCTAGGACTCACAATTGCTTCTTCAATGTGGTGAATTCAAAAATGAATTCCTACTCTACTTAAGCTAAATCTATGAAGAGTCACACTATTTCCCAGAAGATTTTTTCCTTCACTCCCACCCTTTCAAGTTTCTATAAACCTTCTCAGCTAATTAAAAGATGTGACTATTCCATTAAGTCTTTTCCTTAATTTCTTTCACACTATTATTACTTCTTTTAAGCTGTTTTATGCATTTAACTTATTTAAAAAACTTCCTATAACTTTTTTCACTAACTATCCACTTTTAAAACTATTTCAAACCCGTTAAGCTATTTTTTAAAAGAAAAAAGCCATTTTTAATATTTTGGCTCTACACTATGGAAACTAGAAGAAGAAGAAATCCATTCTTTGGAGAAGGCCGGTGTGAATACCGTAGGTGAACCTCTGGTCCGGCATAAATTAATTAGAAAAGCCCATGCCGAATTAAGTGGAAAATATTTTTTTGAAAATGCCAAAATTGTAAAAAATGTATTTTTTATAGATTTTGGCACATGGAGACACATCAAAGGGGATTAAGGCTTGAAAAAGTCTTCATCCATGGCATTCCATGCATAAGCACTTGGGTTTGGAATCCCAAGGTCTTGAGTTCAATCCCCATGGGTGCCAAAGCAAGCCAAATATAGTAGTCTTTGATTTCTTGCCAAAAAACACATTATTGTTATTTTGAATACCGAATGTCATTTTTTCACTTTAATTAATTATTCGGCATTAAGGTGCCGAACCAGAGGTTCACCTACGGTAGAGTGTCAGTTCTATTCATGACTAAAACAATGCCCAGGAAACTAGAAGAAGAAGAAATCCATTCTTTGGAGAAGGGCGGCGTGAATAGAGTGTCAGTTCTTTTCATGACTAAAACAATGCCCACCGGACATAGGTTTAGAAGAATGAATTACTTCCCCTTTTCAACGGTAGACACTATAGGATAGAACGCTCAAAGAGCCTTTTCACTGACTCTTGGTTGTGGTGACTGGGTGTATCAATATTGAATTTTTTTAATTTGGTGAGTCCGGTTCATATAATTATTGTTATATTTTATTTAGATTTTATGTATTGCAATTCTAGGGTGAATCATGAATTTGGGATAGAGGTTGGTTATTTTCTAATCTTGTATGTAGGAGGATTGACATGGCATGTTGTATTGCAATGGTGTTAATGTTTTTAAGGTTGTTTTTAATAGCAGTCGTTGGGAGTTTGAATTTTGCTTCTCTTGATTTCATGGAAGGAATGTGAGTTGCAGCTCATACCTACCCCTGCTGTAATAACAATAATATGATCCATGCTTGTGCATTGATATCATTTATTGGTGAGTGGTATTTTTTTTTTGTTCAATAGTATCGGGCAAAAATGTGTCATTATAGTATTTAAATCCTATGAATTAAATAGTAAGGTTTTCATTGATGTTTTCTGGTGGAGGGCTATTGTATGGTAAACCTTGGACAAGTAGTATGTCTAGTTTAAATTGTGCATTACAATAACATCTTTGCATGCTACAAGTGCAAGGGGTTATCCACCAAGGTACTATCACGGCGTAGAATTAATTTCTTATTTTATCATGTAGTTTATGTGTAGTCCCTTTATGGACCACGGTCATGAGTGACCGTGGTCTTAGGTTGTGGATTCCTCTTGGAACCTACACCCATGTCCAATTTCTCCATGTGCACAATATCCCTCCTTGGAGATCAAATCCCCTTGATATGGAGGGATATCCTCCTTCAAGAAACTACTTTCATCAAGAAAGTAGTTTGGCAAGAAAGAGGGACCTCACCCCTCTTCCCACCTTTGGTATAAAGGAGAGTGCAAGTGCACTCTCCCATCCATCCCTTCAATCATCTCTTATTTTCTCACTTTATTTGTGTCCTCTACTAGTTTATGTTATAAATTATGTTCTATTTATGGCTTCCCGTAATACCGCTCATGTGTTGAGCTTTCTTTTATGGTTTATGTGAAATTCTTTGTTTATTCTTTTCTTTTCCTTTTAAACTTTAAATAATTATTTGAGGTTTACAGTACTATGTTTTCTTGTGGATTGTTATTGAATGTGCCCGCATTTATAAAAATAAAGCACCAAGATTTGCTAGAGAATGTAAACAACTTTATAATTTCCCACAATTTCTTGTTATGTCTTTTGACAATTAGCGTGTCATTGTGATGTTGTTGGCATTTTAGCAATACGTGTATCCAAGTGTTCGGCTTGGTAGAGTTGCAAATAGGACATGTGACGGAAGGATATCTTTCTATTCTAGAGAGGAGTTGTTTTTGGAATTTTCCTATGTATTGATCTCTAAGGAATTTAATGTGGAAGCTACAATAGTTGTACACTTTTTTTTCAATTGTTATTTTTCAATTCCTAATTCTTAATTATGTATACATATTCCTTCAACTTTTTAATACCTTCACTTTGACTTCTCCGCTTACTATCTCTTTTGCTATCTTTTTTAACTACATCTTACAATACTAACAAATCATTTATAATGTACTTTTACAAATATTAGTTCTCTATAATATTTTATTCATTTCAAAAAAATGAATCCTCAACCATCAAAGTATATAAAAGCTCAATTTAGGTTTGCAATCTATTTCTATTGAAGATGCAATTACACATAACATCATATTAAAGTGTTCATATAGTTGATATTTTTTTGCATATTATTAGTATGAAAATTCTAACATAGACAATGAGTTCACATATTTATCAAATATTGCAACAAATATAATTCCAAATGCACTTGAAAACTTAAATACGTAATCGTCTACTCAAATTAGGTTCTATAAGATTCTATACATATCATGTACACTTATATAAATTAACTAGTCGAACCCGCGTCGTAATAGACGGGCCAAGGGCAACAAATTGGGGCAAAAGATGCCTAGGAATCATGATACAATATGACCTCAACTTCATTCTCAAAGGTGGCTAAAACTACTTTGATTTGAGGTTAACCCCTAAATTTCCGAGGGTCCCCTCGGGGACTTTAGAAGGTTTGGGCATGTTCCTATGGTGTAATTTTATAACAATTTTCTTTGATGTTTTTCATGTAGATGGATGTTACTAAAAGCTTTGTTTGAGTCCAATTTGTTTTCCTAAATCCGACATTTAATGAAAAAGTTATAGGGTTTTGAAGTTCATATGGGGAAAGCGGGCACGTGGGGCAACTCCAATTTTTTTTGATATAACATTCTATTGAATGAGAGATTTCCTATAGCAGCTAATAATATTATTTCCTTTCATATTGTCAAGAAAAATCTCTTGTCTTTAGTGAAAAAAGCATATAAATTAAAGTCAAACATTTTCAAACATTATTGGACATTGTTGGGCAAGGTATCAAAAGAACTTCTTCTTTTTCACTTAAAACTTTGAGATCATCATATTTTTTACTTTTTATTTTCTCCGCAGCATTATGTGGTGTAAACCTTCTTATTGACCATTCGGATTCTCATTCTAAAACATACTAAGTTCACAAAAAAATATGACGCAAATTGACAATTTTTGAACCTCCACTCCTTGCACAATTTTTTTGAATATGCTACACCTTTATTCTACCTCTTAAAATTAGAGTTCAAGGAACTCATATCATGTTTAACATGATGGAAATGAATTTAGACCTTGTGTAGTGCAAAAATTTAACACCAAGTGAAGTCAAAGTCTGTTGATCTACTAAACACAGGGAAAAGAATGGACCCTTCTCTCTATTTCAAACACTGTAATATTACAATTTGTGCGGTCAAACTTTATGAATTTTTTGAGTAAGTTACTAAATAAGTCTTAATTGAGATCCTATGGTTAAAACTAGAAGTAAGAGTTTTTTGTTTTGTCCTTACTCATTGCACTAAAACAAGCAATTTTGAAGTGTTTTTGGTGTGAAATTGTCAAAGAAATTTAGGGGTTAAAGATCACCAAGCTCACCAAGTTTTTTGACAATTGATAAGGATTATATGAGAAACTATCAACCTCGCTTTTGCGATCCATATTCAAAGTCAACAAACCTTCTGAAGTCCTGAAATTGCTATTATTTGTTTAAATGAAATTTCTTAAAAATCTATTTTTCTCAATAAAATCTTCTAGATATGTTTCTAAAGTTACACATCAAATGTAGTACTATTTGTTCTTGATAAATTATCAAAACAAAAAACCAAAATGTAACAATCCATTGTATTTATAGTCATTTCATTGCAATTGTAGTATTTTATGCATGTACTCCATTTGAATGACTTTCCAATATGCTATACATAGTTAGCAAGGTTTTTGTTTATTTCACCATGATAATTTCCTCTTAAAAAATATGATTCACCTTGAATTTTTCCAAAAATCGGCTGTTAGCCGAAATGTTAAAATGGTCTCAAATGGATTAAATAGAGTAATACATAACCAAAATGAATTCATCATCTTTTCCTTTGAATTCCCTCAGAAACTTTCATTTTCTACATAGAAACGAACGAAGCTTGGCTTGAAAGCGATGACACAGACGTGACATATTTAAAACCATATGTAAAACCATCAGTACGCACAGAACCAACAGTAAGTTCCTATTTCCTAGAAACAACGAGACAAATCTACTTCTTTTGCTAGATACAATCGGTATTACATACACTAACGGGTTTATATCGTCGTCTCCAAAAACCCTTCGCACAGGCGACCATCGCCATCGCCATCGAAGCCCAAGCTTGAAGCGAGCGAGAGACACATGGTGTGCTTAGGATAGGGTTTGGTGCCATGCGGTGACGAACACAGAGAGAGGCTGAGGCGCATTAGCAGCAGCGTCGAGGTAGCCCCATCGCCATGGAGGTGACGGAGGCCCGGCGCGAGGCGAAGGACGTCCTGTTCCGCCGGATTGGCGTGGACCTGCCGGTGAGTTCGGGGCCGGTGCCGTTTTACGATGCGGATGCGCCCGTGCGAGGGCTCGCAGTGGCCAACCGTTACGGCATTTGCTTTTTCGCGCATCCGGATGGTAAGAGGACGGTATCCTCGTTTTGAATCGTTGTGATTTGCACAGCAGCGATTGGTTGAGGCTTGTACAATCGCTAGTGATTAAGGTTTCGGAGTCTCTTCTTCTGTGCAATTCTTGATTTGTGTAATTGCGCCCGGCATCGGCGACCTCAATTGTAGTCGGCGTGTGGTCTGGCGAGGGCAGGGAATATGGATTGCAGAGGTTTCATTTGGTTCAGATTTGAATCTTGATAGTACCGAGGCGTTGTGTCTATTAAAATTGCGTTTTCGTGCATTTGTAGCATTTAGGTTTAGAAGTGATTTTAGCTGTAATGCTGGCGATGACCTGTATTAGAGTTAGCTGTATGGATTTTCAAAAAATTCCCGGTCAATCGCCTCTGGCCGCCAGAGTTTTGAGAAGGATTCTCTGGTTTAATTTTGTCTCTGCGCGCGTGTATTGGCATGAATGATTGACTGATGGTGCTGATTCTTGGAGCAGGTTTTGTGGTCACGCAAACTTCTAGCCTCGTTGATGTGGCACAGCAAGCGAAGGATGACGCAAGTGGCAAAAATGCGCAGCGAAGTTGTTACTTGAATGTACATGTATCTCGCGTTAGGAGTTTGTCGCTTTCGAGTGATGAGCTCACATTGGCTGTATGTGTCGCCGATCGGACTGTTCAAATCTATGATGTTCCTACTCTTGTCTACAAGGTAATTTTTGCACGACCACATGCCTACGTCTCTCTCCGCTGCATTGTCTAGGATAATTATCGCAGGGGTTTAGGGTTTAGGTTAGGGTTTAAGAGGTTTAGTTATTTAGAGAAACATTCTTATTGTTCCTGGTTTTTATTTCTTGAGATGAATGTTTTGTATGATGCAGCTAGACAGCAACCCGCTGGAGTCAAGGGAGATTCCTGAAGGCCGTGTGAAAGATTTCAGATGGAACCCCGCTAATGACGAAATCTATGCTGTCTTGTCTCGAGAAGGACAACTTTTTTCAGGACATGTTGGTGAAACGCCTTCGTGTGTTGTGAACAAAAATGTCGTCGCAGGTAATGCACGAGGCATAAACCTCAAAATGATATATTACATTGGTGGTAAATACCACCACATTCGGTTTGTTGTAGGTGGTGTTACATCTTGCATTCTTATGAATTATTCTGCTCTTGCTCTTGCTTCTCTAAATTGGAAGAACGATACCCATGTCATGAGTTAAATTTGTTGTGCTTCGTATTGTGATTGCAGCGTCATGGAGTCCAGATGGCATGCATGTAGCATATTTAACCAACGAGCGTGCTGTTTGCGTATGCAATTCCAAGTTCGAATCACAGTACAATTTTGAACTTCCTACTGAAGTCGGCGATTTTACTGATAATCTGCAAGGTACGTGCTGATTGAGAACCAGAATTTTTTTTGTTGTACTGAAATCGATGATTGCAGAATGACAAAATAATTTCTGTATGGCTTACTTATTGATTTCTACTGTGAGCTTTGATTTCTGTCGTGAACAATAACATAGTTTGTAAGGAAGCGACAGTTTAGTAATGGTTATGAAGCATTCTCTTTGTTGTTCCTGCCAGTACTTCGAGCCAGTTTGATTGAAATGTGATTGATCTTACTCTTATGCAGAGTCGTTTCATGTTGAAGATTAATCAAATGTCAACGTTCCGGACTTTGACTGTATGTTTTTGTTGTCGACAGTGGAAAGCTTGGATTGGGTTCGCCCTGATTCAATGCTAGTTGCATATATCCAAACCAGTGAGGATGGAGATGAGGAGGAGTGCCCTCTTGTCGTTGTGACCTCCAGTGGCGGAGATTTTGCAAAGGTATTATTTGCTTTAGGGCCGTACTTTCTTTTCAAATATTTAAGCATGGAGAGACTTACTGCTGTCGCCTGTTTAATGTCCAAGCTGTGAGACTGCCTGGTCTTAGTTTAAATTGCGTCTGAATTTTGCTTGCAGGAAGGTGGCACAATTGCAGCAAGTTTTTTGGACGGAAACTTTCCCTCTATCGATTCTAGGGTCCTCCCAGCGGACAGTGGTCCTTACATGCTTGTGGAGTATATTCAACCTTGGTGAGATAATAGAGCTTCTGCCCGGAGTGCAATTTTGGATCTTTGACATGCCGACTGCAATTTCTTTCAGAAGGGCATGAACTCATTCTGTACTGCGTATTGCCTGTGTTGTGGTGCAGTTGTAAAAGCCATATTTTGTGTGAATGCATTATAATGGAAGTGGGATTTTTCTGTGCTTTAGGGAGATGGCGATCACTGCAAGTAGACGCAGCGTGGACGATCACTTAGTCAACCTGGGATGGTCTTCAGAGATAAAAAATAATGAAGCTTTTAGCATTGATATTAGGGATGACAATTGGCTCCCTCGCATTGAACTTCAAGGTAATAGCTTTTGATTTGTACGAGTAGTTGTTTCAAGCGAACTCTGCCCTAGATGATTACTACAAGTTTTGATGTCTAGTCCAAAATGTTTTGTGCGATGTCGATGGCAGAGGTTATACCTCCTTCTAGGTAGGGTTATGTATACTGATTAAGGTGATGGGTGTTGAAAGTACAGCGAATGAAGACGACAACATTTTGGTTGGGCTTGCTGTTTGCATGACCATTGATTTGCAAATTACGGATCCTCGTGATGACAGTGGAGACACAAAGCTACCGGCATGTCCAGTCTTGATGTGCTTATCGCTTGGAGGGACGCTTAGTCTGTTTTCGGTGGCTAGGTGATATTTCTTTCCCTCTCCGACAAGCTGACACTACTACAGTAGTATGTCAAAGAAGGGTGCCTGCCTCAACTTTCATTTAGGGTGCATTGTGTAATGGTTTGAGTGGATTATTCAGAATTCTATGGCTCGTCTCAAAATTCTAGCAATTGAGCTTATTCAAGCGGGAATAATTGCCTGTAGCTAGTTCTATTTTTTTTTATTCGAGCTTGTTCTATTTTTTTTATTCGAGGTGGTTCACTTTATTTGACGTGAAGTATCGTATATCAGGCTGGACGAGAGTACAACTACTGCATCGTTGGTGGCTCCTCCTTTAAAGCTTCCGGAGAGAGAACTCAAGTCAAAAACATCTGTGGGCAGGGTCACGAAGGCTCCCCAATCAGATTCTTCCAACAATGGAACTCCTACTTCACAACCCGTGAAAATCAAAGAGGCTGAGGAGAGGGTAACGGGCGAACAATCCATATCTTCTGGAAGTGAGGATGACGGTAGTCGCAATGAGGAAGTCCTCCCTCGCTTTCCCGCTCCAGGTCTGTCCTCCTTTCATTGGTTTACCCTCTCCTTTGTTGCAAGTTGCATGGATTTTAACATATTTCGTAGGGCTCTTCTTTATCAGGTCTGCTTACCATTTTACCGCAGTCGAAAATAGGAAAATCCCGTTTTCTGTAACTTCAATTGTATTCTTCTTTCAACAGGCAGCTCTGGATCGCTGACTGACTCTCAAAGGAAAAACTCTCAAGTGAAGGATGGCAGCTCTCTATCAGCTAAAGATTCATCTTCCGCACCCAGTTTGGTAACACCCGGTGCTTTAGCTTTAAGTAGTCTTGCGTCATCAGGAGCGAGCAACACGGGCCATCTGAACACGGCGAAGAGCGCCCCGTCTGGCCTCGGTCAAATGCAGCAAACATCTCCTTCACCCCAACCCTCTGAGCTTCTGACGAGGACTGTTACTCAAGTGCAGTCTTACAGTAGTCAAACGTCCTCGCTTTCTCAGAGCACTTCTTTTTCCTCTTTATCGTCTGCTGGTCTCAAGTTTCCGCAGTCATCTGGCCCGAGCATCTTCGGACAGACAGGAAATGACAAAGTCAGTAGTGCTCCATTTTCCCTACCCTTCCAGGGCTCTTCGTCTTCGTCTCTATCTTCCGGTGGTTTGAAAGCCTCACAGCCGTCTGGCTTTGGGTTCTTTGGTCAAGCCGGGAATGACAAGAATACTACTAGTCTAACTCCCCCATCTTTCCCGAGCAGTTCTTCTGCATCCCTATCATCCGGCAATCTCAAACCTCAACAGCCGTCTGGCTTTGGCTTCGGCAGTCAAGCAAGTAAAGACAAACCTACTGGTGATCAATTTACCTCATCCTTTCAGGGCGCTACTCCTGCCTCTCTATCGTTTGGAAATCTTAGATCGCATCAATCATCTGGTTCAGGCTTCGGTAATCAAGGCAATGACAAGGGCACCAGAGCAACAACTTTGACCCAGAAACCATCCCCACTCGAACGAGGTTCTCAAACAGGACCTCAAAAGCTCACCTCGAGTGGAGCGAGAACCCTTGCTATGCCCTCAGCGAGGCAATCTAGTGCATCGGAACCAGAACAGGCCTTTATTGTCGAGTTGGAGAAGGTAAGCAATTATCGCACGATGTTATTTCGCAACTGTTATATGTATCAATCTTTTGGATCAAGGCTAGCCTTTTCTGCATAACTATGCACAGGAAAGTTGTTGGACGCAAATCACGTCTTGCCGATATCTCGAACGAAAGTCTGCAATTTGGTGATTATGTATCCTGCATTCTGATACTTAGTACCAAGGATGTTCGTTTCACAGATTAAAAAAATGGCCGATGAAGTGGACAATCTCATGGCTTATATTGAAGGAAGGGGTCAGAGGAATTCATCCAATCAACCTCCTTGTTTTACAAAGCAGTCTGTTAACGAGCTTGAGTTGGGGATCCGGAGCCTTGCTGACAACTGCAAGATTGTCAAGGTTTGTTATGTCAGTTCTTAATATTTACCTGGTCTTGTCAACGTTCAGAGTTCTAGCCTTCAAGTTGGGTAGAACAGTACTGTTTTTACTTTTAGTTCACTACGATCTTGGAGCTTTTATTCCTGCTGCTTCCGTAATGTAGTTAGTGTTTTTATTCTAAGAATGGGTACAAAGCGAAGTGAATTTTCAGCTGAATTTTCTTTTGGTCTCATTGTAGGAGCGGGTTGAAGAAGAAAGGCAGAGCCTTAATAATCTGCGTGATGAAAATTTGCAAGGTAATATACCGTGACTTGTTCACCACTTTCGTTTTCAAACCACTCCGTAGAAGTTGTTTCATTTTGTAAAATGCTTATGAATCCGAAGGTGTACATCAAGTTTTGAACTTCTGGCGGAAGTCTGTACAGGTTTTAGTACTAGCTTGAAGCTTGTAGTGGTTCATATTGTCTTTTTGCATTCTGGATCCTTAGCTCTGTAAAATTTAGCGAACAGTTCTGAAAATCTCACCACCTCAAGATAATGGTTGGATACCCGATCAGTCGATGCATGGCGACTGTATGTGCAAAGCTTAGCAGAGCAAGCCGCTGAAAATCGGCACCAAGAGCTGTGGAGTCGACGAAAATTGACACCAGATTTGGACGTGAAACGCAAACGGGTCACTAAGGCAGAACAGGTAAACTGAAGTATATTCACCTAAGCACATGTCCTCAGATTTCAAGAGACAGTCTTCATCACCCAAAAGGTGTTCTTTGCTGATCTGTTATGTGTGTTGATTGTACATATATATATCTCCATTAATAACCTTTTGCATATTTCGAGCTTCTGCAGATATTTTACAGATAATTCATTGAATTTATAATGTCTTGCAGGCTCTGAAGCAACAGATTGCCGCATTAGAAGAGCATGTTCACCACTTGGAACTTGATAACAGGAAACGGGTTGTTAGTTTGAAAGGTGGAAAGAATAATCTCAATCGGCAGGCACGCACAGGGTATGTATGCTTACTGGTATCTTCCGCAGCCAGTCCACACCTTGGGGTTGCTACGGTTCTTTCGATCAGCAAGATTTTGACTTATATAAGTACTTGAACACATGCATTGTTGTCAATAGATTTCGGATTCAACAAGTAACCTATGATGATCCTATATGTTTGCATTTGTTTCTTTTTGCTACTTCGTAACTCAAGGAGGATATTCGCAGAATGAGTTTAGGTTCTACATTTGAAGTATCTTCAGAGAAATTGAATCGATGAATTGATCGACAGTTTATGAAAATGCGTATGTAGGTATTAGTTACAGTATTTAATACTGTGCACAAGAATTCACGAGATTTGTGGTTTATGAACAGGCGGAGTCAGTCAATACAGAATCTATACAGCACTGTAAATGGACTTCTTTCCTCGGCAGACCGTCTTTCTCAACAAGTGTCCCAGCAAATGGAGGCACTGAATATATCTACGCAGCCACAAGTAGCTCAAAGAATACTGAAATCTGTTGGCCTGCCTTCGGAAGATACCGTCCATGTTCAAAGTCGACCAACTTATAGTGCAACATCAGCTACCCCTCTTGTTCGGCAGCAATCAGTCCACTCTCCATCTTTAAAAGCTGAGTTAGGGCTGCCAGTACATAGCACTCCACCAAGACGAACTATGCCTTCTGACTCAGGAGTTGGAGCTCCATCTATTACAAGGAGGAGGAGAGACTCGATGGACGGGGTAATGTGATATGCAAACCTGTGTTAGAGTCTAATATTTGAAAGACTGCCACTGAGAATGATCTTATCGTAAGGGCAGGATCTGGACCACTGATGTTCAAGGTTTTGACGTTGTTTTTGTGCGTTTTCTATGTGGAAATCTGTAGTTAGCAACATTTCAATCGAATAGAGTGATTTTAGGCATATCTTAACCAAGGTGTTCTCTGACAGGTGCAGAAGGCTCTAGCCTTGGCAGGAGGAGCCTCTCCAAAGACAACGATTGAACGAGTTTCACATCACACGCCCTCTCAGCAGTCTAATTCGTCTAGTACTTCAAGCAATGTGTTTGTTAAACATATCCGTCAGAGGTCCTTCCAGGTACGTTTGAAAAACTCCAGGTCTACTGGTTTCGAACTAGGGCTTGTGGAGATGACAAAGTCTTCATCGATTGATTTCATTTATGAATATCTTATTGTTTTCCAAAACCATTTCACACCTCTCTTGTCAAGGAGTTTGGGAATCCTTTACGGTGTTGTCCATTTAAATGTCTAGAGTGACCTTCAAAGTTAAATTTTTGTATGTGCTTAGGCATGTCTAGGTACCGATGTTATCGTGAACTTATTGGCAATAAGCTGTGGATTCCATTTGATTCTTTGCACGCAGGAGTCCTCGGAGGAGAGTGTTTCCCATCCTCGACATGTGAGGCGGGTCTTATCAAGCCAGACACGCTCAGCAACTTCGAGTCCTGTTTCATCCCCAGAAAATAAGACCTCTTCCACCACTGCTGGATTCTCAGCAAACTCCGCCGTCACAAGTCTACAAGGATCGCAGCCATCTACTGTATTTGAGCAACAGTCGGGCGACAGCCGACCTGATTCAAAGAGGGCAGGTAATATCCAAGTCCGCAATCCAGTTCATTTTTTTCTTTTCCAGATTCGCAAATTGTTAATATTCACTGAAAGGCATACAAGTGGCAGTAAATCCGTACTTTTGGGTTGGAGGTTTTGTTCGTTTTAAATATAAGAAGTTTACATGGTCCCTATTATATCTGTAACTGCTCTTATTTCTTGGTTATTTTTAGGACTACATTAGCTAGTAAGTACCTCTATTTAGTTTGTGCGGTCATAGTTTTAAGGGGAAATTCTTACAGGATGGCTCTTTTCTGATTTCTCAGCCTCAAGGATTGCGTCATCGTTTGCCGAGAAGTCGGGACCAACAATGGCTTCAAGGTTTGGACCACTGCCTGGAAGAACAACCCCAAGCACGAGTTCCAGTACTGGTGGAGGATCTCCATTTGGTTCTCTGCCATCTACCCCTCCATCAGAAAGTGTATTCAAGTTTGCGAACAGCAATCCTCCGAATGCTGTATCCTCTTTCTCATTTGCTCCACCGACGGTGGCAAAACCCACTGGTACGTTAGACTCTTCTGGGTCCATGTCTTTTGGGAAGCCTGCAAGTAACATGGGCGCATCACAATCTTCAAGTACAGGCGGTACTGCATCATTGCCGAGCTTTCCAACCTCCGGGTTTAATCCTCCTGTGTCCAACACTACGACTGGAAGCATGTCAACCACAAAACTGGGTACTGTTAGCACCAAGCCTGATAAGTCCTCAGTCGAAAGTGGGAAGGATGATAAACCTACTTTCGGATTCAAGAGTGCGTCACCTGGAATTTCTTCATTCGGTACTCCCACCTTCGCCTCCGGCTCTTTCTCAAGATCAACACTAAGTGGGTCAACTCAGGCTGCAACTACTCAGTCCTCAACATCCTTCTCCCTTCGTGCCCCCGCGAACAAAGCGCCAGGAATACAGGAAGGTGATGCTGCCACTATACAGAATATTTGGGAAGAGCAAAGGCGTATTTTACTCGATAATATTTGGGAAGAGCAAAAGCGTAAGTTAGTCGACGAGTGCGACCCAACGAGTCCAACGAGTCCTCCGGAGGCTACGACTGTTCCTACTCCATCTTCAGTTGCACCTCCTGCTGCAGCGAAACCTGCACTATTTGGTGCTCAGGTAACTGCTGTTGCAACTCCAACAAACGAACCAGAATCTCAAGCCCTACTTTCGTCGCTTAATGCCTGCAGTCCCACCCTCAAGTCTTCATCATCTCCTCTGGGAAGCATGCTCGCGCCAACATCTTTACTGACGAATGCTGCTCCTTCTTCAAGCTCCCAGACTCCATTTGTCTTTCCTGCAGCTAGTACCCCAGCAGCGACCTTCTCAGTGCCGCCGATTAAGACTCCTGATACGGATGAGGAAGACATGGATGAAGAACAGGTGCCTGGAGAGACAATAACATCCCTTGGAGGGTTCAGTCTTGGAGGTTTAGGACTAGGGGGTTCAAGCCCTGCACCACCTCAAGCTCCGAAGGCAAATCTGTTTGGAAGTCCTGCACCATTTGGAACTTCTTCAGCGTTTGTTGCATCCTCAGCATTCGGCACTCAGCAATCCTCTTCAGCATTTGGCACGCAGCAATCCTCTTCGGCATTCGGCACTCAGCAATCGTCTTCGACATTCGGTTCTCAACCAACTGCCTCAACGTTTGGTACGTCATCGCCTCAGGGCCAACTTTTCAGGCCACCATCGTTCAGCTTGCCAACTGCTCAGTCGCCTCCGCAGACGAGTGGAGGATTTGGTTTCGGAACCCCTACGCCTACACAGACTCCGTTCGGAACTGCCTTCGGAGGAGCTACGGCCAAACCTCCAAGTAGCAATACTTTCGGTACAACGCCAGCTGCAACTACTCCGGCATTCGGAAACCCTGCACAGCCTGGGGCAGGTGGGTTCGGGCAGCCATCTCAGCTTGGACCCGGGCAGCAAGCCTTGGGAAGCGCACTTGGATCGTTTGGTCAAACCAGGCAAATGGGCTTTGGGTCAGCAAGCCCGTTTGGTTCCACACCGAGTGCCGGTTTTGGTAGTGCTGCATCTGGAGGCGGCTTTGCTGCCGCCTCTGGCACAGGAGGCGGTTTTGCAAGTGCTGCAACTGGAGGAGGGTTTGCTGGTGCTGCCACGGGAGGAGGTTTCGCAGGCGCAGGTGGAGCGTCAGGAGGTGGTGAGTTCTTTCTTCGCATCAGCTTCCTCAGTTTTATCAGTGCATTCAATCTAGATCTTGTTTGAAGGAACGTGTCTCACTCAATTCAGAAAACTGTGGAACTGAGTCAACACTGCATCCATTCCATATCTGGTTTGGAGGAAAGTGTCCTCTGATGCACCAATTTGATATCTTGGTATTCGAAACTTCTTGTGTTTTATTAGATGACTGTCAGACACAATGTGCAGTTTCACCTTTACCACCGAAGTGTCTGATTGTGGTTCCTTCAGTTGGTGTGAGAGTGATTTGGTTTTCAGATGTTATCTGAGTCTTTCGATTACTATCTTAACTGCAAGTTCGATCTGCAGGTTTTGCTGCCGCCGCTGGGGGTGGTGGAGCTTTTGGAGCTTTTGGTGGGAATTCAAGTGGGGGTTTTGGAGGCGCAGCACAGCAGCAGCAGGCCGCATTTGGTACCACAAGTCCTCCAGCGCAAGCCCTCTTCACTCAGATGAGAAAGTAGTACCGTATAGTTCGGTTTTTGAATGAAATTTTGTACGAAGAAGTCCAAATTCCATTTTAGTATCACAATCAGAAACGGTTGTGCCATTAGTCATCAGTGATTGTAAGAATCAGTTCTGGACTTGGTTGATGATAGGATGAGAGTATTCAAGGTTTAGAAGGGTATTCTTACATGTGATTTTGAAGATGTAAGGGGAGATCCTCCTCGGAGTGAAGTGGTTACTTGACTCAATTGCTTTGCCTTCTTGTCATTTTGTTGCAAGGTCAATTGAACAATTAACCCTTTTAAGGACAATGGGTGGCTATGGCCGGCCAAGAAAAACGGTTGAATTGTACACGGCCACCCAAACCAAATCGGGAAAGGTGAATGTGGACATATAAGGAGGTTGTTTTGGATGATCTGTGGCAAGGCATCTGATGCTACTCTCCGAAAATAGCTATGGGGTCGAGGGATTTAGTCATTTCTCTTAGAGGAGCAAAGCAAATGAATGTAGCATACTACTGAAGAAAATGAATGTAGCATACTACTGAAGAAAATGAATGTAGCATACTACTTTTTCTTCAGATGATCTGCAACAGAAGGTGTTCAACAAATTTTTTGGACAAACAAAATTTGCATTCAAGAATTTTCATAGATTGGAGCATTACAATGTCATCATAGAATGATAGCACCATGAACTAGAGGCAGATTTTTATTCAAATTGATTAAAGGGCAGATATTTATCCATAAATTTAGCCCACCAAAAATAACAAAAAATCCTTTTAAAACTAAAATAAAACTAAGAAACACTAACAATGGCCCTAAGTAGATTGAAATTATATCTCTTCTATGGTCATTTGTTTGAAATATTCTAATGTTTTTAGAATGTTTAAAATAAAGCTAGCCACGAATTGAAAGTAAAATAAAATAAAATAACCATTATAGTTTGCCCTAATAAAATTTCCGATTTTATTTTTTTTGTTCATAGATTATTCCCAAAAACCTCTCTATGGTACCAGAAAACAGTATGTTATCTTCCTTTATAGCCAAGCTATTGTTTTAAATAGTCACACAACATCCAGGTGATACTTTGGTGATAAGTTGTTACTAGGGTAATTCATTATAAAACAGAAAAGATCTTAGTATTTCTTCAAAATTCCCCACCAAACCTTGTGTGACCAGGCTGGCCGTGAGTGTGTGGAATGACTGAAGCGGATGCTATGGACGAGGTTTATGCCCAAACCCTGCTGCAATAAAGTACTACTTCTGTATCATGTTTCTTCAAAGATATCAGGGGTTTAATCGGAACGTTCTTCTGTATATGAAAATCTGTCACGTACATTGCATGTTCACTGCACCAACTTGCTTGCAATAGTACTTTGAAGAGTAAGATTGAGCTCCAGGAGTGGTGGATTTGAAGAACCAAAGTGAATTCCTTGTTATCAAAATGAGAACTGCGAGACCAATATGCATCAGGCTCTTCCATATTCACTTAAAAGTTTCTTGTTGAAAGATCATCTACCTCTTCCACGTCCAACAGCTAACAAGAGTGAACAAGTATTATGATTATTTGTTCAAAAGACCAGTGCTTTTGGAAACTTTGCGTGAATATACAAACAACCCTTTAGATCAACTTCCCCAAACCTGGTGATGTCTGTTTGCATCGGTCCAATCTAGGGGGCTCCTGCTACCGCACTACATCCTGATCCAACAGTTCTGGAGCTTGTAGTTGTGTTGTTGTGCTTTAATATCTGATACAAGTCACGGCGAAATGCAGACCAAATCATGATATTTTATGGCACCACGAACGTTTTCTAAGTTTACAAGCGTAACTATGCACCTTCAAGGAGCTTTTACTCCGCTAGCACAATTAACCTCTTTTTTATCTCCTAAATTGATCGAAAATAATGCGACTCCTGTACAGTTAAACCCTCTACAGAAAAAATACTCCCTCTACAGGAAAGTAATACTCCCTCCACAGAAAAATTGAATCCTTCACGCCACTCCTGCTATCATGATCAAGGAGGTCTGCACTGGAGGAAGGGTACACAAGAGTGTGCTCACAATTCCAGTGAGTGCATACGCAATTGCACAGTAGGGCAGTGCCTCCGGCTCATTCCTGGCCAAAGCTGCCGTTCCCAATCCATGCGCGCTGCACGCATAAGCCAAGAAAATAATCCCACACAGAAATTACTCATGTATCCAAATAGCATGGGATAGCAGCAATAATAACATAGTACTCTAAAGAACTAAGTGCCTCATGTGAGAGTCTGACCTGAACCCTAAGCTCTTTCTTCACTGCTTCATGTAACTCTACTGAGTCTGCAGAAGTTTGTCAAAATCTCTAGAACATACACTAAATGTGGAGACAAACCTGGAAGCGGTTGCCATTCCGCGTGCAATTGGGTCCTTGAACCCAAACTTGTTCATCACAACCTCAGCGAAATTTGCTCCAACAAGTCCCGTGGTGACCACAACAGCAGCCGTCACAGAAGGGTTGGTTCCTGTGCCCCACAACGATAAAACCTCAAATTATCACCAAAATGATATCATTCCAATAAAGGCTCCTGATTGAGTGTGCAGAAAAAGGAAGTGACCTTCAAGTAAAGTGGCGATGGGGAGGGCCAGAGCCAAAGTTACACAGTGAGGGATGATGGCAGTTCTGAGAGACGGCAACAAGCCCAGAAAGCGTCCAACAGCGGCTGTGGAGTATAACGAGAAAGCTGATGATACCACCACCGCTGTGATAATCTCTGTCGCATGCCGCTTTAGTACCTGCCAAACATGGGAAGAGATTAGGTACAATACTTGTAGAAGATAACAGGAAGTTACCTGAAGTTTGAACAAGATATCCCCTCTATTTTTATTATAATCAGCTCTCAATGGAGATAATGGCGGCTTAGATTCATGGTAGAAACTCTTTCTTCACTCTCGAAGACGGCTAAAACTGGCTTAACTTGAGTTTATAGACCACAAGGCTCTTCCATTGACTCAATTGAAGGAGAAGCCACCAAGCTCTTCTGTTGACGAAAAAACTGATTTTGAGCGAGGAAGAGTAGTCAAAGAGGGGGTGTCTTCTTGACTGTCGTCGAACAATTGCATACCTTCCGTTGCCGATACATAGAGAATGCGAAAGAGAGAATAACGGAGCCAAGGAATCCGTTGAGAATGTCACCAGCCCCTGGACTTTCTGCGCTCTCGGTCATATACTCTCCTGGAAAATATAAATTGGTTCCTATCAGCAACAAGTATTTAAAGAACGATACATAAAGCGGTACTGACATGTGGTAGACTTGAGGGAGAACACACACACCTAGAGTAGCTTCAAATCCTTTGCCTGTTGCAATGCCCAGAGCATAAGCACCAAGCTCCGCGGAGAGAATAATGGCAAGCATGGGATGAAACACGTTCGTGCCTCGCTCAGGTAAACTGCAATATTTTACAACGAACGAATTCAACCTCAGAGGACATTCATTTCCAGTAAAAAGATAGAGATTGAGCACAAATTGAGACCATAAAAGCACCTACTTACAAAACTGAAATCGCACCACTACAGCTATAGCAGTAGTTTATGAGTTTACCCAATAAGAGATCCCTCTTTTGTCTACTCTTTCAGATAGTTATCAGATCCATAGACGAGCTTGGTAGTCTAATCCTACAATTCAGTCAATGGAAGAGCTTGGTGGTCTCTCAACCCAAGTCAGAGTAGTTTTAGCCTTCTTTGAGAGTGAATATTAGCCACCATTCTCTCCTTTACACACATTTTAGAGTAGCTGAGAACAATTTAGAGCTCATTTTATGGAAAAAAGAGGAGGTGTCTTATTTAAATAACTTAAGGGAAAGGAGCTCACACCTGGTGCCCATCAAGTATCCCACGACAGTAGCTGCAAGTAAGAACGGAGCAGCCGTGAAGGCCACGGGCCCAAACGCAGTGGGGAAAAACACGGCAACCCCAAAGGTGAGCAACATGAAGAGAGTCCAGAAGAAGCGCTCCGTGGATGTGAAGGGAGCTGCCTTGGGCACAGGGTCGACAGGAAGAAGCTCCGTGTGCACCATCTTCCGCACCTGCACGGTTGTGTAGCCAGCCACAAGCAAGGTGCAAAACCATCCCCCCACTGCAACAAAACCAGAAGTCCATGTGACTTTCTCAACACTTTCTAGATTTATTTGTACCCAAGCTTTACCTAGGTTACCCCCCTTTTTACATGAAAATCACCTCCAAATAGTGCTAATAAAGGCGACAAACGCGGCTGATATTCATGGTAGGAACTCTTTCTTCACTCTCAAACATGGCTTTGACTTGAGTTTCAAGATCATCAAGCTCTTACCTTGACTGAATTGAAGGATAGTTGATCTAATCACTATTTAGAGTGAGGAGAGAGTTGTATTATAAATCAAAAAGGGTGTAGCATATTCGAACTCTAGGTGACCACATAAATAACTCTAATATCTAATACAAACTGCACTCAAAGACAGCTGCGATTGAAGGGTTTAGAGACCACTAAGCTCTTCCATACTGAGAAGGATTCTATCACCAAGCTCTTCTAGCGATCTAATGACTATTTAGAGTGAGGAACGAGTAGCCTAAAGAGAGGGTATCTTATGGAGACTGTAAGTGACTTTGAGAAAGCAGTGCAAAACAACAGGTTGATATGAATCACTCACCTAAAATGGCACCAATTTTGGCTCCTTCAACAGCTGGAATACCCTTCACAGCCAGGGGCGCCACCACCAAGGACGGCACATAGAAAAGAGGCAG
This sequence comes from Bryoerythrophyllum caledonicum, assembly GCA_963971425.1. Classification (NCBI taxonomy): domain Eukaryota; kingdom Viridiplantae; phylum Streptophyta; class Bryopsida; order Pottiales; family Pottiaceae; genus Bryoerythrophyllum; species Bryoerythrophyllum caledonicum. Next base: position 3,531,790 of record OZ020524.1, read on the forward strand.
CCAGCGCTGAATGAACAAGTTGGCTGGCGAGAAGAACACTTCTACTTTGCTTGCAGCATCTGCAAAGAGATATGAATACCAGGATAGCTGCAAGAGTGTTCTCATTAACAGTGGATGAAGAGACCTGAAAGCACAATTGCGATTAGATCAATACCACTATTGATGACGCTCAAAGTCGAGAGGAGCAGGAACAAGAAGAACATGCCGAAGAGCGCGCTCGGGAAGCTTATGTCGTGGTCCGAGAAAGCCTTGTTGAGCAACTTGTCCAGGACTAGGAACGTTCCCAGGGAAATGAAAAGATATGACGCCTCCTTGGCCTGCATATATCAAATATGCACATCAATCTAAAAATGTCACCAAATGGCGTTGCCAACCTCCATAATCTACATGTCAAATTGCAGGTGAGGTGCTAGAAAAGAGGTTGGTAATCGCCTAAATCCACTACAATTTATCAGAGAATACAGTAGTACATTGTGCTCTTTTCAAAAAACACATGCACTTGGTGTTTGCACATCATCGAATTCATATCATAGACATCAATAGGCATTCTGAGATTTAAAGAGCATGCTGCTCAGGTTTAAACTCTCAACCCTAAACCCTGATAATAAAAAAAGGCAAGGAAAAAGGTTCTGCCAACATCTATCAGGATTCTCGTTTTCCTCGTCTCTGTGCATTCAAACTACATACTGTAAATTATGTGACATGCATCATCTCTGCAACAACATTGCACTTGTTTAGGGTTTCTCTTCTACCCTGACCCTAAACCTCGCAGTTCACCTCGTCTGCAGAACTACCCCAGCTGATGTTACAGGGATTTCTATTAAAGAAATCTTGATGTCTCTACCATCTACGCTACCATTATTCCTATTTGTAAAGAAGTTAAAAAAGATATCAGCTCAAAGTATCTAAAAGAGAGAAAGGTCGCTAACATTCATGATATCTCATACTGCAAATTCTTTCTTCACTAACGCCTTACGCTACTTTGACTTGGTTTAGAGACCACTAAGCGCTTCATTGAAGAATTAACATCACCAAGCTCTTCCAATAACTCTGTAGACTAGAATAATACATCAAAGAGAAGGGGTATCCTATTGAAACCTTGGGTGGCTTTTAGAAATAAAAACTCTACCTTCTACACTACATTCTGTCAACAACAATCCTGAAGAGATATATTTGTAACCTAGCTCAGGCTCATGAATTCAATCGAACCCATGTCAAAAATTTCATCAGATTCTTAGCTCACAACCTCCCCAATTCATCATACAATTCTCTAGCTCAGAAAGGTGGACTCACCATGTGCCAGATGCTTCTGCTAGATCCATAATTTCTCCCCTCAGCCGCGCCTCCGAAGCTCTTCTTCTTCATCAGCAACGGATCCAGGAGTCCACTGCGATCAGTAGCGATGTCAATGCTCGAGGAGGAAGCCTCCATCGTGCGAAAATTGGCAGTAGTCAGATACAAACCTGCACTTTGACGGAAAGCTATTCAAGAGATACCCTGCAATATCTATGATATACCCATGGACGGATAGTGAAATGTATCTGCTGCCTTGGGCAAAGGTTTTTTCACTCTCTCTCGCCTCTCGCGCACTCCGATTCTCCGCCTCACTCTCGCAGCTCAGGGTGGAGGGTCACCACGCTGCATTGCAGTATTGCAACAACGGCGACGCCATCCGCTTCTCCGCTTCACACTCGCCCAGACGATGCCTTCGACCCCTAATTCCAACGCCGCCCTCACAGGTAAGCTACCACTGCCAATTCCTTATCCTGTTCGTACCTATGCGGAGAGGAGGATTTGGATTCTTGAATCTCCGAGAGAGATGGTAGCGTGTGCTCAATCTTGGTTTGGTAGGAGGATTGGAATGATGAGCTTGAGCAATTCAGCCAATTCTAGCATGTAGAGGTTTTGTAACCGCGCCTTTGGTTTGCTTTTGGTCGTTGGGTTTTGGATTTTTGAGATTCTGGATGGGGCGGTAGTTTTTGTTTCTTGTCGCGAATTAGGGTTTTGGGCCTCGGTCACCTGACGCTGTTTCTCTTTCGTTTTTCCGCAGAACACTTAACTTATGGTTAGGCCGCCCGTCAGCTCTTGTTGCGAGGAGGAGGAGGTCGGCTAATTTCCTTCTTCCACTACACGCCATCAAAATGGCGACAGCATACGAAACCATCATCCACCACTCGCTGGTAGGGACCTTGCACAGAATGCACGGCGCCACCGGTTTGTCCCGCACTCTCAGACTGCGCGCCCCGCCGCTGCTGCGCCTGCCCAAGGGCCTGGCGTGCCGCGCCGTGGACGCGTCCTTCGGCTCCGATTCGTCCTCCGCTGCGCCCCAAGTGTTCCCCCGGCTCAACGTGCGCGACCCGTTCAAGCGCCTGGGCGTGAGTAGCGACGCATCCACGGAGGAGATTCGCGAGGCCAAGAACTACCTGTCGGAGCAGTACCACAGCCACGAGCGCAGCCGCGAGGCCATCGAGGCGGCCTACGAGAAGATCATCATGGAGAGCTACCGCGCGCGCAAGGCATCCAAGATCAACCTCAAGAGCAATTTGAAGAAGAAGGTGGAGGACTCGCCCCCTTGGATCCGCGCGCTGCTCACCATGGTGGAGGTGCCCAACAAGACCGTCATCATGCAGCGCGCGGCGCTCTTCCTGCTCCTCGGCGTCTGGAGCGTCTTCAACCCGGCGGAGGGCGGCCCAGCGTTCCAGGTCGCGGTCTCGCTCGCGGCGTGTGTCTACTTCATCAACGACCGCCTCAAGAGCCTCGGCAGGGCGTTTGTGCTGGGATTGGGCGCCTTGGTGGTGGGCTGGCTGTTCGGATCTGTGGTGATTCCTCTTGTGCCGCCGCAGGTCATCCCCAAGACGTGCTCCCTGGAGCTCCTCACGGCGCTCATCTCCTACGTCTTCTTGTGGTTCTCCTGCACGTTTTTGAAGTAGAGGCTGTCACCGTTGCTATCTATGCGGTTTGTATCTTTAGCAGGTCTGTCACAGGCACCTGATGAGGTTAATATACATTTCTGAATGGTGTCGCATTTTTGCCATTCTTTCTTGTGTTGGATTATCATGTGCAGCTGCATTAGGTGAATCGAAGGATGGTCTTTTCTTTGGCAACATCGTCTTGCGGTTTAGAAGGTCTGCTGTTTTAGCGTATTAGCACCGGATGAGGTTTAGAACGGTGTCACATTTTTGCAAATCTTTCCTGTGTTGGATTATCATGTGCAGCTGCATCGATTGAATCGCAGGAATGGTCATTTCTTTGCCAACATCGTCTTGCGGGTTGTATCTTTAGAAGGTCTGTTGTTTTAGCGTATAGCACCGGTTGAGGTTTAGAACGGTGTCACATTTTTGCTTTTCTTTTTGTGTTGGTGATGTGTTGTTTGGATGGGTGAGTATGTAACAACTTCAAGTGCATCAAGGAAATGGTCTTGTTCTCGCAATTCGTTTTCGCAGACTGTGTTGCATGATCTGTTGTTTGAATGGGTAAAATAAACGTTTGAATCGTTAGTTTGGAAGTGATGGTATCTGTTCTCAACACAATCGAAACCCTGGATTGAGGGAAAAACATTCTCAATAGAGTTAAGGGCCGCTTTACACCTAGAGGCCGGGCCAATTCATCTCCAATCCGATTGCACAAAATTTCAGCCCATTTATAGGCTAGAGGCTGGCCTCAAGTAGTCATTATATTAAGATTATAACCGGGGCCAATTCTCCCATATGTAAAGCCCTTGGAGCCAAGAAGCCGGGCCGACTCAATAAATCTAGAGAATTTTAGCCCTTCTTTCTCTTTTTTCGGATATGACTTGTTGAAAAAATATTTTTTTTTTATTCAAAAAAGTTTTTTTAATTTGAATTTCACAATGGCCTCTAGGCCAAGAATTGGCCTTCCATTCTTGGTGCACCCAATTCACCAAGCTCGGGCCATGCTTGGGCCATGTCAGATCATGGTTTTTTAGAAAAAAATTCTGACAAGCAAGTTGGCGTGGCCTCTAGGTGTAAAGGGCTTCGGGCGTCCCCAAGTGGCTTAAGTCCCCAAGTGACTTAAGCCACTTGGGGACTCAAATGACATTGTATGTCAAAAACATTTATGTAGAAAGATGCGGAATTAGGAATGAAACTCAACAAATATTTTTTCAAATTTAATCTCAAAGATTTGCAATTGATGTAGAATTTAGAAGCCCAAAAACCATTGGAGCCCATAATCAAAGTGTAGAGTAGGTGAGATCTGGTGTCCTCCTTTGCCTGATGCCAATAAGTGAAAGTGAGTAAAAAGAGAGAAGACATGCTATGAATAACCAACTCATGGAGGTACCCAATGCCAATCGACCTTGTTCAACTTTCGAGGCAAGGCCACCAATGAGTGCTCAATGGAGGTGGAGCAAGCCAAAATTGCACACTTCATGACCCAATGCAGATAATGATTGGAGTCTTCAGATTTTGAGTTATCGGTTTCGGGTCGCTTCATGCACCATTTCATGCATTTACATTTTCACGCACAAATCCATGCATACTCTACTAATTGGAATTGGGTGCCTCTACCTTACTTCTTAGGGTTGGTTTATACTTGGGGCCGGATTGAGGGCTGACCGGAACTCTCTAAGTTTCAACCAATAGGGTCGTTCAATCTCTCAAAATCCAACTTAAGAGCTTTATACTTGGGGTCGGCCGGAACTACATTTCATCCTACGTGTCGCCTTAGGTGGCATGGTTTTGGCGCCAAACCTTCCGGCCCCAAGGGAGCAATCGGGACGAGGATTGGGGTGGACCAAACTCCCATCTAGGGCCGGATTCGGTTCCTCCGTTGGATCCTTTAAATCGCTACCGTCAATTAATTTTTTAAAATATTATTATATTTATATTTATTTTATTTTGAAAAAATAAAATTTTCTTTTTATTTTTAATTTTGAAAAAGTAAAAATACTCCTTCCTTTTGAATGTGCACACAAAAAAAGGATTTGGTCAAATAAAGTAAATAAAACTCTTTTTTTCAATAGTCAAAATAGGAAGAGGAATTTAAAGTTGCATGTATATGAAAAAAAACTCTTTTTTGTTTTAGACCTATCAAAAATAAGAGAAAAAGGATTTTTTAATAAAAATAGAAAAAATAGTACTCTTATTTATTTTTTAATTTTAAATGTAGTAAGGAAAGAAAACATATAAAGTAAACATATGAAACCAATTTTTCTTTAAACTAGGAAAGAAACAAAGACAAAGGCTTGACATATGTGCTTCTATAATTTTTAGTTGAGCCTTATGAAAATCTAGACACTTAAAAATTGGAAATTTGGCCCTAGAATCCGGCCCCAACACTTTATATTGACTAGGGCCAAGATGATGAATTTGAAATCCGGCCCAAGAATCCGGCCTCAATGCTTTATATTACTTGGGGCCGGATGGAAGAATTGGGGCTGGATTGAAGGCAAATCCGGCCGGCCTTCCATCTAACTCCAAGCCTAATGTAAACCGGCCCTAAGTCACTCAAAGATTGAACAAGGTACAGATCTCTTTATTGACACTGGTCGAGTGTTGCACCAAACCTCAGCCTCGGGTGGGTCCATTTTTCTGGCCCTGCCTGATTTAGGGTTCTAGAGGATTTTTTTGGTTTTTTTTTTACAAAATTGGGGCCTGCGGCCACAAATTACCCTCGGTGGCCCGTCCTTGAATCAAGTAGGGCCCCCCTCCAACATAAAAATAGGGGCCGGTTTTGTCCCTACCCTCCCCACCCTTCCAAGCCTAGGGCTTGGTGCAACGCTCGACCGGGGTATTTATGCAAATCCACAAGGTACCCCGACTTTTGATACTACTATGTGTTCCCTTCACTGGTTATTATTTATGGAGTTCATCTTGTACGAAGTTGAAAAACCAGCTTTTGGCGGGCGTACGGTTCAGGTACCTGAGTTGCGCACAAAACACTCTTGTGGTGTGCGCAACTCAGCTATGGACCTGCGCTACGTCACCGTCAATTGTGACCACAGTGTAAATACTTTTTACGGTGAAGACGCTGTCAGTGTGGGGCGATTGAACTCGAAGCGCTGTAAGCTGGGAAACACCAATTTCCAAAGGTTCAGGTGAGTTCATCTGAACAACTTGATCTGGTTGCGAAAGTAATGTGATCAGCGCCTGCTATATTGTTATACAATATGAATGGTTTGAATTGTACTTGTCTAGCTTCACATGGCAGCGCTTTACATCACGTTAAGCTTCGCAGCCGATGCTACTTTGATTTTTAGTTCGAGTTGTAGTTTGAATCTAGCCATGGCCATAGCCATCTAAAATATTTTAGGTTTCATTGTTTTTCAGTGAACGACACACGAATGTGCTTTACCGAAAACTAGCACTACTGTAAACGAAGGCACAGATCTGTCATAGTAAAACTCGCCTTGTAACTCACACTCGAACCCCCGGTCCGGGTAACTTTGAATTATTTTTGCAGGTGCAATCTTCACACAGAATACGCTTCATTTTTTCGTCGCAGTCATGAGTTTCGCAAGACCTGAAGTGTCTTCGAGATTCGAGAAGCTCCAGAGCTTTTTCCTGTGGTTCCAGATGGCGTACTCGTTGTGGCAGTTCGTGCGGACGGCCAAGTTCTTGCGGCTGCCCTACGTGATGTTCTCGTCGCTCTGGCACGGTTTTGATTCCTGGATCAAGACCCGCAAGCTCATCATGATGCGGGACGACTTGGATGTGGACCAGGACCACCTGACCACCAGCGCCCTGGAGGATCTCCGCAACACTCCGAACGGCATAAAGATCCTAGATGTCGGTGACCACAACGTCGTGGTTTCGTTTGACGACTCTGGCTACACATGCTTGACGGACCGACACCGCGCGGCGCACATGAAGCAGCTTGGGATGTTCACCTCACAACTGCAGTTCGGGAAAGACGACGACGTGTTGTGGCCGGAAGTGCATCTGATCAGGCGACTGAGCTTCGAGGAAGCCATGGACCATGTGCTTGCCGGAAAGGGATACGATATATTACCAGCGACGGTTTGTTTCTTCGATTGGAGCTCCGAGCACCTCGTGAACCAGAACTTCGTTCGGTTTGCGTCCATCTGGCCGCTGATACTGCAAGCGCGGAGGTACGACTTCTGGTCGGTGATTCTGAGCGTTCTCGTCATTCTGATGGACGTGTTTTCCTTCTGGGCAAACAAGCTCTGGAGGTCAGTTCAGTTCTGGACGTCGAGGTTCGTGAAGTGGAGCATTTCTAGGGTTTCAAGCCGCGAGCAGAGACGGTTCCTGTTCACGTTCATGGCGACCATCTCCTCGCAGTTCTACTGCTGCAACTTCGTGACGGATGAGGCGTCTTCCAAACTGGTGAAGCATGTCCTGCTGGCGACGCACATCAGGCTCGACAAGGGTAACTCTTCTACGTTGCGGCCGTTTCACTGCACGAAAGCGGTGCCCAGGAAGGAGCGAACTGAACGTTCCACGCAGTCGATCTCTGTCCCGATAGACGGGGTTGCGTATAAGGCCAAAGTGGAGCCTGCTTTGGACGAGGTTGCGCCGTCTTCGGTTCACTTCTGGACGCAGAACATCAAAGTGGGCGACTGGAGAGTGGCGGACATGGCATATTTCCTGCAGGTGTGTGATTTCTGCGACCAGTTCAAGTGTCCTCCCATCAAGTTCTTGTGTGGGAACCATGCCGTGTGTTGCAGCTTTGCGGAGATTGTGCACGGAGTGAAGACGCGCAGCTTTGTTGTGTGTGAGTTCAAAACAGCGCAGCGCTTGTTTGTCACTTAAGGAATGTTATGCAGGTGTAATGTATCAGTCACGAAGAGTCTCATAATTTCCAAGTAGAGCTTGATTATGGGACATAACCTTGATAAGCTTGATTGAGTATAACAGGAATGATAATTAGGATTACAAATTGCAACACTCAAGTTGCAAGGATTCATCCAATCAATACTCATTTCATACTGAAGTTGATATGTGAGAGTCTGAAGTGCCTTATACTGCAATAATATAAGCAAATTGAAGGAAACATCCTCCTATTAGCAAAAATGAGAAAAGAAGTAAAAACTCACCGCATCTTTGCCTCACTTTACATGAAACTTTATCATCCTAGTATCATTCGTAATCCGACCACCTAACGAATTCATTCATTCATTCACTCATAACTAGACTCAACCACCGAGATCATTCATACATAGCCTCGGCTGGTGCAGGTGCACTATATAATGGCCCTTAACCTGGCCTCCCAATCTATTTAGAGGCTCCTTAGTGAATTTCCCTAGATCACATACTTGGTCAGACTATTCTTAGATCACATACTTGATCAGAATATTCTTAGATCACATACTTGATCACATATTTGAATTTCCCTAGATCACATACTTGGTCAGACTATTCTTAGATCACATACTTGATCAGAATATTCTTAGATCACATACTTGATCACATATTTGAATTTCCCTAGATCACATACTTAGTCAGAATATTCTTCAAGACACACTAGAAAACATGTTCTGCACTTCTGAGTCTGTCGAATGCACAAAAGCTACACTCGAACGCAAAGAAAAGAATAGAAAAGAAACTCTCACTCGTTCAGGGGAGAGCTGACATGCCAATCTGATCTCGAAGAACAAACTGCACTTTAGGAAGTTCCTTCGTAAAGAGATCTGCCAACTATAACTTGGTGTTGATGTAGACCACATCGATTTCTCCCATGATCCATCTGATACTTCTCACGGAAAAAATAGAATTTTCTGTTGATATGTTTTGTCCGCTTGTGAACTTCCGGATTCTTTACGAGACGGATTGCCTTTTAGATATCTCATGACACAAAATATGACAATTCGCTAGGTTTCGGGAAGGCCAATACTACGAAGCACTCTGAGCCAAATGGCTTCTCTTGCAGCTTCTGTCAACGCGACAAATTCTGCTTCAGTGGTTGAATCTACTGTGCAACCCTGCTTCTAGGGACACTAGGAGATCGGTCCATTGGCTAACTTAAAAACCAAACATGTCCTCGATTTGTGATCACCAGTGTCTGCACTGTAGTCTGCGTCAACGTACCTAGTAAGACAGAGATTTGAAGAGGTACCAGAAAATGTGATGCCGTGAGAAAGGGTCCCTCTTAGATATCTCATGATCCGCTTCACTGCTGTCCGATGGGATGAGCGCGGTTTTGAAGAGTATTGGGCACACCTTGTAACAGCACATGCAATGTCGTCACGCGTGAGGACCATGGCAAAAACATCATCTTCAGCTGTTACAGCAAATAGAACTCTAATGGATGAATATTTCACTGTAGGAGAAATTGTTTCAGTGAAATCCTTACCAGGTTTCTGTGATAACCCCTTAGCAACGACTCTGGCTTTGAACCTGTCGGTCTCTCCAGAGGAGTGGTATTTCACTTTGAATACCCACTTGCACTGCACCTTTTTTCGTCCAGCAGGAAAGGAGACTAGATCCCAGATTCTGTTTTCAACTAGAGAATTGATTTCACGTTGCATTGCTTCTTGCTAGTCTGCAGAGTTTTTAGAATAACATAGTCTCCTTGTAAGTCTAGGGCGCTCCACACACACCTCTCCAATATGTACAAGCATTGCATGAGAGGCAGTATCACTTGTCTCTGTCTAAAAATCTCTATCCATAAATAGGGGAGTAGAGTCACTTGAAGGAGATGGATCTTGATAGAAATCCATAATAGAGCAAAAACGAGGTTGAACTCGCTCATTCTGAGAGTCTTTTGCTTCGCTAGTATCTGGTAATGATGAGGTTTGGGTCATGGCACACCGGTGAGGTGGTTGTGAGTTCAAGTCCTATTGCTGGCGTGGTGCCTACCACCATAGTCCACCCAATTATGATGGGGGGTCCCAAGGCCTCGTTGTATGGGGACCCACAAAGCCCTTGGGGGAATGACGTGTCGGTTGTCTCTAAAGCAATTCGTGTAGGGAAGCACTTAGTGTAAAAAAGTGTTTACCCTCGAGAGGGGAGAGTAGTTCTATTACACTAGCCTATGTCCCGTGGCCATATGCTTAGTGAAGAGAATGAACAAACACTATATTCACGCTAGTCTCCTTCGGAGACGGGAGTTCTTCTTCTGATAATGATGAAATAGACTCAGAGATCCCACTACGTGTGGAGGCAGAATATATGAGGATATACCCGTTTTGCTGAGGGGTTCTAGGAGTATTTATTTCGCGCTGTATTCCTTCCTCGGTAAGGAAATCATCAAACATCTTGTTACAAAATCCAGTTCCACGATCTGACCTGAATCTGTAAGCAGAGTACTGAGTGTGGCCGTGGATAAGACAAACTGTTTTTCGGAAAAATGAAAATGCTTCATCTTTCTGCCTGGCGAAATGGTCAAATCAGAAGGAGGTAGCATTGTCTTTGATTAAAATATAGTACAACGAATTCTCCAGTGATTTGACTGAATTTGGTCCTACAACATCCAAATGTAGTAATTGTCTTGGCAAACAAGATCTTTCCTTATTGGAATCATGAGGATAAGATGCCTTGTATTGTTTATCGAAAGCACACCCTTCGCAGATTGACGGAGACTTTCCAAAATTAGCCACTGGAAAATCAAGGAGAGAATCCTGTTCAGACATCTATTTCATGGTATGAAGATTTACGTGGCCCATTCGCTTGTGCCAGAGAGCGAGATCTGTTATAACTACAAGCAATGAACCAAGGTTGGATGACGTAACGAGGTTTCCCATCAAAACAAGAGGTATCACCCGAAAAGACAGTTCACAAAAAGGTTTCCACGCCGAATACCATGACATACCACTAATTCTATACAATTGTTATGTCTTAACAAGTTTCGGTACCCGTCGTTCCGACCGGGGAAGATTTTTTTATTAGTGCTCCTCAAAATAAATTGACGTATTATATAGGTAGATTGCAATTTGCATTCCACATTTTACATCACAAGATCCATTGATCTTATGTGCGGCATCAATGGCCTTCAGCGCAAGGCGTCCTCATATACAATGTTATGCATAAGTTGATCCTCGGTCCCTTCAACTGTTTCTGCATCAAGAAGAACACTGACGTTTTCGCATAAGTTGTCTCGGGGATGGTCGGTTCCGTGACGGTTTCCGCTGCAACCTGGATTTCTGGAGTAGTTGCCACAGCCTGCGAGAGAACGCTGCAAGTGTTCTCTCGCAGGTCTTGCTGCCTCCGCGTCTTGCTCAAAACGTTCTTCTATAAGGATAAAATAAATAAACAGTAGGACGTAACAGGAAACGAAGGAAGGCGTCTAAGCTACAAAGATATTGCAGGGAATCGTGAGCAGAGTCAATTACCTCATCAACAGTCTTCTTCTTTTCAACCGACGATTCCCCTGTTATACTGACGCTATTGCACTGCTCTTCTCTGCGTCCTTGAGAAAAGCTCCCAACTTTCTGCTCTGAAACTCTTGTAATATGATCAGCATTTAATCAATTTCCAGCTGAAGGGGAAGTCGTTCCAGATTCTCGAAAGACATACACCATGAACTTGTGTTGTGGTACCTTTAGAACGAAAATCAACGACTCTCATGGCTTGAGGCAATTGTCGACAGTGAACTCTTCCCATCCTTCAGCAAACTTGAATTTAAGTGCATCGACAGGCTCTTCAAAAGCGATGACCTGCACCGACTTTCCGATCAGAACTATTATAGACTGAACTCACCATGATAAAAGTTGTCTCCGGGATGGTCGGTTCCGTGACGGTTTCCGCTGCAACCTAGATTTCTGGGGTAGTTGCCACAGCCTGCGAGAAAACTCTAAATCGTGGTTCCGTGACGATTTCCGCTACAGCCTGGATTTCTGGAGTAGTTGCCACAACCTGCAAGAAAACGCTGAATCGTGTCCTGGCCTTGGCCAACATGGGCCGGGGTGGGCCGGGGTAGAGATGCAAGCTGCAACACAACACGAAACCCTAGTTTCATAATTCCACTCCGCAGCACAGAACCAACACTCCTCGAGCTCCATTCCCTAAACCCTCTCGAGAGCTCTAAATAAATAAACAGCTTTCTCTCGAGCTCTAAATAAATAAACAGCTCTCTCAAGAGCTCCGTCGTCCGGTAGAAATCCTTGCAGCATACGGCAAATCGTCGCAGCATACGGCATCACCCTGCTCACCACACGCAGCTGCTATCCACCTCCAAAGCGGACGCCCAAAGCTGCTGCCAAAAGCACTCCCTGAAACACCGCGAATAGCTCAAACAATCCAAAATACCTCATCTCTGCTATCCAAACCTTCACAAAATTATTGCACCAAAAACAATCGATCCGAATATTAAAACCTCAAAGACGCACCGACTCGATGCCGTCTCGACTTGCAATGCCGCGCTCTGATCCTCCATTTTTCACGCTCACGCCTAGGGCGCGACACTCATCGCCTCCTCTCCGGATCTGGTATTCATCTCTTCCCTTTTACTGCAATTAAGCCTGCTTGCTGCGCAGGCGTTGCAGATTTCGTACTGGCTACGGCAATTGCCATTCACGAAGCTAAACAACCTAAATGACAAAAACCTCAGCCACCATGCTCAAGCCGTGCCACACGAAATTCTGAATGAGAGAACAGTGTTGTGTGAGGTTCAAAAGCGTTGATTCAAAATCTCATCCGGCATACCCTCGATCACCGTCTCTGATCGTAATCCACTCTAAACCACTCCGATCGTGCCCTTCCACTCCGATTCTGCCCTTCCACTCCGATCGTTTTGCTGAAATAAAGTCTTATCAGCCCTTACACTCCGATCGTCTTGTTGTTCTTCTTCGGTCTGCTGGTGTTGGTCTTCTTGGTGTGCTGGTGTTGATCTTGGTATGTTGCAGGAGCGGCGGACAGACGGACTATCGCCTGTTATAGTAGTAGATTCACAAGTATCATCGCTAGATATGAAGGAGAAACCCTTTTCAATCGCAAGACCGACCGAAATGTGCGCGCCCGACCGTACATGCTGCGCGCCCGACCCAAAATCCGTACGCGCCGAGGCTGATCGCATACGCGCCCAACTTGTTTGCGTACGCGGGACTCCAAGTCGTGTGCACCCATCAGCATTTGCGCTTCTCTATAGATATGCATTTTCCTTGATTTTATCCCCACTTCCTAGGCAATTTGGCCCTCAACTGCCACTTGGCGGCTGCTTGTTTGGCACATTGGGGAAGTGTTTTACCGTGTCTATTGACACCCTTGTATTTTCTCCACATCTTCACGTCAAATTCCAATTCAAACCGTGGATTTTGGAGAGCCATCTACCACTTGCAAGACACCCAAAAAATACGCATCACGCACGCCACAAGCAGAAGAAACCCCTTCACGTATTGATTGATGAAGAGCTGAAGGCATTTTTTGGTTGGGAGGCTAGTCCAAAACCGTGGACATTTGCACAATGTGCAAAGTATATTGGATGGTGTCATGTGGGGCACATGTGGCCATACTTGCGGTATTCACAAATGTGGCGTACAAATAGGGCCAATATAGGTTACTACACCAATGAAGTCTTCAAGAAGCATTGCATCTAAGCGTGCCAATATATCTATGATGAGGCCAAGGTGCGCCGAAACTTAGTAAATATATTTATTTTACAGATGATTTACGTAGAGGTGGTACTTGGCGTACCAGAGTAAAATGGAAATCCAAACGAACTCCAAGGTGGCGCCACTCATTGGATTGACAATACCGCATGTGCGGAAGTTTCCGAGAGAAGGTCTCGGGAAAAAAACAAGCGAGGTTGAACTTCCAAATGACAAAGTCGAGTGTCTGACACTTTCAGTGACGACTTGGATATTGGATGTAATCCATGCATGCGTAGGCATAAAGAGTTCTCCTAGTTCGAATCTAGCTTAAGCAAAGAGCCATTGATTTCAGGACAAGATGGTAAAGAAGGGGATGCCTCGAAGAGGGATGCGATACGTGACGAGGGCGTGGATACAAACCAAAAATCTGCGGAGGGTGACTCGGTAAACCATGACCATTATCTTTGACTTTTTGATTGACTTGAGCAAAGTTTGAAGATAATTGAGGATCTAGCAAAAGAAGTTCCGGAAAAGGAGAATGAAGTTTAGGAATGCCATGAAGAAATTCATGAATTAAATGAAGAAGTTTGGGACAAAGACCGGATTCTTGCAATTTTCATGGGCTATAGTGGCGTTTCGAACTTTAATAGTGCTAGAAATGTACATGGAGAAATGTTGAAACGTTTCGGAAAAAGAGCCTTCGGCAAATTTGTAACTGCCACTAAATATTGAGTGAAATCTTGTACATTGAGTAGCATCATAGAAAATTGCCGAACTAAATTTGAGTAAAACCTTGTATATTTTGTGGAATTTTAGAAGATTTTTGATATATCATAATGTTAACATTGTACAATGTTTCAATATAGCAACGTGCTAGTGCAAACTTTTAAGTAGTTTGAGAATTTAAATTGCGCGCACCCCTAACCAATCCGCATGCACGCGCCCAACACTGTGTGCGCTTGTAAAGCCTAAATCCTAAAAATAGCTTTTTTCAGAAAATTAAGTGTAAAAAGGGTTGTAGATATATGGAGAATTAAATAATTAATTATTAAGTTTACATTAAGTACTTAATTAATTGAAAAGTACCTCTTCATATCTAAGATAGAAGGATTAATGGGAAAAGGGTTGAACTCCCACCCTTTGGGAAGAGTGTGCCTTTTCATATCTAGATATGAATAGATGTAAGGATTTAGTGGAATTAATCTCAATGGTTAATTATAGGTAAAACCGTTTTTCCAAGAGGTGTGTCTTTTGGCTTTGAGTAGAATCAATAGCTTGAATTTTTAGCATTCTTGGCCATTACCATAGAAATTCCTTGGAGGAAGGTTGGAGTGAGCCCTAGCTTAGGTGAAAAAGCTAGTAGTTGAAGAAATCTCTTATGTTGTAAGAGTATTATGTTATGTGTGAAATTATTAATATATAATTATTGTTGAATTTGCATGTGTAGAGTCTTGTGTGTGACTTGAATAATATGTATGATTACAATAATATTTGAACTTCATTGAATAAATTTAATATTGTGTTTTGTGAATGCAAATATATGCATGATGTATTAATTGTGAATAAATTCCTATGCATAAATGCATTAATTATTTATTTAGATCTTCATTGTAAAAATTAGGATACTATCCTAATTAATTATGTGATATGAAATTGTGTGTGTGTATTGATGAATTAAATTTAATGTATTACATATGAGTGAAATATTAATACTGAATAATGTTAAAACTTCAAGAGATAAAGTTAGGGAAGATCCTAACTATGTCAAAGTGACATTGTGAATATTAATGTAATAATTCTAAGTGTATGTAAGGCATTTAGAAATGAATTTGGAGTAAGAAACTTAATGCATTAATGTGAGGAATGCATAAGTAATTGATGAAATACTTAAGTTCAGGTGTGGAAACTTAAGTATTAAGATATAAGACGGGAGTCTTGTGCATGTGTAAACAACAAAACTTAAGTCTAGAGTTAGGAAGGGCTTAAGTATGAATGACAGGATTTAAGTCTGAGTGAAAGAACTTAAGTTTACAGTGGAATAGAACTTAAGTTTAAGTGATAAAACTTAAGTCTAGAGTTACAGGACTTAAGTCCAGAGTGAAGGAAAACTTAAGTATAGACGATAGGACTTAAGTCTGAGTGTTAGGACTTAAGTCTACAGTAAGTAAGGACTTAAGTCTAAGTTACAGAACTTAAGTTATGCAAGTGTAAGAGTGAAGATACTCTTTTTGCATTTCAGTGTTAAGGATTAATAGATAGGTTAGACTTAAGTCCGGACTTAGAGTAGAAATATTTAGAGGCTTAATCTAACTTGTGTGTTGTTCAAGACTAACACTTGTAATAAGTACGTGAGTACGTGAACCGTGGGATGTACGTGAGAAGTGGAGCGAATTACACGAGGTAAGTTCGTAAATTCTAAATGGAATTAATTAAGGAATCAACCATGAGTGCAATGGATAGTATCCAAGAGCCGAAGATGGCAAAAGTATAGGAAACTAACAAACGTACATATTCATAGTTAACTCAAGAGCAAGGCTCTTTGGAGGAGCAAGGCTCTACCTAAGCACTTAAATCCTTGGGATCAATACCTTAAGAGTGGAATGTTAAGGGTGATATGTTTTAAGGCTTAATTCCCTATAAACGAGTGCACAAACTTAAGTATTTCAATGGAAAGATAGCTTTTTGACCTATAATTAAAGACAAACTACTTAACGGTTGACGCTAGACCATCCCGGGAAAAATTTAGAATCAAGGGTAGACTTATGTGAGTCTTGGGTGTTTTACGAAGGTGAAATTTCACGATTACAGCGCTCGCTCTACCAGCGTGCATGCACCCGCCCCACAGCACGCCTAGAGGTCTTCGAGGAAGTGCGCCCGGTCCCCCAACGTACGTCCGGCCCTCAAAGTACGCGCTCGGCTACACAGCAAGCGTGCCCGGCCCTACACGCTCCTGTAGGTGCACTGTATAAGAACCATATGCGATGTGTTTGACCCCCCTTACATCCTTGGCTTTGTGTCTTGGAACTCCTTATTGGGCTCCTTGCATGAATCTACAAGTTTGTGAGTGACCTTTGGGTCCACATTTTCTATTAAAACACACAGAATCCCACTACTTTTGGTGAACTATTTTTGGCACAACATTTTACCGATGTTATGATGATGTCGTCCCAACAAAGGGCCCAAACGAAGGAGTGGGCCTCGTGGTTCACATTTAACAAGAAGGATCAAGTGACATGTATTTGGTGCAATTACACGTTTGCATATAAATGTGGGAGGTGCATGTCACACTATGGGTATCCACAATGGACGAAGACTTTGTGCACTAAGACCCCAACAGCTGTAAAGGCCCGTTTTAAAAGATGCGAGAATACTATTCCTACTAGGATGACCTAAGCGAAGATCGTTGGCCTTGCTAGCGCACCAGCGGCATGATCCACATAACCTTGTTCTAGCCAATCAATCCAACAAGGTAGTGCCTTGGAAACTCGAAATGAAGAGAACACGCAATCTACAAATCCTTGAAGTCAAGCAGCATCATTGACGCCAAGATCTGTACAGCAACGGAGCTTCTTGGAGGCTTATCAACTTGAAAAACAAAAGAAATTGGACAAATTATGGAAACAATTTTTTTATGAAGCAAACATTGCATTCAAGGTGGTTAGACATCCAACCTTCGTTAAGGCTACACTCGCAACGTCAATGGCGGATTTTGATTATACACCGCCATCGTACAATGCCATGAGGACAACATACATTGAGCCCCTTAAAAAAAGTAAAAACCTTGTTGACAAGAAGACTAGTGTAGATATTGCCAAGTATGAGGCAACAATATGCTCGGACGGGTGGAACAATGTTACGCGTCGTCCTCTCATAAATATCATGCTCGTATGTCCAATGGGTGATATCTTCTTGGGGTCTATAGACATCACGAGTATGAAAAAATCTAAGGCATATATAGGGGACCAATTGAAAAGTTTTGTTGAAAAGGTTGGACTATTGAATGTGGTCCAAGTGTGCACCGATAATGAAACAAACATGTTGGAGGCAATGAAGAAGGTCACCGACGAGTCCCCGCACATATATACACAAGGATGTTGCGTACATATTTTAGACCTCCTCCTTGAAGACTTGGAGGAAGAAGACATATTTACAGACCTTGTTCAGAAGACAAAAGAGGTTGCATTGTTGTAGTATAGAAAATTCTATTATCAATTAAATCAATCAAAACACCCCATGAAATTAAACTCTAACAACTTCTTGTTGGGAATGGATCTTTTTGTTTAGTGTATAAGTAGCTTAAGGTCACATGAAGGTAGTAATTGTAGTTATTTTTTAATTAAACCAAGGTATGTTCTTTATGGAATTATTTATGATGCGGAGAGCACTCTTAGTCCAATCAATTTAATAGTATCTTTAGTGTCGAGTTGATGTATCTATGATCAAATTGATTGTCACACAATTGTAGATTCATTCACCTTAATATATATAACGAGTTATATTATGCCATGTTGCATAATTGAAATTAGGGTTTTGATACTTAGCTCATGCAATTCTCCCGTTACTTCTTTACTCCATCATTATTTCTTGTAATCTGATCACAATCTCGAATTGAAAACACTTTGCGTATGTAAAATGCATTGATTACCATTCATAGACTCCCATAGTCAACTTACATTCTTGGTCTTCCTAAATGCAAAGACTTCATTAATTCCAATCATAGTTACAGTGTTCTATTTAATGAAGGCTGCGCACGCCTCACATGTGACATCAAATCAAATATCCTCGATTAGATTACTATCTTTTCATATCAAACCATTCAGTTAATCATCTAATAGATATGGTTGGCCAAACACATATCCAGTAGAACAAAATTCAATCAATCATTCACATTCCCTTTTGACTATGTATTTCTTATCTATAATTTCAAAATTGTATGTTAACCTCACTCTTGGCAACACACATGTTAAATCCAGTTGATAGAAATTCATGTCATGGGCATAAGTACGCTAAGGTGGTACGAATAAACTGTCACAAACCGGTTTTTCCTATGTCACAACTTCTCCTTCGCGTCACATGCCCAATTTGTTTTGGATTTCAGATGTTGGTCTACAAAATTTGATTCCCAACTTCCATGCCATCACACACATCAAAAAAATTCTCAAAACCGGTCTATAGTTCAATGAGAAGAAGTATATTTGTAATTACTATATACTTATCACCGTTTTAAAAAGTATACAAATATACTTCTTGTCAGAGACTAGAAGTTCACAATTCTACAAAACTTTCAGTTTACAACTTTACATGCAAAACATGTTCTTTTCAATCATTCCAAATGAAAAATCATGATCCGAGACTTTAATTTGCTTATAACAGCAAAAAATGGGTTGATTGTCAAAAATGCTTAAAATGGGGGTTAAATGTTGATTTTTGCTCCAAATTCTTATTGAATATAAAGTCTATCTTAAAATATAAAGTGTTTTAAGAAATATTTTGTTTTACATCATTTTCTTCGAAACCTAGTTTTACATCATTTTCTTCAAAACGTAGTATTTTTGGTATATTTTCAGTCTCTATAGTATGCAATATTATCATCTCGGGAAAGGGTTCAGCCACTTATAGAGAAACATGTGTTATGACAACACAAAGTCCCAAAAATCAGCACTTTGTTCAAGAGATTTCCAGTTCACCTAACATTTTGTTAGCCACGATTTCTCCACATCTAAAAAATGGACGGTTGGCATTCAACAACAATTTAACAAAGGGCTTCAAAACTAACATACTATGGAGTATATTATTTTTGCCTATTTTGTACCCCCCTTAGCATACGTATGCCCTCATAGCTATTGTAGGATCGTCATCTCTACAATTAACTTCTCTAATTCATTGGATAGTCATCTCTACAATTAACTTCTCTAATTCATTGGATACTCATCTCTACAATTAACTTCTCTAATTCATTGGATAGTCATCTCTACAATTAACTTCTCTAATTCATTGGATAGTCATCTCTACAATTAACTTCTCTAATCCATTGGATAGTCAAAGCTGTAACTCTCATTCAGCCTCAAACCTCTCTTGGACTCCACTTATCTACTTGATCTCTCTCTTATCCAGTTGATACTGCAACCACGGGTTCCAATCAACATTTCCAACTGTGACTCACCATACCACCCGGTCCACCCTATAACAATTCTAACTTCTATTTGATATTATAATTAGAGTGTAGGCATCAGTGAATCTAGTTGATATGTCAGAGCTGAACACAAACTCGTCTAGTGTTCCGACTCATATCCAGCTGATCACACATCGATTTGATACTGTATATATAATAATCTAGTTGATGTATCACAATGTAACTATTATCACTATATAATCATGAAGCTCTACAATCGACAACAAAGTATGATCAAGTAGATTCAAGCTAAGATGATGACTGACACTGTAAAATATAACCGCTCAAAACTAAGTGCATAGTGTTTCCTCTCTACTTCATTCTTCATCTTATAATCCCAGGTAGTTATACAATCATGCCTTTTCATATCCTAACTATCAAAACTACTTTACATATCCATTTCGTTTACATTAACATGTCCAAACCTAATTCAAGTGGATTTAGAAACCCTATTTACACCGAAACAACGATAGCTACATCAATTTGAAAAAATTACTACTACAATTGTACATCCCAAACCACCATGTGCCCATGGCTCTTTATTGCCGATTTTTGCCAAAATTGTCTCTCTTGTGGCCGGCGGCAACAAGGTTTGCATGCAATTACATAATGATCCATTGACTTTTGAAAGTAAAGAATGCCTTGGAGATGGTTGTGATAGATCCGACATGGATAACCTATGTATTCTCTCTTTTCAATAGGCAGAACGGGCACCGTGCCAATGCGAAGGCATCGCATGTGAGGGCCACTATCCTAGACGAGACTTTCTGGCATCGCTGCATTAAGTTTGATTTTGAAGTCGCACCAGTACTAAAGGCATTGCCAACTTTTGATGGATAAACCCCGACAATGAGAATGACTTAGGTAACCATGAACAAGCTAAAGGAGCACATGTTCAAGCTACCCAATGAGCCGTTCAACATGCGGCCGAAAATTGCGACTCGCCTTGAAGGATCATTCATTGCCCGTTGGGAGAAGATGACCACAGATCTTTCATTATACAGGGGCTTTATTGAATCCTTATCTAGCCAATAATTTGCAAATTCAAAACAATGGTGAGGCCAAAAGGGCGCTAAACATAGTTGTTTGCAAGCTCTGTATTCGACTTGGAGTGTCCTTTGAGGAAGTTTCTGATTGAAATCACGGAGTATGAAAAATTGCGAAGTCCATACTCACCATTGGAAGCTGGGGAGATTAAAAACAACAATCTATTGCGCCACTAGTGGTGGAATCGCGTGGGCGGGCAATCATTGCCTCAAATTGCAAAACGTATACTAGCACAAACCTCCTCGGCCTTGTCATGTGAGCGTAACTGGAGCATGTGTTCTTTTGTGCATAGTAAGAGCCAAAATCATTTTGGGAGTGAAGAAGGCGGAAGATTTGGTTCACACCTAGATTCTGCACGAATAGTCGATTGCTCCAAGAACGTGCTTGACCGGACCTAGTTTGATGATATGATGAGAATGTGCATTTGGAGGAGTCTAACCCCGATGGAGAACTTCCTTCAAATACAGAGGACGAGGGTTTGGAATCTGATAATGGGGGTTATAAATAATTGGGTGGCAATTGAGAAGACCTTGCCGACGACAACAACCCCTTGTCTGGTCATAGCCCGCCTAGGAACAACTCTGCAAACAACAAAGATGATGGAGATGCACTACATGACCATTTTCACAATGTCCACGGTGACTTAGTGGATCATTTTGCGTTTGACGAGGTCAACGCAGAAGCAATCCAGAATATAGTAGAATTATCGGGTGAAAACTGTGCCTAAAAAGCTAGGGCAGAGGAAGATGGTTCGGCATTGAGGGGAAATCTTGATTGAGATGACAAAATTTTAGAGAATCACTATGCCAACTCTAAGGGCTCTAGCGCCTCAGGCCCCCCTATTGGCTAATATGGCCCTGAGCTCGACGGTCATGGCATGGGCATTGTAGCGCATAATGCATTTCCTCACAATGGAAACGAAGTGAGCAGTGGTGGAAACAATAATGAATTCCATGAGCCAATGGCCACCCCGGAATCCATTGAAATTGTGAGGAGCACTCAAATTGAACCTCAAGCAATAGAACCAAACTTAGAGGAAGACATGCCAATCCAAAATTTGTTTTGGTGCCACCTGCTCAAAGTACAGCTTCGGTTGGAAGAACTCTATTAAGTGTAAAGAAAAAGAGCTCTTCAACTATAATGCGGCCACCCGTCCACCGTAGCGCACTTGGCCCAAATGGTAGTGTGGAGCGCGTGATACTAACTCCACAACTTCTCTCCACAAGGGTTGGGTCATCTACCATAAGCAACCATTTAGAGACACGTAGAGGCGGGAACAATGGTCCTCTCTCTTTCTTGATGGGACCTTGACCAAACAGAACCTCGGAGAAAGTTATTGGGGCCAAAGGCAATTGCTCTAAAAACATGGATGGAGTAACAGACAAGACTCGGAAGAATATTTGAGTAAAATGATTTTGTGAATGCCGCATCAACTACTGGAGCCGAACTACAATTGCGAAACTTGAATTTGGAGATAGAGCAGTACGTGGCGCCAATCTTGGAAAACCCTGTAGAGAACTTTTCATCATCAGGTGATGATGCTGACGATGAGGATTGCGATGAGGTACCCGACGACAATATAGTGGTGCTTTGCGGGCTCATTATCCCTCATAATATTTGCCGATCAAATTGGAAGAGGAAACACAATGAAAATTCAAAGAACTCAGATGATTGAAAGATGTCCGACACCAAAGTACTACAAGTTTATACCTCAATTAGTGGTGTGGTGATTGCATCATACAATAGTACCATTGCTTAGATTATGTACTTGGAGTTGAGAGTGCCTATTCATGGAAAGCACCACATTGAAATAAATAATTTTAAGGTTAGCCCACCCCAGTATTGTATTCTTTCTAAAATGTTCTACCTCAACCCTTTTTGAGGCGCAAACGCCCCCTGCAAGCTCGCGCCCGGCCTTCATAAGCACATGTTCGGCCCCTAACCATGCGCGCTCGATAGGTAGGTGCGCGCGTGGCCCACAACGGTACGCGCCAGGCTGCAAATGTTGCGTGTCGGGCCCCTAACGGTACGCGCCGGACCTTGAAGGGTACGCGCCCCCTTTGAAGGGTACGCGCGTGGCCCTGATTAGTACGCGCCCGACCCCAAATGTTGTGCGCGCGGCCCGCTTGCGGTTGCGCCCGACCCTATGATGTGACGTGGAAAGCGGTATGACATGTCGGCACACGTGTTTTACCATGGGATAAGTTATAAATTTGATTTAGGGTTAAATTTTTTTTTACACGCAATTGTCCACCAAAAAGTGTTGTCCGTCCTGTCCGTCCGTCCATTTGACTGTCCATCCATCCGCTGTCTTTCGGCCTCTGTCCGTCTATGCAGACAATTCTGTTGCTTGATATGTTTATTGATGCGGCAACTGGCGACCTCTTTGACTGAATGCATAGAGTTGTTGCGGTGAGGGTCTCTTTATCCGCTAGGAGGAACACTTCAGGGTGTACTACGTATACTTGTTTTAGTGTATGTTTTTTGTTTACTTGATGTTGGTTAGGACTCTCAATCTGTTGTGGTTATCAATCTTTCTTTACACAACACATTGGATGGGGCTCAACACAAATATAATCTTTTATAACTATCATATACATGAATTCTTACACCTTGTATGTCAAATACACATAAAATATCATGTTGCAACTCAATTGTGGCTAATTTGACCTTTAAGAATCATGGCAATTGCAATCCGGCAATTCATTCATGTGGTCCATTAAACACCACCTGCAACATCTTTGGGTGAATACAAACTTGCTCAATCATAGACCTAGACATAATTAAAACTCAAAACCGTGAACCTAGTATAGTTGGCCATCTATACATGTTACCTCATAATATGTTATAATTCCACATACAGTGGCAAGCATAAATAGTTGTACAATAGAAGCTCTTTTAGAAAATCTTTGAGGCATAGAGGGTATCAACTTCCTAACAACACCAAGCTTTATATTGTACCAAAATTCTTGGATCTTCTCCTAGAAATTACTAATACTAGTGGATTTTTTCTTAGACCTTCTCTGACATCAATCTACTTCATTTCAAAGATGTTCTATTGGATTGAGTTAGGTGATTCTAGAAGGTGTCCAATATTGAAAAAAACTTAGCAGACAACCAATCTGCAACATAATGTGCAATGTCTTTTGGATCATTGTCATGTTGGAAAATAACCTAATCATCTTCTAAACCTTGCATATTTTTAGTGCCCATGAGTTTTGTTTCTAAAATGTTGCAATGTTCGTATTTATCCATCTTTCTTTCAATCAAATGAAACTTGCCAACTCCTTTTCAACTCATACAACCCCAAAAACACCATATTCATTATATTGGGAGATTGGGAGCCTCCCAAAATATTATATGAAGCCTAAGTCGACCTAAACATGCAAATGTTTAGTGAATTTACACAATGAAATTTGTCCTATATGTACAATATGGGTACATATTCAGCTCAAGTCGAGCTGAATGTGCACAAACAATTTCTATTGAAAAAACCATTCATACCTTTCAAAGTCCTGGAAATCTCCCAATATAATGAATATGGTGTTCAAATCATTTATGCTTCCTTCCCCATGTTTGACTCTAAATTGCACATGTTGATTTACAAGACGTTCTCCAATCTTTCTCCAACAAATAGTGACGCCCAGCTGAACCAGAAAGATTAAATTTGGACTCAGAAAAAAAAATGACAAAAGCCCGAAACTTCCAATCTACATGCTAGCACTTCTTTGCCGACTGTAATTGATGTGCTCGAAGTTTATTTGTCAAATGTCGCTTCTTGGTCTTCACACATGCTCTCAACCCTTGCCTCCAAAGACTCCTTTCCATTATATCATCACCCAATTGCATGCTCTCGGATTGTAACACTCTTCCTATAGCCACCGCTGTACTAGTATTTCGGTCATTTAACCTCCTCACAATGTCATGATCACCACGTTCATCAAGAAATCTAGATCTACCGGGTGAAGATTTGTCTTTCAGACTCTCTCTCTCACGAAACCTTCGCACTATGTTAGAACAAGTGCTTCGAAGGCCCAAATTGTTGAAATCTCGCCAAATGAATTGTCTCGCTCATACATCTCAAGAAGTGCCCCACGCTTATTCTCAAACCATCTAGAAACCACAGCAAATCACCTAAGGCCTCTCCAAAATTTTACCAAAAGAATCCACAACAAAAAGCCTCACAAGTGCACTTGTATTGAAAAGATTGTGGTGTGCACAGCTTGTGTGCATATTAAGTTGTACATACTACACACCTCTTCATGATTTTTGCATGGATAATCTCTCCAAGTGGCATATTTTGAGGGAGTCAATGTTAATTAGGTGCCATGTGATGTACTAACTAAAACTTATCTAGATGGATGGAATTTGGCTGAAAAAATTGGTTGAAAACTTGATAGGTGCTACTTTCAATATGTGTTACAGTGTCACCAACCAAGAGGGCCTACTAAAAAGGCTCACCTGGGCGCTTCCAAAGGTGAATTGTTTAGGTGAGGTGCGGACGTGCTGGGGAAACCCTAACGCCTACTCTCAGCTTGTGCGCACGCCATTGCCCAAGTTCGCATAAAGTTTGTATGAAGTTCCCATGAAGTTCTTAAAAAATTTCCCATATAGTTCCCATGACGTCGAGGATCATTCAGGAAGCTTCTGTGTCGGTACTGTGTAATCGGCAGCCGACTATTTGCCCCACAGATCACGGAGCCCTGTCCAAACACCGACGCGGGTCGTAGATCCCATCTCGTTAAATGTACGCCTCGGGTAGATGATACCCCGCTCATTTTCCATTATCCCTTTTGCTTGAACCCGAAGACTACATAAATGCATGGATCAAGCGAGAGTAGTTTATTCGTTTATCTGTGCGCAGACTAGTTGTGTGTGAAGAGAGAGCGAGAGAGATGAGAAGCCTGATGTTGCTGTTGTTCTTGGAGAGGAGGAAGGCTTTGGTTGATGCGTAGTGGCGATGGGGAAGGTGCAGCGGGCCCTGCAAAAGCTGCTGCACATTAGCGGCAATGCAAGGGCAGAGAAGGAGGTGCAAGTGCCACGCAATGTGCCGGCGGGGTTCCTAGTGGTGTACGTCGGGAAGGAGCAGCGGCGGTTTGTGATCAACGCAAAGCTCCTCAAACACCAGACGTTCTGCGTGCTACTCGAGAAGTCGGCAGAGGAGTTCGGGTACAACCACGGTGACGGGTACGTGCTCATCATCGCATGCCGCGTCGCCTTCTTCCAGCACCTGCTGCAGGTCATCAAGACCAAGAGCCCCTCTCTCTGCCAGATGCAGCCACCCGACCACTGGGCGCTTGCGCCGGACAACACGACCTAGCACGTGATGGATAGGAAATTATTTCTCTTCGCGTTGCGGCTGTACGTATCATTTTTGCCTCGTGAGGGGGTGGCCTCGCAACCGTAGTGTGGATAGAACGTTTGAACATACGTGGTCGCCTATCTATATTGGAGCGGTTTGCCGCTTGCTGTAAAGAATTTGACGTACATTTAATTGTATACTCCAACATAATATTGAGCACAATGAGCTCTGCTGGCCATGAAGTGGCCTGTGTTTCATTATGAAGAATCGGCTGTGAATAGGCTCCACTAGCGGCAATGAATTATACTCTACACAATGATTGTTCATGTTCAATCATGTTACAAATTCTTTGCAAATGTATCGATTCCCCAGTCTAGAACATTTCTCTGTTTTTAGCAAACGTGCATTTCTGTGTTACTTCGGAAACGCACATTTCTCTGTCCAGTTTTTGCTTATCACATTGATTGTCGCATCAAAGCGCATAAAACTTA
This sequence comes from Bryoerythrophyllum caledonicum, assembly GCA_963971425.1. Classification (NCBI taxonomy): domain Eukaryota; kingdom Viridiplantae; phylum Streptophyta; class Bryopsida; order Pottiales; family Pottiaceae; genus Bryoerythrophyllum; species Bryoerythrophyllum caledonicum. Next base: position 3,558,249 of record OZ020524.1, read on the forward strand.
TGGAGACCTGCATTCTCTTAACAAGAGCCTAACAGATAGTTCTCAGTGTTATCCTAGCCAATTTCTTTGACACCATGTCAAATGATCAAGGAGTCTAAACCTCCGATAGGTTCAACAACGCTCTAAGAGCTAGACTTCTACGAACAAATTATTACTGGATTAGAGAAAGTCAAAAGGAAAAAATCCATCCTCTTACGCACCAAATAGCATAGATATTTCCATCCCGAAGTCTATCTGATTAGATGTGGCTTCAAACTATTATGTTTGGTCTTATAGAATGCAATGCGTACGCTTAAACTGCAAGGGCAAAGTTGTAGAAGAAAATAATTTCAGACATTCTCTTGATAATGCTCTAGTAGAAGTAGAACGGTCAGCTCCTCTAGAAGATAACACTCATCACCTCAAGTTTTTTTTTTTCTTTTGCCGCTTTTATGCATATAGCGTTCATTACTGTCCTCAAGTTGGGCTATGTTGTGGTGTCTCATTTACTCTACGTTCTGTATCGACACTGTTGAACTCTTTATGTGGACTGCTCTCTGTCAATGATGTGTTGTCAATAGGTTTTCCAAGTCGGTACTAAACATCACGTGTTTCTGGTTTCCGAATGATACCTTTGCCTTATTGGGGAGAGTAATAGTGAATTACAACATTTACAAAGACGTGATCAGTCATGTTGGACCGTTCAAAACTACATTGTACGGACAAAGCAAAGTTCATTATCAAATTTCAACATTATCTAACAATATCCATAATAATCTAGGAGTGGTATTTGGAATTATCCTATCTATGTAAGAATCCTACTCTTCAATGTGCTTTAAATTATTTGAATATTAGTATTTAGCCTGTAATCCAGAATGAAGATATTAATACAGGAACGCAGAAGCTTGAGGTGTGATGCAAGCAAGCGAAGTGATAATAGCATCAAAAACTACTTTTTGTGCCTCTACAAACCTTACCTTCAAGCAACAACTTAGAATTTTTTCTTAGTAGCTCGAGCAACTTCATTTCAGCAAGCAGCGAACCGCTCCAATATAAATAAGCGTCCACATCTGTTCAGACATTCTATCTACACTACGGTTGCGAGGCCACCCCCTCACGAAGCAAAAATGATACGTACAGCCGCAACCCGAAGAGAAAATCACTTCTAACCCACCACGTGGTAGGTCGTGTTGTCCGGCGCGAGCGCCCAGTAGTCGGACGGCTGCATCTGGCAGAGAGAGGGGCTCTTAGTCTCGATGACCTGCAGCAGATGCTGGAAGAAGGCGACGCGGCACGTGATGATGAGCACGTACCCGTCGTCGTGGTTGTACCCGAATTCCTCTGCCGACTTCTCGAGCAGCACGCGGAACGTCTGGTGCTTGAGGAGCTTGGCGTTGATCACAAAACCGCCGCTGCTCCTTCCCGACGTACACCACTAGGAAACCCGCCTGCACATTGCGCGGCACCTGCACAAGCTTCTCTGCCCTCGCATTGCCGCTGATGTGCAGCACCTTCTGCAGCGCCCGCTGCACCTTCCCCATCGCCACCACGCATCAACCAAAGCCTTCCTCCTCTCCAACAACAGCAAGAGTCTCGTCTCTCGCTCTTACACACAACTCGTAACATGTATAGTCAACAGCAAGAGTCTCGTCTCTCGCTCGCACACATAAACGAATAAACCACTTGCTTGATCCATGCATTTATATAGTCGTCGGCTCCAAGTAAAAGTGGGAATAGGGAAGGAGCGGGGAATCATCTACCCAGGGCGTACATTTGGCGAGATGGGGTCTACGACCTGACACTTTCCACCGACACTGCTCGACTCTCTACGGACATGGTAAGTCTCTACGGAAGGGCCATTTAAAGTAGATTTTTTCTATTTTTTCGCCTGCAAACACTGAGTGATGCCTTTCTTCATTTGGATATGTAGTATGCACAATTTGTGCTGGTCAATAAATCACACATACTCTCACTTTCAAAAAATCTTCCCCGGTCGGAACGACAGGTACCAAAACTTGTATATATATATATATTCATACTATCATATTACTAAAATCATAAGCCCCCTCCAAAAGTCAGATGTACATTTACTTTTACTTTTACTCTTACTTTTATTTTGACTTTTACTATATGTTGATCTTTACTTTTACTGTTATTTTTCATCCACTGTGGATGAAATCATGTGCGATGGATGAAAATCGTCACAATGGATGAAAATAGAAGGTGGATGAAATTTTCATAGTAGATGAAAAACAAACTACGGATGAAAAATTTCACAATGGATGAAACATAGACAGTGGATGAAAATTTTAAAACTACACTAAATATTGCATTTAGTGTACGTCACACTAATTGATTTATAAATGCTATGAATTTTTACATTTTCTAAGTATTTTTAGTAAGAGCACAATTATCTATACTACTCAAAGAGGCACATCATTGTCGACATAGTCAGTAAAAATATTCACCAAGAGTAAAAAGTTAAAGCATTTATAAACCAATTAGAGTGACCTACACTAAATGCAATATTTAGTGTACACTAAAATGGTTGGACCAATGCGTTGCAAAGCAAGCGTCAACCGCTAGTTTTTCTATAGTTTGTGTAGTTCGTGTGTGAAGATGAAGGTGCCAAGTTGGACGCAAAGTTGAGAAGTCTCCATGTACAAAAGCATGTTGTGAGTCACTCACCTTGGGCGAGCTTTTGAGTCAATAGGTTTCAAAATGTTTGAGTTAAATGTTTCATATGTTTCAATTGATGGAGGATAGTACACGTCTAGTGAAGTGCACAGGGCAACCTCCGGCCAAAAGCGAGCAACAACTTTGGATGGAGAATGTCGAACCAGAGCAGACCGGTGATTTCTTGACAGCTACTTGGCAAAAATGATATGTACAAGGCGCAACTCGAACAGAACAACGTTCAATCCACCATGTGGTAGGTCGTGTTGTCTAGCATGAACGCCCAGTAGTCGCGCAACTGCATCCGCCACAGAGTGGGGCTCTTGGTCTCGATGAGCTGCAGCAGGTGCTGGAAGAAAGCTACGTCGCACGCAATGATGAGCCCGCCGTCGTGTTTGTACCCGAACTCCTCCGCCGACTTCTCCAGCAGCACGCGGAATGTCTTGTGCTTGAGAATCTTGGCCTTGATCACAAACCGCTGCCGCTCCTTTCCGACGTACACCACCAGGAACCCCGCCGGCACATCGCTCGGCACTTGGACCTCCTTCTCCTCCGCCCTCGCATTACTGCCGACGTCCAGCAGCTTCTGCAGCGCCCGCTGCACCTTCCCCATCGTCACCACACCCCAATCAAACCCTCCCTCCCCTCCAACAACAACAACAACAGGCTTCTCCTCTCTCTCTATCTCTCTCCGCAGATACAAACTTTTTTTATTTTTTTATTTATAGCTAGTCTGCAAACGCAACTTGTTTGAAGAGGGAAACGCGTGCCAATAAGCTTGGTGCATGCTTTTATATAGTTTTTGGCTCAAAGTAAAGTAAAAGAAAAAAGGTAAACAAAAAAGTAAAAGGGAATCATCTATCCGAGGCGTACATTTGGCGAGATGGGATCTACGACCCGTGTCGGTGTTTCGGACAGACTTCGGTGGTCTGTGGATGAATGAATGTAGCAAGGGACGGATGGATGATAAAACTCATCATACGGCGGAGAGTGCGGGCGGAGCCATTGTTTGCTTTGTCATGACCACCCCGATACCCGGAACTCTGCGATCCCTGGACCATGCTGACATGGAACCACGAACCCCTGAACGTGATCATATCCGGCCCGGAACATTGTAGCTAATTTCATCCACCGACTTTCATTCATCTCCGTTGATGACTCATGGATGCTGCATTCTTAGAGCTATAAAGTTGCATTTATACATAGGATATGTATTCATAGACATTCAACATACGTATCTGAAGTGAATGTTTGAGGAGAGTGTTTGTTTTTTGAGGTGAAGATGAAGCTGAGGTTGAGAAGCGGGAGCAAGAGGAGCGCGAGCCGGAAAGAGGGAGAGGCTGTGGTTGAGTTTGCTTCTCCGGATGCGCTGCTTGTGAAGGAGTTGAGCGCGACGTTTATGGTGTTCGACAGAGATACGGACGGGAGGATTTCGAAGTCTGAGCTGCGGGCTGTGTTGAGTTCGCTCGGAGATGACCTCAACGAGGCGGAGCTCGACGAGCTGATGGCGAGAGTGGACGGCAACGGCGACGGGTACATTGACTTGGAGGAGTTCATCAGGTTTCACACGGAGAAGAGCGGCAGCGTTAGTCTAACGAGCGATGTAATTGAGTGGAGCGACGAGAAGCTTGCGTTGCAGGCTGAGTTCGATGTGTTTGATGTGGACAAGGACGGCTACATCTCCGCGGAGAAATTGAAGAGAGTCATGTGCAACCTCGGAGACGAGCACACCTCGCTAGCGGAGTGCCGCCACATGATCAGCTGCGTGGATAAAGACGGCGACCTCAAGGTTGATTTCACTGAGTTTCAGTGCCTCATGTCTGGTATTGCTCCAAGTTGAATAGAAATTCTTCTTTTAAAAGGAGGAACTTACTATGAAAAATACTGTACAGAGTGCGAATCCTTATACAACCTTTAATTTACTCTTGCGGCAATGTCTCACAACTCATTCTTGAGCTTCGAGTGAAGGGAATTGTCACTGCCATGACTATACATGTTCTGCTTTGCATCTGTCAAGCACAGATTTAAGTCTTCTTTCATACTTTCAGGTGTCTTATGGCGACCGCTTTCCATAGTTTGTGTCACTGACGTCGTGGAAAGTTTCATCTAGTGAAGAGCTCCATCCGAGAATCTAGAACTCGCATTTGTATTAAAATTTAGAATACTGCAGACATATAATACACAACTCATGTCTCTGAAAACTCACTCCTATTACTTGAACACAACTATCTATCTCGAGTATACAGACATAAGGGTTTGGCTCCATAACTGAGGGCTTCCAAAATGTCTGCCATCGAGGAAATCCGCTCCGACAATGATGAAATTTTGGCGATTTCTCTTCACAAAGTCTGCTCCATAAAGTTTCCACCAGACAAGAACGTCATTAAGACATTCAAAGCAAGTTTTTTTGAAGGAATCACCGTCGCCAAATAAGAGAACTGTCCAGCCCTAGGCAACCACTCAAGTCACACTTGCATCACTCCGACGAAACTCGTGCACTACCAGAATACGATGAACACTGTTGACGTCGCGAAAATTGAGAGTGAAGAAAAAAATTAGGAAGCTTGACTTAAATTATTTGTTAGTGACGACGCGGCATGGATCTTCCAGAACTCACTATTGCTCTCCGAGTTGACTCAGCTTTGTCCGGATAATATAAGTTATGAGTATTGTACACCATCTTTATGAGGAATCTTGCTCCGAAACACATGTCACAGACAAATTACGCGGAAAGTATTTCGACTATCATAGCGGTTCAGGCGATTCGATGGAGTAGGAGTGGCCGGTACACCACGTCTCCAAACATGGCAACCACCTCGGCTGTGCCAACAGTTTCCTTTCCTCGCTGCTAACTTCCTGCTTGTGTTCCTTGTGAGAAATATTGTACATCATATAAATGTTATAAAAGTAGAGATACTACTTACATTTAGTGTTCATGAAAAGTTACTAATCTATGGTCATGACTCAGTCAATAGAAGTCACGACTGTTGAGTTAACTAGTGTGTTACATACTTTAACTGACTATGTCCAATACTCCCATTGGGACACTAGTTTGCTTTCCATCTATTGAGATGGATGATAATCATCGTCCAAAAACTTCAGTAGGGTTTTAAGTTTATGTTGCTTTCTCCTATTAGCCCCGCATACAGCCACAGTCCACCTTGTTTTGTTGCACTGCTACCTTGCCGTGCCATGCAACGTGATTGGTTTGAGCAACTTCCCTTACGCTCCCATTTCTGGTTAGCCGTTCTTCTTGCCATTGCTACCATCCCCCTTGTCACTGTTGTCTTGGAGTGTACCTACCGAGAGATTGCCTGGATTGTGTCGTCCGTTGCGGGAGGTGAGTGCTCCATGACATTTGTGGTTGTGCTTGGAAAGCTGGATAGCAGAAATTAGATATGTTGTAATGAAGTTCTTGAGTTAGAATTGATAGTGCTGCAACAAGACGAAGGAGTGCTTGAGTATTTTGATGAAGCTCAAATCTGTTGATCAGCTGTTGAGGATCTTGTAGTCGCCCTTGGAGATTGGCATGAATCTGACTTTGTACTAGTTGTATCTCACCTTCTTCAAGTAGGAGAAAACCTCCTTTATGATCTCCTGGGGATGCGCCATGTTGTATTTCGGAATGTTGTTGCTAGCAAAAAGAATAGAGTTGGTAAGATACCATCTTTCTGTCTTTGTTTCGATGTATACACATGATTGTATTGAAATTGATTTCTATATATATACTAGCGGTTGACGCTTGCTTTGCAACGCATTGGTCCAACCATTTTAGTGTACACTAAATATTGCATTTAGTGTATGTCACTCTAATTGGTTTATAAATGCTTTAACTTTTTACTCTTGGTGAATATTTTTACTGACTGTCGACAATGATGTGCCTCTTTGAGTAGTATAGATAATTGTGCTCTTACTAAAAATACTTAGAAAATGTAAAAATTCATAGCATTTATAAATCAATTAGTGTGACGTACACTAAATGCAATATTTAGTGTAGTTTTAAAATTTTCATCCACTGTGAAATTTTTCATCCGTATTTTGTTTTTCATCTACTATAAAAATTTCATCCACCTTCTATTTTCATCCATTGTGACGATTTTCATCCATCGCACATGATTTCATCCACAGTGGATGAAAAATAACAGTAAAAGTAAAGATCAACATATAGTAAAAGTCAAAATAAAAGTAAAAGTAAAAGTAAAAGTAAATGTACATCTGACTTTTGGAGGAGGCTTATGATTTTAGTAGTATGATAGTATGAATATATATATATATATATATATACAAGTTTTGGTACCTGTCGTTCCGACCGGGGAAGATTTTTTGAAAGTGAGAGTATGTGTGATTTATTGACCAGCACAAATTGTGCACACTACATATCCGAGGCCAATACCGTAGGTGCTTGGAAGCTAGGTGGAAGCTCAAACTGCGGCATGGATCAACTGTGCACACATAATGCAGCATAAAGGCACAGTAATACGTTAATAAGTTACCTTCTCAGCTGCTCAGCTGCCTCTTCCTGCCGACGTTTCAAAGCAAGCTCTGCTCTCTATCCTTTTGTCAAAAACACCGGCTGTGGACACCAAAAATTCGAGTTAGAAAAGTAAAACCAAGTAACACGAACACAGGCTCACACAGGCTCTACAGAGGTTCCCATACCCCACACCTTGCAGACAAAGATTCTCTCATGATCTTACAACAGTAAATAAATCCATATCCAAACACACCTCCAAAACTCAAGCAATTGAGCATTCGGCTCCCACCACTTTGCACCAACCTGTACGTAGAAGGCAGACCAAATCCTCTTTTTTGTCATACCCGAAAAGGTTCACAACTAAGTTTCTACCCAAATTTTGCCCAAGAATTAGAGTCAGTTAGGGTCTGAAGTAAGTGTTTTACCCCTGTACCACCGTATCCAATACCTCGGCAAAACCTAAGGACTCAGAAAACAGAAATGCACGTGTGAACTCTATGAACGTAAAGCACAGCCTTCGGAATGAGGACTAACACAACACTGTAAGTCACCATTTCAAAGAAACGAAGTTGTCTGTAAGAATAATTATGAAAGAATGTTGTGTGTCTTCAGAATTCTCTAATTGAAATCTATACATCTACCTATCCTGGAGCCAATGTGGCCCATGTCGAGAGTTCCAAAATAAGTCCTCTCATACGTGCCTCGAGAATAAGTCCTTCCTTTTCTGCTAGAAGAAAACAACGTGTTCTTCTACAGGGATAAGCTTGAAAATTTCTACTGTGTAACGTGAACAAAACCCTAAAAGTATACAAATGTATCCACAAAAATTGGAACCAAATCAATGAGTGCCTATGCTCCGAGGCGCTGGAGATGGCAAACATCCGTCCGAGTAAACCCGACCAAAATTCTGGAGGGTTCCACTTAAGAAATTCTCCGGGAAATCCGAGGTTGGCAGATTGGGCAGGATCAGAGACGTCGCCATAGCCAAGCCCGGGCGCTTCACAGGAGCGCGTCTCCTGCCGTTCTCAGTTGCTGCCTCTGTTGCTGCGTCCGTTTCGACGTTGGGCGGGTGGTAGAACCTCGGCCCTTTCTCCGGGTACCGTCCATAAAAACCGAAACGCAAACACGAACCCCAGATCCGCAAGCTCCTTCAACACCATCGCGGCAATTCCTCCCACGAAAAACTCACTCCTCCTACCAGTCAATATCGGAAACGCTGAAAGCTTCGGTCACGAAACGGAATGCGGTGAAGTGCATCTCATCAGGAGCTGTTCCGGAGCGCCACCTCCCCGGCATCCTCCTCGTGGGGCATCAAACCCGGCATCCCCGGCATCAAACCCGGCATCCCCGCCATCAAAACCTAATTGCGACCATTTTCCGTACGGTGTCGTTCACAATCGTGCCCAAGGTGTTGCGGCAGCTCATGAGCAGCGGTGACCCCGCGCGCGCGCAAGGGGAGCAAACCCTAACTGCGAACATTTCATCGGATGAAAAGCTACAATTTCTCATCGGCGCGCCCATTTCTCATCTACGTGTTCATCCAATAGGATCGCCCTTCATCCAGGAGCGGCGGACAGACGAACTGTCGCTTGTTATAGTGGTAGATATTTATTTATTTTAATTAATTGTGCTGCAATTTTTGAGTTGAGCATAGTTGTAGGTTTAAGTTATTTCGCCATTTGGTTTTGGAATATGGTTCACTTGGAGAAGGCGAGTTAGATTATCCTTCTAGTTAGATTATCCTACTACTTGTGAAAAAACATCTCCAAATCATTAAAAACAAAGATATTAAGTTCTTTTTCTCAAGTTGACATCTTAGAGTCTGATTTACGTTATGTCGCAATAGTATAAGCAAATTGAGGATGTCAATACAAATTAGACTCATTAAAAAAATATCCATCTTCCATTTCAAGAAATCAAAGATCATGGTGGTTTTATTAGTGGGAATACTCTTACCTTGAGTTACCATTCCCCCACTTCATGGCACTCTTATCCAACCTCCATGCATTCCAAAAGAATTGACATTCTTCCTAAAAGTGCAGAATGTTAATTTTTCCATAATACATTGTAATTGGAAAAGGGGGGCAATACAGTCCATAAAGCAGCTCAAAGGTAATCCCCACTTACTCACGAACAACTCAATACTACGCAAGATTCATCACCACAAAAGAGAGGCATGTTCATCCAGCTACTCAATATCTTGAGTCACAAGAAATAGATCCTGCAACATGCAATGGGTAATAAACACAAAAGCATACCTTAGTAAGAATGGATCCTAACAAGTAGACCAACTTCAAATTAATGAAAATCTAGAACAAGAGCACGTCTGGTGTCCATGACGCGGAAGAATCATAAATAAAAGCAACAAAAATGACAAGTTTTTAACAAGGACATTGATCACACGCGGTGCTACTGTCGTTTCCGATTCACATGTTTAACTAAGCGTTTGAACCCTCGAGGATTGAAAACCTCCACAAAGTTCTCCCACACACCTCTATCATAGATATTTCTCTCTTCCAATTTGGGTGCACTGGCCCAACAACGCAGCCAACCACTCTCACCACTCGATTGCTGACTGCGCTCCGTCACTCCACTTTGAGCTTGCTTGGCACCCTCCTCTTCCGCTCGCCAATGCCGAAGCCTGTCCCATTTGTAAGTCTGCATCAAATGAAATAAAATGCACTGGTTAAATAGAGTTATCCGTAAAGTTTCACTAGTTGGGAAGATGAGAGCTTAGAGATTTGTAATAGTGAACTAGATCTTTGAAGACAAGCTAAAACAGAGGCAAACTGAGTGAGGGCACATTAATCTTGTGGTAATCTAATACAACATAATTATGTTGCCCGACACTCATCAGATGTTCTCCTATTGATAGAGTCGTTTGTTCCTTTTTTACTAGAAGATGAAAACAAGGTTAGGAATCTGCAAAATTGGGTTTGAGGTTCGCAGGCAACTAAAACTAACTTTAAAAACAAGCTAAAACAAGAATGAGGAGTGTCCAGGTGGAGGTATTAGATTAACATTTGATGTTATCTACTAAAGTTGACAAATAGCATTAGATTAACATTTGATGTTGGCCACATTTAGGCCTCTGTTGACATTTATTGTCTGTGTTTGTAATAACACTAAATAACATATTTAGTGTGCTTATATGATAATAGACAGAGGGAGGAGCCGTGCCTCATTTGTGGTTGTGTTGTATAGCACCAAGTTCATATGGTAAGCGAAGAAGCCCAAAAGCAGCAAGGATATCACCAGCATGAATATCAGCAGCAACACTTGCGTTGAGTAGTAGGCCAACAACCACTGATCCATCCCCCACAAAGCGCAGCATTAGGTTATGCGTGTAGCAAATTCCTAACCCTCACATGGTACCCAATGGGATGGTGATAATCCAAGTCAAATGGTCAAATAAGAATACAGAAAGAAGGCTGTTAATGATAAAACCAAATACCAGCTGATACCTGTACAACATGCGGATATATGTCATGGAATGTTGCAGGTCGGCCAATGTACCCTGAGAGCAAACAAAACAGCTGAAAAAAGGCCTCATCTCCAACAACTTATCTCTTGAATAAGCTAAACCTAGAACTAAGAGTGTGCTGTTGTTCAAACAAAAACACCCTTACACATATAATGGGTAAAAAGTAACAACCTGTATCATTTTTTATGACATAGCGTGATTGAACAAAGTTTCCAGAAAGGTGAAAACTCTTACATTTGATTGCCCGAACAACACCCCTTTCTTCAAGCTGACCCGCTAGAATCATTGTGAGCACCCACACTCCGTACCACAATAACAACACATGCCTGCGATTCAAATGTAGAAACATATGAGGTCAGAAGAAGAGAATGCAGCATACCTGCAATGACATTCATATGTTGAAATCACTGAAGAAATCTGAGAATAGAAACGCCTGCGAGAAATCCGAAAAGAGTGATCTTGACACCATGAACATAGAAAAGTGCCAGAAATGTGGAGCCTTGACGAGAAACTCACCAGCCGAGAAATGAGAGGAAGTAGCGCAGGTTGCCTTCTCCAATACAATTGTTCTGTCAAGCCACATGGTTTGGTGAATTCAAGTAACTCCACGTTTGAATCTGCACTAGAAATCAATGATAAACAGGCTGTAAGTGAAATGTGAAGTACTAACCATCCAAGCACAATGGTGATCAAACCGAGCGACGCATTTGTTGCAGATGCTACAATGCTTCGACCTTGCTGGCCTGCACACAAACACGCAGAATTCCAATAGCGCCACCTACACTAATTGATGATTATAACAGGGTGAATGATTTTCCCTAGTGGTCCTCCTGGTAAAAATACTAATATAAGCCCATCACTTTCTAAGAGAAAAACTCACCGAGTGACATTGCAAGTAGGGCAGGTTTTCTTCTCATAGAGCACGTTGTCAAAAGGGTACACTCCAAGATGGGACTTCACTGTGGACTTGTCGATGGTTCCAGCGTCTGTGAAGCTCGTGAGAAGGAACAAGCACAGACCGAAGGAGGCTGCAACTGGACCTGTATATCTGCAAAGCATCAAAAAAAGGATAAGAAAACAATGAATTCCAAATCAAGGATAGAGGTCGTACGCCAAGAATTTGTGGCACCTGTGATATGCTGATATGTAGCGGCCGGGGATGTATTGCAGCGAAGTGTATGTTAATGAGAAATAGCAACCGCCGAGGATGCTCAAGTAGAACAACTGCAACCACACCAAAAGAATACATTCCTTGTATTATGCCAAAGAGGAAACCTATGCAGCATTAGAGTTTATGTAAAGTGACTCTACAAACAACTCTATTACGAAAACCATTTCCACACCTGTAAGGCAGGATTAGGTTTCTCGCAGCAATACGTCTCCGCTGCAGCGCAAGCATTCCTTCCTCTCGCACCGCAACAGAAACCGATCACTCTCCTGCATTCGATCACAAAGCTCCAAAATGTGAACCACAGCCCTAAACTTAGAAATCTGCATTGATTTCATGACAATCTCCTGTACCCTGAACCTAAACCCTAAACCCTGTCGCATCAAAACGAAGACCGATCAATCCTCTGCACTCGATCACAAAGCTCCAAAATGTGAACCACAGCCCTAAACTCAGAAATCTGCACTGATTTCATGACAATCTCCTGTACCCTTACCCTAAACCCTAAGCCTTGTCGCATCAAAACAAAGACCGATCAATCTCCTGCACTACAGAACAAAATGTGAACCCTTCCCTTCCTAAAAACACTAGCCACTCTGCAAAGCTTTCATGGCAATTTCCTGAACCGTGATCCCAAACCCTAAGCCCTGTCGCCCTAAACAGAGACGGTCACTCTCCTGCTGCACTCAATCAAAGAACTCCATAATTTGAACCCTAGACTCTTCGAAACAAATCTCGGCAATCTGCAAAGATTTCGTGACAAACCCCTGAACCCTAACCCTGTCAAGAGCACTCGCAACTCAACAATCACACACCCTTCCTTCCTCTCTCCGACTTACTGGAAGAAATCGCAACATCCGCCAGTGAGAAAATCGTGCGCTCGCTGCACAAAAGTGCCATGGAACACCGGCCGATCTCCACACAAGAGCAGCGTCAGAAGCACAGGGCACGCGCTCAGGTACAACCCCAGCACCCACCACTGCCCCATCAATCCCCACCTCTCTCACATCCCTCCACACAACCTTCTCCTCAACTCCCAAACGAACAAGCAAAAACCATCCCTCTCACTCCACAAAAACGTCGTCTATAACGCACCTCAAGAGTGTGTGACATCAAGAGGCAAAGATTCTACACAGAAGTGACGATTGCAGATGATGACGACGACAAAGGTGGTGTGAAAAAACATGTGACGAGAGGGAGCGGACAGGATGTCCCCCACGCTGCGACTTGCCAGGCGTGGGGAGTGATGAAGAGAGCTCGGATGAATAGCAATCTCATTTCGGTTTTTTTATGGGCAGATTCTGCTTTCGCCTGACCGCTCTCCGGTCATTCCCGCTGCGCGCTGACCCACTCCGCTCCCACATTTTTGCTCCACTCTGCATCACCCGGCGCACGCATAGCATTGATTTTGTAGGTTTACGCTCTGCATTACCCGGCGCATGCATCACCAAGTCAAGATTCGTTACTTTTTCAGGTTTGTTTCAGGTGGAAGAGTACAAGTTGATTGCCATCGTCATGTCTGTGTGCTCGCAAGCTCTTCATCTCCTTTTTTTCCTGTCCTTTTCTAGTTCTGGAGAGTATCCCAATTATTTCTTGTCTCGATTTCAGTGCACACGGAAGAGTACGAGTACACGGTGATGAGCATTGGTGAGTGCCGCGGTGGTTGCAATGCCCACAGCTAGTCGCGCGTGACTGGGAGGGTGCGTGCGCTGAGTCTGGCCATGTGAAGTATAAATCTTCCAAGCTTGCATACAGAAACCCTAACTCTACAGGTATCTACTCACCTTGCGTATGTCGTCATTCTCTGGCACTTTGATGTTGTGGTTATTTTTTGAAAATCATGTGCTTATGCACGTTTTGTCAATCCCTTTCGCTTTGCCTGCAGAACGCACACGATTGGTGCAGGTGAAGTCCTGGTGTGAAGACGATAGGCGATGCTCGGGTTCTTGTCAGTGGTGATCACAAAGCTGGTCCGCCAGGCCCCGTCTTCCACTGAATGCTTCTCGTAGCAGCTCCCAAGTGGTAATTTTGTAACGAAGCAAATTGGACAGGTTAATGAGCCGTGGACTTTGCAGAAACCTATTCTGCAATGTGAGTGAGGCTCAGTGCGCACGTTGTTTTGTGTACAGACTATAATATGTAGCTGCGAACAGCTGAGTAGGTACTATTGAGATTAGAAAATGTAGCTGCGTATGAATGTTGTTGGAACATTATCGCCAGCTGCAAGGATTATTTTTGCAGAAGTCGTATGTTAGGGATTATGGAATGTTCTCGACTATATTGTTCCAGCGTGTACAATCTTTTGATCGCAACGATTCTCAGATATGAGACCTATTTGCATACACTCTGTACAGATGTTTACATGTGAAAAAAAGCCAAAGCTGTGAATATAGCTTCAAGGTAGAGGTTAGTTTGCACTTTGCTATTGGGAAACGCGAATGACATGATGCCAACTTCTGCAATCCTCAAAGAATCGGCATGCCATGAATCAGCTTATAAACATGGTCATGCTTTCTCAAATTAGCGCTTTTACTTCGATAATAAGTGAAGCTTAAGTTGGGGTTTCAAAGGGCAGCCAACTTACAGCAACCATGAACTAATGTCCACAACCTTTCCATCAACATCATTTTTCTCAAAAGAACAGCCTCTGGAACTAAGCGTATGAAGACTCAGCATATAAGCTCTTTGTTCAAGGATGGACCACCCACTCTTGCATTTACGAGTCACGAAGAGTCAAAGGAGAGCTTGCAACGCAAAAGCCTGGTTGAGAGAGGAGCGGGTCAGCGCAGAGCGAAAATGCCGGGGCAGCGGTCAGGCGAAGGCGGATACAGTCTCGGAGCGGAGCAGGAAGGCGTGAAGGCCATCGACAAGCAAACTGCGCGGGTCGGGTTTCCAAACTATGCTGCAGCGGGCCGGTACGAGGCCGGGCGGGGAGCTGCCCGAGAAGCAGGCACGCACAGTAGAACTGCCCGACGAGCTTGAACGAAAATGGTGTTCATCTAACATTCATCTAGAATTCATCTAGAATTCATCTAACATTCATCCTCCTCCACGCCTGGTAAGTCCCAGCGTGGGGGTATCCTGCCGCAGCGGCCCCGCTTTGCAAAGCCCCAGCCCGCAGCGACCGGTAATGCCGCCTTCCTGCCTTGGCTCCGCTCAACATTCTCATTCGCAATCACAAAGAAGAACGACAGAGAGTTGAAGATGGCGAACACTCTGATGGTCGTGTGCCCTTGCACGAACATGTGCGCGTCCGGTGTGTCTGGAACAGGCTCCGTGAACTGGCAGTGGAGATGGTAACCCCAAAGGCGGCGGCAACCATCCTGCATATGTTACACCCGTAAACAGAGCTACCCCACCACAATCACATTCGCAGAACCCACTGTTTGTGCCTGCAACTCTTGCACAGGTCGATTCACTTCAGACGTGGGGGGGAATCAGTGGCGCAGCTGTGCAAGAGGTGGGAATCAGTGGCGCATCCCCGTGCTAGCCATCAGGATGGACGCCTGTGTGAGTGTGGAGTTGTCGGTAGATGCTCGTGCACATGCTCAAGGACGCCTGTGGGATAGAGAAGACGAAGACCTTGCCACGGACTTCGTCTTCTCTATCCCACAGGCGTCCATGAGCTTGTGCACGGCCTTGAATACGCAGCTCACCACCGCAGCAAGCACTAGAAGATCACGTACGAGGACAGCATCATCTTCAGCTCTGGCCGCCCCGGCTACGCACTTGCTGAAGATGATGCTGTCCTCGTACGTGATCTTCTAGTGCTTGGTGGGTGGCATGGTCATCCACGCATGGCGCGGTGAGGGTACGAGATGGCGAGCTTCACGTCGTCGTGCGCGCTGCACTGGAGAGAGGAGGATCTGTACTCACAGGAGAATGAAAGAGTGGCTGTTGAGAGGCTGTCTTGAAGGCAGGAAGGCGGCATCGGCGCCCACTGCGCGCCTCGTCACTAGCCAGTGGGTTCCGCGAATCATATACCCAAAGGCAATGAGTGAACCCATATTAAGGTAGGAGACCATTAAACAATTGATTCATCAACCTAAGCGCCTTGCGCGCGCAGGTGGCTACTTGGCCTACCGGCCAAGAGACAGAATCTTCTCCCAGCCAGATCGACGGCCAGATCTTCTCCTAGCCAGTCCTCGATTTCGAGGCTGGCTGGTCGCGAGGGGCTGCCCAAGGAGAATGAGAAAAAGTAAAAGTCGAGAACTGACGAGGAGAACGAAGGAGATGAACGTTGTGGGTCGCGAGGGGCCTTATCCAGATCGTAGGGTGGAAGAGAAGACCCGAATTCCTCTTGAAACTCTTGAGAATCGGAGGCTCGTTAACTTAGTTTGCAATTTTCGTTTTCTGCTTCTAAATTTGCGAGTTGGGTTTCTGCGATGGCGGCGATGGCGGACGTGGGTCGAGCAGCCGCGGTGCTGTGCGCCTCGGCGCCGTCGTCGTCGGTGTTCGGGAGTAGCGTGGCCGCGAAGACGCGCGTGTCCGTCGCGGCGTCGCCGTTCTTCAGCAGCCAGGGCGTGAAGTCCCTGTCCGCGTCGTCCGCTGCTGCGCCTGCTCGCGGTGGCTCGCCCTTGGTCGTCAACATGGCGAAGCGCGACGAGGAGCTCGTGGGCGTTCGCAAGATGAGCGACGAGGACATCAACCAGACCGTGGTGGACCTCAAGGGCGAGCTCTTCCTGTTGCGCTCCAAGCAGGCCACTCGCCAGGAGTTCAAGAGCTCCGAGTTTCGCAGAATCCGCAAGAATGTGAGTGGAAAATTCCAGAATTGGCTCTTCTCTTGATGCTTGTGTGCGTGGTTTTTGCGCTTTTGCGGAGACTTGGCTGCAGACTTTTTTGTTAAGGATTGGGTTTATCTGAGCTCTCGGCATTTGCGCAGTTCCTCTCTTTCGGCTTCTCTTGCATTGTGGAGAGATATGGTTTCGCAGGGATGGTTACAAGTTCTGTCTTCCATGCTTAGGGTTCCCACCACTTGCTGAGTTTTCCCTCTCGTTTCGGCATTCACTTCTCCTGTGGCATTGGCACATCAACTCTTGTCATTTGCACATGACCTCCAGCTCCAAACTCTTGTGAAGGAGCAGCTATTAGGGTTACCACGTCTTGTTTAGTTGTCCTCATGGAAACTTTCCTTGATTTTGTTCCTTTTTTTTTCAGATTGCGAGGATGCTGACCGTGAAACGAGAGAGGGAGATCGAGAGAGGCATTGGTCTGAGGGAATCGCGGAAGCTGGACCGCGAGTGGAAGCGGAACATCGTCATCCGGCCGCCTCCGTCGTACGCCGCCAGCTTGGCCGAGCAAGAAAAGAAGTAAACCTTTCCTCAGTTCTCTTGTAGACTTGTTAGTAGCACTCCAGACTTGCCATTCCTTTATGACATTGCCGTGAGAATTCACCACTGTCGAGTTGTTTTATCAATATTCACCGGTTATTAGATTTCCACATGGCTTCTTCTCTTTCCTCGTTCCCTTTTTTCGGTGCAGATTGCACATGGTTTTCTGTTCTGGGACTTGGTGCTTAATCATGGCTGGTCTTTCTTTTTGTCCATTTATTTGCAGTCCTTTGTGACATTGTCAAGTTGTTTTTATCATTGTTCACATATTATTAGATTTCCACATGGCTTCTTCCTCTTCTCTCTTTTTTTTTTGGTGCAGATTGCACATGGTTTTCTGTTCTGAAACTTGGTGTTTAGTTATGGCTCGTCCTTTTTTTTTGTCCATTCATATGCAAATCCTTCATGACATTGTCGAGTTGTTTTATCATTGTTCACAGATTATTAGATTTCCAGATGGCTTCTTCTCTTTTCTCTTTTTTTTTTTTTGGCGCAGATTGCACATGGTTTTCTGTTCTGGGACTTGGTGTTTAGTCATGGCTGGTCTTTCTTTTTGTCCATTTATTTGCCATCCTTCGTGACATTGTGGTGAGAATTCAGTGTTTTATCAGATTATTAGATCGCACTTTGTATTTGCTAACTCATACTTCAGCCTTTATTTTGGTTTGTCTTATGTATTTCTGTTTGTTGTTTTTATATTTAAGTGCTTCTCTTTTCATGAAATGAAATGGGTAAATTAGAGATGCATGTCACTTGGGTAAGTTATTAATTTGAGCTACAGCTTTTCAGGGAACTATGTTACTCAATGGATGTTAATTTTCTGGGAATGAGTCTGATAGAAATGAATTGTAATGCAAAATCTTCTCCTCTTTCTCTTTTGTTGACTGAAGTGTAATACGTTTACTACACTCTAGTATTACACAATATATAATTCTGGGTCATTAAGCTGGTCACATATTATTGGGATAATGTAATGCTCTTGATCTAGTCATCCATCATTGATTGAAGAATGACTGTTACACGCAACCATGATGGTTATTCCATGAATATATTGTGGTTGAGATAACTACATTTTCTAGAATAAAATATTGAAATATTTAATCAAATGGAAATGTTACCAAATGTCATGACATTAATGAGGTGGTCCGCAAAGATCCAAAATTTGTGTAACAATATTCCAATTGGAAGAACTTAATTTTATGTGCACCATTACAGCCGAAGTCTACTTGGTTTAGGGTGACAAAAATCAAATATTGTTAGTCTAGCAATCTTAGACAACTCCGTGTTGGAATCTGGAGGATGAAATTAGTCATATAAAATACTTGAGGTGCATTACTATACCGCCGCTAGGACAGGGTATGGTGCTCGGATATGACCACGGGGGATTGCCTTTATGCAGGGGGGTGATGGGTATCTAAATCGAGGATGACGAATGTCTAGTACACACTTGTTGTGGTATAAATGAATACAAGCTAATAACTTGCATGTCAAATGAAGTGGTACCTTCGCCACTACAATTTGTGTGGAGTTGTGATATTACTTGGAGCAATTCTAGTGGTAGTTGGTGGTTGCAAAAAGCTATAATAATGTAGATTTTAGAGGAGGTGGTGGTGTGGTATGTGATTGTGGATCAATACTATCAACTTCATTTCTTAATTGATTCATTCCACACTTGGTACAAACTAGAGTTAGTGTAAGTACAAATATTTAGTGTTTGTGTTTGTATTAATTGTTGCTAACATTAAATATTATAGTCAATGAAGAGGAATCAGTGTTTATGCCCTTCAACTTTGTAGAGGCTTGTTTTAGAGCACAAAACCTTGTTCGGATGCCTCCAGCATTACCCAGCTTTTTGATGCTTGTAGTAAGATCGAGTCGCACCAGACAGAGTTGGAGGAGGTTTGCTTCGACTTCTACTCCAAGCTCTATGCTCAGAGGAAGCAGACCGCTAACCTAGAGGAGGCTGAAGGGCCCATGCTTGGAAGTCCTTGTATGAAGTTGAGTGAAGCAATAAAAGCGGCATTGAACAAGTCTATTTCTTTAGACGAGCTCTTTGTTGCAGAGACTGTTTTTGCCCCCCACAAGTCTCCTAGGCAAAATAGGATTGTTGTGGAATTGTATAAAGTCATGTGGCCTATGATTGACACTAACTAGTTGGCCATGATTGTGGAGGTGTTGGAGGTTGGAGAGTTATGGGTAGGGAATACCAAGGACTTGTCGCTCTTCTCCATAATGGAGAGGAGAGGGGCTCTCTTAATAATTGGAGGCCTATTACCCTCGTTATCGTGTCATATAGGTATTTGCCAAGGCTCTACAGCTCAATGTGTTGCAACCAGTGCTCATGGAGCTCATTTGTGTAGACTAATGTGCTTTCCTCCCCAACCTCGACAACATTTTCTTAACTCGGGAGACCATCCATTATGCCAAGGAGACTGACTAACATTTTATCGTCCTGAAGTTGGACTTCTTGATGGCATACGATTGCATGGACCATCATTTTTTTTCCGGGCACTTGAGGTAGTGGAGTTCCCAGTCAAGTTCCTATAGATGCTCTTTTTATTGTTTATCGTGGCAAAGGCTAGAAACAGTGTCGATGGGTGTGTCACCAAAGTGTTTTTCGTTGAGCAAGGGTTGCGCCAAGGCTGTCCAATGGCGACCTACGTCATCCTCATCATTGGTAAGGTGTTAAACACGTGTATTAAGCAGGAGGTCCGGATGGGGTAAATCAAAGAAATAGACATTATGGGCGTTGACGAGCTACACATCATCATGCAATTCTCAAATGACTCGTCCTTGATCCTCTTTGCACAAGTAAACCGTGCCACTGAGAAGATCAGAAACTTCACTTTGGCGGAGTCCCCATAACCCACTTGCTTGAGGGTGGTCTAGCAAACTTGTTGCCAGAAGAAGAGAGAGGGGAGCTTAAACCTTAGTGATCCGCTTGAGGCCACCACTGTGCTTGTGTGCAAGTAGGTTATTGATGCCTTGTCTTTGGGCCAATTCAATTTCAACCGTCACGGTTACTAGCCAATTGTCAATCCGCCGGTGGGCACAAGTGGCCCACTAACATGTGCTGGTGCTCTATTTTTAACTATTGGGCTCTCAATGGCTCCAAACCAAGAGATCATGGAGAATAACAATAACGCCAGTCCTGGAGGGGCGGGCGTGAATAAAGTGTCTGTTTGTTCCACCACTAAGACCATGCCCACCAGACAAAGAATTAGTAGTATGGAACTACTTCCCCCTCTTGAGGGTAGACACTATGTAACAAGTAACCAAAATATACAAGTAACCAACCATGTTCAAAGAGAAACAAAGGAAAAGGGGAGAGTAGAGAGTAGAGAGGAGGAGGGGAACATTGGGAGGGGGGGTGTGTTTCTCAATGTGGGAAGTATTTGAAGTTTTAAAAAAAAGTAGGTAAAGGGTAATGTTATGGAGGGTCTTGTATGTCGGGGAGGGCTTGATTGTTTTCAATTTTGCGTTTGTATAGCAGGATGGACATAGCATGTTGAATTACAATGGTGTTAATGTTATTGAAAGCGTGTGAAATTGTTTCAATGGGTATTTTAAAGGTATCTTCAAGGATTTTTATAGATGGGATGAAGGTGGTGGCAGGAGCACCGGCAGTGGTTACAATAAGGGGGTCCTTTTCCATCCAAGGACTATGATGTCATCAATAATGGGTTGGTATTTATTCATTTTGTTTTCAATTGTTTATGGGGAAAATCTATCATTGCATTATGTGAATTCGATGAATTGAATGGTATAGTCTTGGTTTATGTGGTTGGAGGGGGGGTCATTGTATGGTAGGCCTCTAACGCAAAGTATGTCTGGTTTGAGTCTAGTATTACAATGACAACGTTGAGTTGCACATGTACATGGGAGTAGGCAAGGGGGGACCGTATTTTCTTGTGGATTGTTATTACAGGTGCCGGCATTCATGAGAATAAAACATCGTGGTTTGTTATGGAAGGTAATTAGTTTTTAAATTTTCCATACCGCTTTGTTATGTCTTTTGACAATTAAGGAGTGTATGTGGTGGTTTTGGCATTTAAGTAGAACATGGAGCCATGTGTCGGGGTCTGAGGAAGTGCATATGGGGCGTGTTATAGATGGGAATCTTTCTATTTCAAAGAAGAGTTGTTTTTGGGCGTTTCCCATATGTTGGCCGGTATGGAATTTGATGAGGCATATTATTTGTGAGTCGGAGATGACGGGATTTTTCCAAAAAATTGTAGAGAGTTCATTGTCTTTTTTGTTGTTGCCAGTCCATTTTTCTATGTTAGGGAAGTTTTCTGCAATTGTGTCAAGGTTGTTATAGAGGTCTTGTTTCTTGAGATATTTGTTCAAGAATCTAATTGGGCCTTTATCGGGGGTATCTTCTTTAGAAGGCCAATCTTCTTTTTGAAAGTAGTATGGGGTAGCATGGGCATGTTTGTATGGTACTTTGGCATTTTTATGCGTTTTCCTGTGGCCTTCTTTTGCTAGTTTATCTGCTTGTTCGTTTCCATCAATATTGGCATGGGCTCTAACTTTGTGAAGGGTTGTCATTTGTGTTTGGTTTTGTAACATTTGGACCATTGACATTAATATAGTTTGGTCGGGGTGGCTATTGTGGAGGGTAGGGTGTGTTATTTGGGTGTTTAGTGGATAAAGTGAATTGATAGTCACTGAATATGTGTGCGGGTTCATTGTTGTATTTTGTTGTGATGATTTGTAGAGTTTTGTGTATGGCCATAAGTTCTGCTCTAAGGATATTTTGTGGTCCCTGGAGTCTTTTGGCTAATTTGATTTCTTTGATAGGATTATATATGCCATAGCCAGCTTTTTCTCTGCGCCAATTTCTTAGGCTAACTTGTTATGGCAGTATGAAGGAGCCATCGATATAGTAGCTATATGCCGGGTCAAATTTTGGTGAGGTTAGAGTTTGGTAGTTTAGGAGGGGTGGAGGTATTACAAGGTAATCTAATGTATTATTGATGTGGTTTAGTTTTGACTATTTTTTGCTTCGGTTTACAGTGGTTTGTATAATTGTTGGTGGGGCCATATTTGTGTATAGGCGGTGTATGTTTAGAGTATTTGCTATGGAGGTGAGTTTGGCAAGCTGTTCTAGGGTGCCAAGGGTTTGATTTTGGTGGTGGACACATAGTATTTGTAATGTAGATGGTTCAATCCGGGGCTTGTTTAGCTCATGTGGAATAGTAGGTTCTTCGTATGGAATACAGTCTGCTTCAAATAGTGCAATCATGATATGGGAGTCTGGAAATGGGCTTGATTGTTGGTTAAAGTTTTGGTACCGATTTTTGTCTGGTGTGATAATGAATGAAGATGTGTGGTGTAGGTCATTTTTGGCAACAAGGCGGGCCCAGTGTAGTGCTTGTTTAGTTTCCTCCTCATTGTGAGGGTGAGCTATACTTTTACCGATCCACTTATAGACAAAGGCCTTTCCCAAGGAGCCAAATATTTTATCTCTTTCAAAGGGTGAATAGAATTTTTTTAGTTCCGTGGAACATGTGACGAGGGAAGAAAAGTATGATTGTTCGATGTTAAAGGATGAAATTAACTTAGTCTAGAATGGGTGTGGGTATTGTGTATTGTGCACTTTTGAGGGGATTATTTTTTGGAATGCGGTATTTATATCTTTGGTATAGCCAAATTAATTCAGATTCAAATGGTTGGGTTGTTGGTTCAATGTTTGTAGAAGTCTGTAGTTTTATATTGTATTGATTCCATAGCCATTGGAGTCTTGTAGTGGGAATAGTTTGTAAATGCCCGCCATTTTCTTCATATAAATGAACTTGATTGTTCTCTATTTTAATTGTGTTCGAGAATGCGAGAATATCGTTTTCGGAGATTACATTCCGTTGTATAGATGTTTAGGAGTGGAATGATTATGGGTGGAGTTACGGATCTTGAGTCTTTTAATTGTTCTTGGGGGTGGTGGGCTTGAATGATTTATGAGTAGAATTTATTTTTAAATTTTTGATAGTATTGTTTTAATTTTTCGGTGATATATCTGGAGGTATTATGGTCGTGTCTTGGAAAGAGGTTTCTTTGAGGAAGCCATTTGTTGAATGAATTGTTATTGTGTTTCCATTGGCATAAATATCTTGTATAGGTATTTTGTATATTGTTGGTATCTAGATGTTGTATCTATTTATGGCGTATGATTTTATTAAAAGGGTATATGGTGGGATTTTTGGGAATGTATGCTGGAGGACGGGGGTGGTATGGGTGTGAGGGGTTGGGAGGGTGGATTGGTGGTAGGGTAGTTCTTGGGAGGATGTTGTTGTTGATGGTGATGAATGGGTCTTGGAGTATGTAGGAGTATGGGTGTATGTTGCAAGGAATATCACATGTGGTAAAGCATGTTGGATGGCAAAAAAGTTGTTTGGCAACATTTAGGGCACTCTTGATTAGTTTGAATGGGGTGAAGTGGAAGGTTTTGAAGTCCTCATTATTCATGATGTGTGTGCCGTTTGGTAGAGTAATTTGTATTAATTTTTTTTTTAAATTGAGAGGATTTTTTGTAATAGTTTTTGGGGAGTTGGTCGTTGAGTGTGTTATGGTTTCGTGTTTCTTGACGCCATAATAATTCTAATGATGTTAGATCAAAGAGGAAATTTGGAAGTGTACTCTGAAGGTGAACTCTAGCAACGTGTTTTAATAAAAAAAAGTATACGAGTTATTGGTGATCTTATACAATCCGTTTTTTTAATTCTAGGTATATTTTCGGCACCTCCATATTGAGCAAGAACATAATGAGTTAGTACAATATATATTTTTCGGAGCCTTCCTTTGTCATTTAGAGCATTTTGAAATTATTCCCCTATACACCGGAGATAGGCCTTTTAAAGGGAGAAAGCTTCAAGTCCAAATAAGTTATGTGGGAGTTGGGTTATTGCGTTTGGCATGTATTTTGGCATACCACGGATGGTTTTTTGTATGGCTATAATTTTTTGATCAAGTTTTTTGATGGTTGGCATAGAGTATGGTACAACGTAGAAGTTGTATGCTGTACCAAGGCGTATTACAGTGTCAACCGTTTTAATTTTTTGTTTCATAGTGGCTGGACATGTTGTTAATTCTTTGCATTATTTAATGAGTTTAGTGGTTGTAGTGTGAATTTGAATTTTCCATTTTAGAGAGGGAACAAGATTTGTGCCTAGGTATATAAATGGTTCATTTTGGTGTAGTATGGGGATTGGTTGGCCATGGTAGTTGATGTTAGAAGCTTGCACTAGGGCTTTAAATGCAATTGGATTCATTTTCGGAAGCCTATGTCCATACCAGTCCATTTACAATATCTATCAATTTTATGAATTTGTATTTGTAGTGATTTTATTTTGTTAGTTATGGTAGCAAGGTCGTCGGCATTGGCAGTGGAGTTTATGGTGATTTGTGATGTACCAAAAGTGTATCCATTATTGCCTAGCTCTAGCCATCTAAGTAGTGGTTCTAAAAATATAATGAATAGGTATGGGCTAAGGGTGTCTCCTTGTATAGTTCCTCTATGAATGGAGATAGGCTTAGTCTTTCTAAAGTTCTCACCAATATTGTAAGTAGATGATTGGGAGTAGATATTGCCAACTGATGTAGTTGCATCTTTTAGGTATCCAATATTAGTCATTATCGCTAATAGTGGAGCGTGGTCTATAGAGCGAAAGGCGTTTTTGAAGTCAACATATAAGATGTATATGTCTTGATTTGTGAATCGTGCGTCTTCTAGTGCCTCTATTATTGATTGTATTTGTCTAGAGGTACTTCTCTCTGCTCTAAATCCTTCTTGACTTTCGTGTAGGATTTTAAACTTTTCTCCATATGAGGAAACTATTGAGGTGAGTGTACTATTGTAGAGTTTATATATTGTGTTGGCTAATGCAATTGGTCTCAGATTTGATAGTATTGAAGGATCTTCTTTTTGAATAGTAAAATTGTTGCACTTGTTTTCCATAGGGCTAGTATTTGTTTTTGTTTATAGCAGTGAGAGAAGAATATAAATAGTAATGTATGAAATCTTGGAGGCATGTTTTTGAGTATTGAGTTTGGTATACGGTCTGGCCCTGGGGCTTTGTAATTTCCGAGGTTGCGGAGACATGTGTCGTATATGGCTCTATTGAAGTATGTGTGTAATGGAATTTTAGGTTCGCCTAGTTTGTCTAAGGTAAATCCATCTAGGTCATGCCATGGATATTGGCGTACTGCACATGTGCATTCGATTGGATGTTGTGGTTGGTAGTTACATGTTGGTACTATGGATCTATTTTTTTTGTTTGTTGGTTGAATATTTCATTTGCAATGTCTTCGGGACTAGTTAGAATGTTTTTGTATTGGTCAATTATACGATGTAGTGGTGGAGATTCAAACTTTTTAAAAACTTTTCTATTTATTTTCTTAGGGCTAGTTTCGTATAATTGTCTACATTTCGGGATGGTTTTTTTAATATTATCTTTGGAGTATTTTGTAGTTACTTTCCGGGCTTGTATTTTGGCATTTTTTGCGATTAGTGCAATGTCTTTTATCCATGTATCATGGGGTAGGTCTGGGGGAGGTGCGGCAGGAATTTGGGTATGGAGTAGAGTTAGTAATTCGTTACATATGGGATGGTTACGCCATTGTTGGTTATTTTTTACAATTCTAATAGTTTTTTGCATTATATGGTATGTAGGTAGGTGTTGTTTCCATGTTTTAGAAAGTTTACGGGGTAAATAACCGCCTTGTTGTCATGTTCAATTTGTCATTTGTGGTATCGGTTGGACTTTACAAGTTTGTTCCAATAAAACGGAGATATTATTGATAAGTATATCTAGGGTGTGGCACATTTTGTGCCATTGTCTTTGAAAGAGTTGGTTATTATTTTCAAGGATGTTTATGATAGAGTCAATTTGCATGGAGTTTTCTTCAAAGAACTTGGTGTTGAATTTTCCTAAGTTATCTTTTGGGATGTAGTTGAGTATGCGTTTAGTGGCATTATTTGTGATTATGGGGGTACGACTAATTAATATGTTGTTTGGGATGTAAAGTTGTATAAGCGAGTGATCCGAGTTGAGAATGATGTCTTTGTTTGTTGTAGAAGTGTATTGTGTATTATTATTTGTATTTGTATAAAAGCCGTCTATTAGGCTCCGATCACTATAGTTATAGCTGCCATGTTTGGAGTATTGTGTACGAGTATTTATGTAGGTGAGGTTTAGGTTTTCTGTGAAGTGGCGCCATTGATAGTCTATGGTTTGAAGGGGGGTGTTATGATTTCCGTTTTGTCGACCAATTAATGCTATGTCTCTGTTGAAGTCTCCACACAATATGTAAGTGTGATTAGTATTATGATTCATTTGAGATGTAATAGTGTTTTGTATGTCTATAAAAAATCTAGTATCTTTAGGGTGAGATGGCATATACATGTGAAAGATTAACCATGGTTGTAGTGGTTGATTAGTAATTCTAATTATTTGAAGGTAGGGAGATATGTGCATTGGAGTAGGAATTTTTTGATGTTGCCCGGGAAGGCATATTTTTTGTGTATTAGTGTAAGAAGGCCCCCGCGGTCTGGTGTGTATGGTCTCCGTTGTTGAATGCACCTTGTTAGTGCATGTGTGTTATTAAAAATAAGTTTATGGTCTTGGAATATGTTTTGTATGTATTTTGTAGATTTTGTGGTGGATATTTTTGTTTCTTGAATGACTATGAGGGCTGGTGGTGTTTCTGTATATGTGGTCAAAGCTTGTAAGTTGGGGAGAGCGGTGTTTAGAGATGACACATTCCATGTAACGATGTTTGTATATTCATTGTTTGTGCTAATGTTTTGGTTCTGTGGAGGAAGGAAAAAGGGGGGAGGGGGTGGATGGGTATATTTTGTTGTGGGGTCGAAACATTTTAGTGTCTCGTTAACTAGATTGTTAAGAAGGTAAGGAAATTTTTGTTTTATTGTGTTGCTTGGGCGGTATGGTTTGGCTATTTAAAAAGCCGTATAATTCTTTATGTATTGAGTCCCCGTGATTTGTAATCTTTGATTTTCTTCAAGAAATTTTGTATATGGGTGCGGGATATGAATATGTCTTTCGGGTGGGAGAATGTTGTGTTTGAAGGTGGCTTTTTTGAAACTGGAACGCGGACTGTGAGATGAGAAAAGAGTAGCTCCACAAAACCTGGTGAGGAGGGGTCTTCTTGGTGTAAGGCGCAAATGCAATGCACACAACAATGAGGGTTGTTGGGCTCATTGTAAATCCCTGTGTGCACTTCTTTGTTGCTGAACAATATTATGATGGTGTGTAGAGAGTTGAGAGGGATTGCAAATCTTAGATCTATTGACACAAAGTATGTATGAGGATGCAACAATCTAGCACTAGTTTGGAAGAGTAGATCTGTGGCGGGGCTCTGTGTTGGCGGAGATCTAGATCTAGAGGTTGCAGCCTCCATATCATGTCTCAATCAATCAGATCTATATCTAGGTTACCACGACACCACAAAAATACCACACACCAAACCCCCCCTCCTCAACTAGGACTCTAGCACTACCATGAAGATGAACTACTGCCTACACAAGACTAGAACCAGCCGCCAAGACACAAGACCGCATCAACAAGTACTACATTCAACAAAATGAGATAAGTTACCCTCTTACAAAACGCAGCATACAATGTTCCTTGTTAGAGAATGCAAATTAGACGCATGCTGTAAAATGCATTTTGTAATATTTCATTTGAGGAATTGCAAGTTAGATTTACACACATCAGGAATAGTGGCAGAAGAAGGTTCACTCCATAACCTTGCAGACACATGGAAGCACAACAGGTGCCTGTCCGAAACTACAGGAGCAGAAACGTCACTCACAGAGCCCACCCAGACACAGCAGCAACTCAGCACCCTGGAGGAGAGGTGCCAAACTCGAAACTGCAAAGATCTACAAAAAATGCACCGAGCTGAAGCAGCAGCAGCCACGCATATGAGATACAAAGTGACCACACCAACAAGACAACAAAGATACATCTACACAACACCAACCGCACTATACATGCAACAACAACAACAGGCCTACGTCGGAGACAACACGGCGACAACCTCAACTAAGGTAAGTATTCTAACTACATTTTCAATTCTTACACTCCCCCAATTCCCTCTCAACAGATTTAAATGCATTCCTCTGAGCTGGTTAGTAGTAGACAATAGAAACCCGAAACGACAATAGCACATGTACCAACGAGCAGCAAGCAATATAAACAAGTTGCTCCAATCAGAAGAGAAGGGAGCACGGACACTTACACTATACTCAAAGCCTCAAGCACAAGCAACATACAACCACCAACACAGGCAGCCCCGTACACACCAAGACCTGCACGCACTCAAGAACACAACGCATCATACAAAGCTAAGGTATGTTCATACTCAAGTAAGTACCCTCACCTCATCATCATCCTCTCCCTTTCCTTTGTGTATACCACTAACATGCCATGATAAGACTAACATACAACCTGCAAGAAAGCAATGTCAACCTCCAGCGCAAAGCAACCCCAGCCACCCCAACAACCCCGAAAAAGACCAATCTATACAAAGACAAGATTCAAACGGCCGCCCCAATCATCGCACCTACCTAGCTGTAATCAAACGGCACTCTGATGAAGAAAACCCTAAACGCCCGCAAACCCTACAACGAAGGCGTTCATCAAACACAACGACATCCACCAAACATCGAGATAACACAAGGTATATAATACACTCCTATCCACTCCCAAACCCTTTCACTTTGATACACTGTGCAGACAACTACGCTCTGCCTTGTGGAAACAAAGTTGCGCCCTTACAACAAGCGAGAAGGAGGCCTACTTACAAAAAGGCCAGTTGGAGTGAGCGCCACCACTGCCACCATCAAGCGCTACACACATCTGTGAAGCACCTCCGAATCCTTTCTCTCAAATTCTGTTGTCTGCTGCATTGTTGGATTTTATACTCGCTAATTCCAAATCGTGGACGATACTTTATCCACAGACTACGCAGCACCTGCACAATACAAGAGGACCGATCAACCATCCGCACAGAGACGCACAACCACCAATAAGACTCAACGCACAGATCAAGCACACAAAAGCGGAACACAAACAGTACTAGATCCAACGACCAGATCCAGAGACGAAGGCTCACACAACGACAGAGCACAAGCAACAACAGACTCAACGACCAGATCAAGCATATAGAGAAGGACCGCAAGCAGTATCAGATCGGACGCCCAGCTCGAAGAGTACCTGTCGCCAACCGACACAAGCA
This sequence comes from Bryoerythrophyllum caledonicum, assembly GCA_963971425.1. Lineage (NCBI taxonomy): Eukaryota > Viridiplantae > Streptophyta > Bryopsida > Pottiales > Pottiaceae > Bryoerythrophyllum > Bryoerythrophyllum caledonicum. Next base: position 3,587,618 of record OZ020524.1, read on the forward strand.
AAAAGACTCAAGGCCCAGCAGCAGTCACCAACTGGGACAAGCAACAGACACAAAGCGCAGTACCAGCCAAGACAAGCGCCGAACTCAACACCCATATCCAACATTCAACGACGACGCACAAACAACACGAGACTCCACGCCTAGAGATCCAAGCACTCGAACCCAAGCTCGGATATCCGACCATCAAAGACGGACAACTTGTACGCCGACTGGGAGGCACTACAGCTGACACGAACAAGCCCCTGTTCGCGCGCATCACTACACCTAGAAGACAGAACCACCCGCCTTCTTTCCATTGGAGCCCTTGTGCCTGCTCACTTTGGTATTGCTAACCCTCGAACCCATACTCACCAATTGTTTCGTCTATCAGGTTCGCCAACGTACGCCAGCAGAAACCCTAACAGGCGGAGCTTAAGAAGATCACCGCAAGGTCGCCACACCAAGCCCGAAGAAACAAGAAGGAGCCCAATTTGCAAGAAAGAAACCCCACAGCGACGCCCAGTTAATCGAGGAAGGACAAACACAAGCCAGAATACGACCAACACGACCAACCCAAGCAAGAAGACCATTGACCTTCGCCAAGACAACAAGGAGAGGAGAAACAAGAACGTGAACCTGCGAAGGAAAAAGTCCAACCAGCCGAGGAGAGGTACTAACCAACTGTATGTGCGGAGAGGAGAGAGCAAACAAAGGAAGCGAGAGGCCGACCAACCGCAGAGAGGAGCACACTCCGCAACAGTCCTACCTACAACTTATAGACCAGAAAGTGAAGACGCCCGGACCCACGGGAAGTGAGGCCAACCCTAGCCGACCCTAAACCTGTAGCAACGAGCAGCACGTCTTACTTAAGCTGAAGCCCGGCCCAAAGCCCCTCATCTAACCCAACGGTACAGGGAGAAATCACGACCAGTAAAGGGAGGCCACGAGATCAAGAAACCAAACCAGCAAGGAGGAGCCACGAGGTTTAGACTCAATACCACCGCACCCAAGTCGGGACCCTTCAACCAGGTTATAGCACTATATCATTCCTTCCTCATTTTGTTATCCTTTGCTATCATCGGGTTTATTATGCAAACTCGTTGACATGCACAAAAACCTTAATACTTAAATTTTTTGCTAGGGGAGGTGACCTTTTTTATGGCACCTCTCATGTGTGTATGTGCAAAAGTCAGTGAATGTCACCACATCAACTTGCTTTGTCTAAACCTTCTAGAAAATAGTAGCCTAGCTAGTTGTTTGTATGTCATTCACATTAGAACCCTCCACCCCTTCTTGACTACTTTAGCTTCAACAAGCCCTCAATGCATGTTGGGGGGAGAAGTTAAAGACAAGAGGATAAGGGGTAATACTAAAGAAAAACTCTACACTTCTTCTAGTGACACTCTTGTTCTTGACATGTACAGTATGCGTCAACTCCAAGCTGCGGCCACCCCCTCCAAAAGGTTGTTTGTTGATGTAGTTGATGAAAATATATATGACATGAATGAAAACCAAAATGCTCTAGTTATTGCAAGTGCCACCCAAAAAAAGGTGAAGGCAACAAGTTTGCCTCACACCGAATATTGGTCAGGCTTTCACACAATGAATATTCTTGCAAAGAAAAAAAGAAGCTCTAAAGCACCCATTGTCTTCTTGGAGGAATTGGTAAAAATCAGCTTAAACACAAAAGAGGCAGCTGAAAGCGTGGAAGCCATGCCTTCCTTCCCATATGTCCTCCAAGAGGAATGGGCCTCAAAAAGAGTCGATGGAAAATTGGGCAACCACTATAATTTCACCCAACTTCCAAGTGAGGTTGAGGTAGATGACGATGGTTTTGCCCTAGACTACCAAGTATCAATTCACTTTGAGCTTGGTGATCAAGTTTGGACAAAAGGAGTTGTGATAGAAATGGTAAAGTCAAGACTCAAAGAGATGAGAATCCCTATTGGGACCCGCATTGGTGAGCCAATAGCCATCTTTTGCTATCATCAATCTGATAATTGGAATGGAACCATTAAACTACATTTAAGAAACCCGGAAATAGATGGGAAAGGATTGTTACAAGGATTGAGGCCCTTCATTCTCATCATGAATGAAGGAATCCCACACAAAGGGAAGGTATGCAAATCATACGACGCCTTAGCTTTTTCACACCTCCTATCAGTAAAAATATCCGGTCCCAATTTAGTTAATAGAGAACCATATGATTTGCATGCCAAAATTGTGAGTGATAGCTTTGCGAGAGGATATGACTTCGAAGTAACGGGGGTAGAAAAGAAGGGGTTCTCAGAGTTTGCATGGATCAAAACTCCCTCACCGGTACAAGCGGCCAAAGTAAAGGACTACAAAGTCTCATTTAATAATGAGATATTTGTGCTGATCTTTGCAACCCGGAAGATGGATGAAGATGAGATTGCAAAAAAGAATTGTCTAATTCTTATTGCAAAAAACCTTAACAAAACAAAAAGCGAAAAGGAACTAGCAGATGGAATCAAATCCATACTTGGAGAGCAGAATGTGGTTGATGCATTCCTCAAACTCGAGCATGGATGCCATGTAGGAACTTGCAACATTGAGTGCCTTAATGCAGCGGTGTACAAAAAGTTTGTCAAACAAAGTAAAAAACTGCATGGTAAATACATCATGTTTACCCCCGACCCTAAGAGTCTAGATGGTAGTAACAAACCAAGTGTGGATGAATTAACAAGGTTAGAGTTCACGGATATAAACTCGGCCGTAGCAAACGCAATAATTGCCATGGAAAATGGCCCAAGCAACAACAATGGTGTCACCTTACAACAACTTCGGAGAGAAATGGAGACCATGAAAGGAGAAATTGTGGAAGAAGCAAGACAATACGCAGACATGGTGCAAGCGAATACTGTCAAATCCCTAAGGGGCTAAGGGGGGGATGTCAACTCTTCGTTCTCAACTTATTGCTACCATCATGCTACTTATTGCTACCATTACAACAACAACAACAACAACAACAACAACAACAACAACAACACTCTATACCCCTCCCACTAGTAGCCATAAACATTACTCATTGCAAACAATTAAATTTACTTTGCGGAGACATAGAAACTAACCAAAAACATAGCCAAATGTCTTCCACAACGATCCAAAAACACACAAAAGATTATCAAAAATATATTTCATTCCGAATACTATTAAACTCCACCCCGAATATCAACACCTAGCATCTTCCTTTGCGCCACTTCTAAAAAATAATCACATACTTCACCAAACTTATTCCACCCTCCACCCCAACATTTTCCGCTACATACATCAAAAAAACAACCACCCATCCACACATATCTTATTTGCCATAATTACCACCTCCACCCTTCAATAGACAAATGCAACAATATCACCAACCAACATTCTACCAAGACAAACCCAACACATTGGACAAATATATTACTAAACACCCTATCCTCTCTACATAATCCCCCTGAAAGACATATAGATACACCCCACCCATACACTAAATTCCTAGAGGAAAACCAACACCTTTTAGAACACAAAACCTCTCTACACAATGACTTATATAACTTTATTCATAGCCAAATCCCACCCCCTTACCCCGATGAACTACAACTAAAATTTCCCTACTTCCCGCACAATCTCATCCTTGAAGCTCTTAGATGTTTTGAACCAATTCATGCTTACACGCACCCCACCCCGACACCTGCCTACATTTCCCCTCCACTTTGTAACCATGACAATATAGACAATAGAAACACATATATAACTACATGGAACGCCTCAACGTTAAACACTGCTTTACCATGTATCCACAATCTAACCGCCCACACCAACACACCACCTGCTATAATTGCCATACATGAAACTAAACTAACCGCTACTAAATCTACAAAATACATCCAAAAAACATTCCCCGATTACAAACTTATATTTAATAACACTCATTCTCTCACACGATGCATCCAACAACAAAGGCCATATACACCGGCAAGAGGAGGTCTACTCATGCTCATACACCAATCATATGCCTTCCCCGGGAATATTACTAAAATCCCTACCCCGGCTAATATATCACCATATCTTCAAATTATTGAAATTACTAACTAACCCCTCCAACCATGGCTCATTCTTCATCTATACATGCCCTCGCACATAGAAGACTCTAGGCTTATTCCGGAGATCCAAAATTCCATCACTTCACAAATAAATACACACACTAACCATACAATAACACTTTGCAAAGACTTTAACCGAGACATCGCCCTTATTGGACGACAAAATGGAGGGGTTTTTACCCCCCCCCCCACTCGACATAGACTATCAATGGAAAAATTATACGGATGAACTAGAATTATATTTAATCCCAACTGATACACAGTACTCTCGTCAAGGTGGACTTAATTACACACACACTAGCCTAATTGATGGATTTTACATCAAAACACCTAACCATACCTGATATACATCTATCACCAATACCACAACCAACATAAACTCGAACCACTTCCCAATCCAACTCAATATACCTCACAACACCCTTACAAGTAGACCTCTCACAACCATCAACTCAAATGATATTAAAATACTAAACCCCATTCCAAAAGAAAACCTTGATAACTTTAATACAATATTCTTTGAAAAAAACTCACTACAAAAAGACTCCCTTACAAATATTCTTTCTAACCACCAACACCTCACACACATACAATGGCAAGAAGCTTGCACGACTCTTGACAAACTTATTAATGAAATTTCTACTATACTAGAAAAGACTTGTAAAGCGCCCCCGATTCCACAACTCACACCTAGAACCTCAAAACAAGGGGGGTATCTCCCGAGAAAACTAGCCAAAAAGTGGAAACAACATCTTGTCACATACCACACTATTCGTAAAACAATTTATATTGCTAAAACTAATCAAAATTGGTGAACCCACCCCATATTCTCCAAACTACAAAACCTCCGTCACCCTCAAATCCCTCAAGAACCACCACCCAACACCCCTCACGAAGACTGGCTAAAAGACATTGCAATCATTGCAAAGGCTGCCAACAAAGAAGCTCGGAAAATTACTACAAAATATGGAAGAGAATGTGTCCAAAAAGCCATTTCTAAGTATCGTCAATTATACGAAGCTAGCCCAAAAAAGATTAATAGAAAAGTCTTTAAAAATAACACAAACCTACCACTAGGCTGTATTTTAGATCAAAACAATAACATTCTAACCAGCCCAGATGACATCGCAAACGAAATACATTTTCAAAAATCCATAAACAATAGACCAACCACCCCCCCATGTCACTTCCAACCACAACATACATCAATATGCACGTGTGGAGTTAGGCAATACCCGTGGCTGATTTGGACGGATTTACCATTGATAAAAGAGGAGAACCAACAACACCTCTCCACACATATTATAACAGAGACACATACAACATGTGCCTAAAAATTTTGGGAACCAACAAAGCCCCCGGCCCGAACTATATACCTAACTCAATTCTAAAAAACATGCCCTCAAGATTCCATGACCTTCTATCATTATTCTTCCTTCATTGCTACAAACAAAAATCCATTCCCGCATCTTGGAAAACAAGTTTAACAATCTTATTATACAAAAAAGGCAACCCATCCGTGCTATCTAACCACCGACCTATTGCCTAGCTAACACCATTTACAAATTATATACTAGCACACTAACATCAATATTATCGGCCTACGGGGAAAAACACCAAATATTACACGAAAGCCAAGAAGGGTTTAGAGCCGAGAGAAGTACCACACGGCAACTTCAAACCCTCATTGCCGCTCTTGAGGATGCAAAATTCACTAAAAAGGGCATTTACATACTCTACATTGACTTCAAAAACGGATTTGGTTCCATTGACCATCCTCGATTGCTAGCCATTATGAGCGATCTTGGGTACCCGGATGACGCAGTCACACTAGTTGGCAATATATACTCCTAATCTACCACTACATACACTGGAGAATTCTTTGGTAATACACGCCCTATCCCCGTCCAACGTGGTACCATCCAAGGCGATACATTGAGCCCATACCTCTTTATTATTTTTCTAGAACCTCTATTGAGATGGCTTCAAAGAGGTAATAATGGCTACACATTTGGCACCTCAAAAGTCACCACAAACTCGGCCGCATATGCCGACGATCTAGCGGCCATCTCCGGACGTCTTAAATCACTCCAAATTCAATTAGACAAAATAGACAAATTTGGTTTATGGACCGGGATGGAACTTGGGGTCCAAAAATGTGCCGTAACTGGATGCCCAAACAAATCCAAAATAAATCCGACCGCCTTCAAAGCCCTTATCCAAGCTACCAATATCCACTATCATAACCAACCAATTCCGGTACTCAACCAAAACCAACCCTACATATACCTTGGAATAAACCTAGTCCCATCATTAAAATGGAAAATTCAAATTCACGCTACTACTACAAAACTTATTAAAAAATGCAATGAACTTACACTATGTCCGGCCACATTGCAACAAAAAATAAAAATGATTGATACCATCATACGACTGGGTATCTCATATAGCTTCTATGCGGTCCCTTATTCCATGCCTGCCATAAACAAACTTGATAAAAAAATCATAGCCATACAATAGAAAGTATGTGGACCCCCTAATTGTATGCCCAATGTCATAACACAACTCCCCCACGAACTATTCGGATTAGAAGCTTTTTCCCTCAAAAATGCCTATCTACGTTGCATTGGAGAACAACTCCAAAATGCACTTAACGACAAGGGACGACTAGGACTAATTTACAGTGGACTCCTTTGGCACATCCTTGCCATGTGTGGAGGAGCACAATACCTCCAAAGACTTAAAAAATCTAATTGCCTTTGGTCTCCTATTAACCACACACTTTTTCTACTCAAAACAGAAGGCCAAACATTTCTAAAAAGCACACTAGAAGATTTCCTGCTAGGCCCCGCACCACTTGAAAAAAATTGTGCAAATGAAATACATAACATCCCTAGACTTGACCGACAATTATCCGCCAAACTCCTACAAAAACTATTTTCCGCAAACATTACCGATCTTAAACAAATTACACTGCCAAATGGAACACAACTTATGGACGACAAGAGCTACAAAACATTCTATGGTACCCCTCACAAATTAATAAAAAGTGCACTAAATATTGCTAAACAATTATTTTGTCAACCTCCATGCCTCCCTATATGCCCGAACCCTTGCACCACTCACGTCCTACCTTACACACTCAAAGACCCGTACATCATTGGTCACAATGACATCCACCCCAACATCAACCTCCCATTAATCCCTCCAAACCCGCCACATTCACGACCATATGCCCCTCCACCACATATATTAAAAAATCCTTCCATACACCCAATAAACAACATATCCGCGCACAAACATAGAAAGTACATTGACTCCAACAACATAAGCAAACAATATACCTCATACCTATGCCATTGGCCCCACAATAACACCACCTACACCAAATGGCTCCCGCAAAGAAATCTTTTGCCATGGCACAACCCAAACGCTTCCTTACATAACACCAAAATCCTCACACAATACTACCTTAGAACTCAAAATAGTTATTATCTGAATATCATACAAATACACCACCCCCAAGCACAACCTCAAGATAGAAGATTTGTCACGCCACCTCTTATTATCCCCCTCCTGAACATCTTTACAACCGAATGCAACCCCGAAACTGACATCCTCGCACAAACAAATACAATCAAAATACAACAAGATAATGCCCACATATACGAAGGTAATGGTAGACACCTAATAACCATACCACTTGCTAGACTACAATGGTTGTGGAACCAATATCACAACGCACTACAAACCCCCATTAACATTGAACTGATACCCCAAACATTTGAAACCGAAATTGTTTGGCTATACCAAAGATATAAATACCGAATACCCAAAAATGACCCCCTTAAAAATGCACACTACACATTACCTGATCCTATCTTAGACTACCTTATTACATCTCTGAATACCACACATTCATACTTCTCATCCCCCTTTACATGCTCCACAAAAATTTCAAAATTCTACTCTCCATTCGAACGTGATAAGATTTTTGGTTCTCTTGGTAAAGCTTTTGATTACAGATGGAGCGAAACAGGCCTTGCAAACCCTCACAACAAAGAAAAAACACAACAAGCAACACATTGGGCACGCCTAGTGGCAAACAATGATCCCAACCACAACATCACCATTATTATTACTCCCGACACTCATTGGTGCCACAACTCTAACCCACACTTAGGCCCATTCCCGGACTCTCACATCATAGTACTATTTGAAGCGGACTCTATGACTTACAAAGAACCCACTATACCACCGCAAATACAAACACCCTACCTTGAACCAGCAACTCTACGTATCCTATGTATACATCATCAAACTCGAGAGATAGGTACTCTAGAAAACCTCACTCATCTCACTTTGATAGCAAAAAATCTAAACATTAACAAGGTATACACCGCAATTGCCCCTCCCACACCTATTTCAATCCGTATAAACCGTAACAAAAAATGGTCTAAAACACCCTACACAAACATCTCCGCACTACCAATTACCGAATTGAGCCTCCCACTCCCCAACTACAAAATTAATACCGACCTTAAATTTGACCCCAACTTTAGCTACTACACTGACGGCTCCTTTAAAGAACCAACCGAAGTAAGCCCGGGACATTGGTACCGAGAAAAAGCCGATTATGGGGTATACAATTCAACCAAACAAATAAAATTAGGCAAAAGACTACATGGACTCCAAAATATTCTAAGAGCCAAAATGATGGCTATACACAAAACCCTTAAGATAATCACCACTCAATACCCAAACGAACCGGCTCACATTTTTACAGATTGCGTAAATGTATTATATCTCCTTAATACACACATAAATCACCCCACTTTACACAACAGTCACCCGGACAAAACTATCCTCACATCTATGGTTGTAATGCTCCAAAATTGCATACAAATTACTACACTCCACAAAGTCCGAGCTCATGCTAATATCGCCGGCAATGAACAAGCCGACAAACTAGCAAAAGAAGAGAAAAAATCCACAAGAATGTCGAACACCCATACGAACACGCCCATGCCACCCCATATTACTTTCATAGATATGAATGGCCTTCTATGGGCAAAACTCCCGATAAAGGCCCCATACGATTCTTGGACAAATACCTCAAAAAACATGATCTTGTAAATAACCTGGAAAAACTTACAGAAAATTTCCCCAATATTGATAAATGGACCGGCAACCCAAATATTCACAACGCATAGTCCAACAATTTTTGGAAAAACCCCATAATTACGAATCCACACATCACATGCCTAATCAAATTCCGCACTGGACAATACATGGGAAATGCCCGCAAACAACTCTTCTTCGGAATAGAAAGTTTTCCTACAATAACATGTCCAATTTGCAACACCACGGACCCGGACACATGGCTACATGTCTTACTCAAGTGCCAAAACCCCTTTATACACTCACTAATTGTCAAAAGACACAACAAAGCCGTATGGGCTATTCGTAAACTACTTGTATCATCAACCAAATCCCAGTGCTTCATTCTCATGAATGCCGGAACCTTTAATGACAACCCACAAGAAAATACGGTCCCTCCGTGGCTATTACCATGCATATGTTGCACTCAAAGATGCCACTGTATTGCAAGATTCAAACCGGACCTACTATGTGTTAGAGGACTATCATACAAAGACCCCCCACCAAACCACATAGATCCTAGTCTCACTATTCAGCTTATTGAATTCACATATTGCAATGATAGATTCTCTCCGGACACTATTGCAAACAAAACAAACAAATACCAACCACTACTTGACGATATTCAAGCACTAGGATGGAAAGTAGACCCCCTCATTGTCATCACCGCGGGTGCTAGAGCCACCACCTTCATTCCCTCAATGACAACCCTTGAAGAAACATTTAAAATCCCCATCACTTCAATCAAAACCACTTTTTCAAATATTAACATTATTGCAATTCAACATGCTATGTCGATACTCTTGCATAAACGAAAACTTGAAAACAACCAACCCCTTCCTGACGCTTCGAACCCCCCTCCATCGACTTACATTTGCATTTCACCGTACACGCCCTCCCTCTTTTGGAGACTTTTGGGACCTATGGTTCTTTGTTCTTGGCTACTTGTTAGGCTGGGTACATAGTGTCTACCCTCGAAAGGGGGAAGTAGTTCCATACTACTAACCCATGCCCGGTGGGCATGGACTTAGTGGTGGAATGAACGGACATTTTATTCATGCCGGCCCCCTTCGGAGACCGGCGTTCTTCTTTTTCTTGTCTTTCGGGTGGATTTTGTAAGTTTGATAAGGTTCGTAATAGTGTGTTAGTCCATGTAATTATGTTCAGGTTTTGTGGGTTTAAAAGATGGTTACATTTGTCTATGTTTGGATGGGTGGTAATTACTAAGGCATATAAAATGTGTGTTGGTGGATGGGTATTTTGTTGTTGAATGTATTGGGCAATATTTGGGTGTGTAATGTTGTAACTTGTGTAAATGATGTAGTGTATGTGTGGTTTTTGAAAGAGGTGCAAATGTTTGAGCGATGTGTTTGGATTTCGGTTGCAGTTTTATGGTATTTGGTATAATATATATTTTGGCATTTTTCTTATGTGATGTGGGGTGACGTTTTAGCACATTTGGCATAGGTACTGGGTTAGTTTCAATGTCTCTTCCAAGTAGTAGTAGGGATTTGTGGTGTATGTTATTATTGGTATGCTATTTTTTGATTGGATCGTTTGTGTATGTTTTAGTGTTGGTATCTTTTGGAGTCATTTGTGTTTGGTTATGTGTATATGTGTGTGCGTGTGTAAATGTGTATATATGTGTATATGTGTATATGTGTATGTGGGTGTGTGTGGATGTGTATGTGTATATGTGATTGTGTATGTGTATATGTGATTGTGTGTGCGTATGTATGAGTGTTTTTATGTATGTGAGTGAATGTATACGTATGTGTAAGTATATATGTATATACAGGTATGTTTATAGTTGTAGATGTAGGAGTTCTTGTATAAGTGGTGTGTATATTGTATGTTCTAGGGTTGTATTTGTATGTTGTATCTTTGTTTGTACAATGGTCATGTAATTTATTGTTTTGTCTTTTATATCTATGGTATGTGCATTGTAGATGTGGAGTAGTTTTTTGTTTTTGTTTTCTATTATGTGTCTTTATTTTGGTATTTGTATAGGTGTTCATAGAGGTATTTGTAGAGGTGTTGTTATTTATGTTGATATTTGTGTTGGTATTTGGGGCAATATATGCATTGGTATGGCTGCCACTATTTGTACCAATATTTATGTGTATATAATATTTTGTTTGTTTATGTACGCCGGTATTTGTATTGGTAATACTTTTGTATGTAGGTGTGTGTTTTTTGTACTAGTCAGTATGTATTCGATATAGAGTATGTATTTATCATTGGTTGTAATATAAAATGAGTATGGAATATGTGTATTGTAGTACGTATATCCTTGGAGGTATACTGCTATGTATACTGCCCTATATTCTTCCTTATATTGTATCATGTATGCTACTTTATCCACGGTGGTCAATACAATGTATTCTATTATGAATTCTACTTTGTAGGCTATCAAATATTCTATCATGTATTGCCTTCTATTGTAGTAGTTGCAACGTATGTGGAACTTATACATAAAGTGGGGTGGTATTTGTATAATACCTTTTGTCTTGTGGTCTTTAATCTTCACATGTTTAACTTCCCATCTTCAATTCTTGGGGTAGTGTGAGCACGTAAATGTGCCACAATTCTAGTTAGCAATTATAGAAGGACAGATTTGCGTGTTAGTGCTTAGATAGGATAGATTAGGAGATTAGTAGCAATATTTAATGTTAACTAGTTTTGGGCAAAGGCTAACTTAGACGTAGAACAATTGAAGGTTCAACTAGTGTTGGCCAACCGAATGTTAGGGGCAACCAGAAAAATGATGAGTCGATTTAGCACCTTCCGTGCATGGTGGAAGTGATTGCAAGAAGCAGAAGAGACATGAAATTAATTAGTTGGGTTGGAGGGAAAATTTAGTATTAGTGAGAAATAGATTAAAATTAATTAAAGTAAAAATAAAGAATGAAGATTTAATAAATGATAAAATAAATTGGAACGAGCAGAAGAAAAAAAAAAGAAGAGAAAAAAAAAAGAGAAGAAGAAAGAAAAGAGGAGAAGATGAGGAAGAAAGAAGAAAGGACAGAAGAAAGGAAAAGTACAAAGAAGAAAAAAGACAAAGAAGAAAAGGAAAAAAAAAAAGAAAAAAAAAAGGGATAAAGACAAGGATGAACAGGCGAGACTTGGGCCGGACTAGATGCCCTCGGAATAACCGGGGGAAGGCACGGTATCATGTGTTGCATCGTCCCCACCACGGTCAAAGTGGGAAAGTCGAATGAGTCGATGGTGGTTTAGGGTTAGTTGGAAGGCTGCGACGTGCGGCGACCGGGCTGGCAATGACGAGGAAGTGAGTGCCTGGTGCGAAGGACGCAGGCGACGGATGCGGAGGCGACAAGGAAGCCAACAAACCACGACAAGAGCCGGAACAGATCTTTGGATCCGTTGCGAAAGTGGCTGTGAATGAGACGGGGTGGACAGAGAGCAGCAAGGCAAAGTGAGGAAGACGACGCGAGGAAGGCGACAAGAAGAGCGCGAGGAGAAGACGCTTGAAGGGCTGCTCGGCCAGGGATGGAAATAATCGTGGCAAGTGGCGAGGTCGTGCGAGGGAATCGCGGAGGAGCCGCGACGGGATTTGGGCCGGACAAGGGGTTCAACAGAGAAGCCGTGGCGTGACCAAGGTCATGGGCTTGAAGAGGGTGTGTGCGGGTGTGGAAAATCGTTCCCACAAGGTTCCAGAAGTTAATCTAAAAATCCGGCAAAAACAAAAAAAATAGTGAAGTAGTTACGATAGTCTGTACTAGAATAAAACTTATAGTCAGTTTGTAAGAATAAAGGCGGATGAACCTGGTTGAAATCCCTAATTGGTCCTAAAGCTGCTAAACGGATGGCCGGAGTAGTTATCGGAACTCTGGGAAAGTCTGTCATCCGGAGCTGCCACCATCAGCCATACCTGTTTCCAGAAGCCGGTCTAACGGCCAACTATAAAAGGCCGCGATGCGAGGGAAACCTCTTTCTTTCTTTCTTCTTCGTGTGTTGCGCTAGACTCGCCCTCTCTCTTGCGCTCTCTCTTTCTCTCTTCTTCTCCTAACTGCTAGCCGTTAGGGTCTGTTGCATTAACGGTTAGAACGGACGTGTGTCCATTAGGAAGGGTATTTGTGAGGACAGTGCGTGCAGGGAAAATATCGAGAGAAGGTGAGGAATTAGGTAGACCAGATGAAGACGGCTGCCATGGCCAAGAAGAAGAAAACATACAGAGATGGGCGAGGGAAGTGAGACGAAGCACCGGCCGTGGCGCTTCCACCCTTGACGAAGGTCCTGCCGAAAATCCGTGCAGACCCGGACGAGTACAACCTGTTGAAGGAGAGTTTGAAGGCCATGGGCTGCGACGGATTTCTTGATGTTGCCTGGGGCATCCGGAAAGAGGTGTACGTTCGAGAGTTGATAGGAAAGCCAGATCCCAAGTACGAAGGGATGTTGTGGGTTCATCTGGAACTCTGGGGAGTTCTGGAATGGATACAGGCATACGACTTCCGGGCCGGGCGCACCAAGGTGGTAGAACGGAGAGATGAGTTCCTGGCGGAGGAATTCAAAGGGAAGGCCAATCCGAAGGAAGGGTACAGCCTCCAGGACTTAAGGCATCAGGATGCCCGGTTGGTGCTAGGATTTCTAAACCCTATCTTCCATCTGGAAAAGCCGAAGCGGTTGGTGTCGAAGTAGGCCTGCACCTTCCACGGAGCACTCCAGGGAAAGATACTGGTAGATTAGGGGACTCTCATAAGTGAGATGATCAACCGGTTGGTGGCCAACCTGCAGAAAGTGAAGAAGTCTGCGACCCCGCTGGCCTGCTATGTGGCGCAATTCTATTGCCATCACGAGCAACTCACTCAGACGGAACAGAGGCTGTACGACGAAGTCCTCAGCTTCCAGAAGTACAGAGGTGAGGAGACGGAAGAAGAATCCGGAGAGGCAGCGGAACCAGTGCCGAACCCAGCAACAACGGACACTTCGGAAGAAGATCGAAGGGCGTAGAAGAGGGCTCGAGACAAGGAGCTAGCACTGGAGAGTTCGGGCACCAATAGTACGTCCGGATTGTCTAGCGTAGACGAGTCCGGGCTGTCCGAGGAAGCCAACCGAAAGAAGAGGAAGCTCAACCCAAAAGAGTCTAAAGGCCAGATGAAGGAGATCAATGACATCCTACGCGGGCTAACTTGGAGAGTGGCAGCTCTCAACGAGCTCAACTACGTCATGAAGACAAGCGTGGAACAGGTCTTCCGGAGTCTGGGTGTCGACCGGCTAGAAGAGGTCATCCTTTGGGTGGATGATCTCCGGAACAAGGAGATCTCCTTGAAGGCAATGCATTTACAGGTCACCAACCTGTAGAAATCCAACACGGTGTTGGAAAAACAGGTCGCGCACTTGTGGTAGGAGACAACACTAGTAGTGGTGGCCCGGAAACAAGCGGAGGCAAGAGCCAACGCATCGGCAGCCGCCTTGACGGAGGTCCGGGAGGCTCTGAACTTTCCGGTGGATACAATCAACCGGAGCAAGCTTTTCACCAAACTGGTGGAGAAGGAGAAGAAGGTGACCAGAACCAACATCTTCCGATTCCTCCTGGACCAAGCGGAGAAGATGGGTCAGACTTGGAAATAGATGCAGCTTCTGGTGAGCAACATCACTCAGGTGGTTCCAAAAGACCACACGGCCCAAGTACCGGAAGATTTCATGACCCCGGACCGGACCACGGCCCCTCTGGAACTGCCACAGTCCGAGCTGGCTCCAGCTCCAGGCACTTCAACGAATGCAGAGGACCTCGATACCCCCTCACCAAGGACACCGGCAGAAGGTATAGTGTCTCCAAACCCTAGCACGGGTGAGATATTGAAGAATATTCCGGATATGTTGACGCCTCGGACAATGCGCCTACTGGATCCTCCGGAGGAGACCGACTCCCAGGCACCACCCAAGTCCGTGTCTCGGAGGTTGGCACACGGACCAGGGAGTCCTTCTGGAAGATACAGGGACCTGGTTAGAGAGGTCTAATCGACTGCCGAGCTGGAACGACCGTCGCCTCCAGTTCCAGAAGCTGCACCGGGACGGCGACCGCCATCTCCGGACTTCAGGACTCTGGTAGCAAGGGTTTCCCTAGCTGCCAAATTGTCCTCTCGTAAGGGCGACTCTTCTCCGTCAACATCGAGGAAGGGGAAGGGTAAGCAGCGGGTTCCTGTGGAGATCTCTTTCCGACGCAGAAGTGGGAGAAATCGGGCACCAGGTGCTCCGTCTTAGGTTAGTGTTTAGATGTAGCATTTTTGGGTTGTGATTCCATACCGGCAGCGATTATCGATGGGGCTCAAGTTGCACCCGGCTGCTGACGGAATAAACTCTCAGTTTTTGTAGCTTAAGGTAGGAAATCCGGAGTACATAAACTTTTCCGAGATTATAGGATATGAGATCAAATCTGGAACTTTCCGGATTTCTCGGATCTTGTAGATAAGATCCTCCAAATTTCTAGTAGCTAGGAGGAAGACTAAGTTTGGGAAACTTAGCTAGTACTTAGTAGTGGAGTTTTGGAAAAACTCCCCATCTTGTTTTGTTGCGTTGAATATACTCCAAACTTTCTTACTAGATTTGCTCCCTAGTCTCATTGGTGTGGAGTGTCGTCCTTGTGAGTAACGGATTCGTTCTTGTATGTGTTGTGGTATAAGCATTCTTCCGGAGTTGAGTGATAACCTGTTTGTTAAAGAGAAACCGGTCAGGGCGGTATGAAGAGATCGCCTAGGAGAGCTGAAGGGCTATTGCAGAGGTATTCCTGGTAGTCTCCGGGGTCCGGAAGTAGCCAGGATGGGAAGAGATGAACTGCAGAGGTGTTCCTGGTAATCTCTAGGACACAGGATAACCCGTGTTTACCTGGATTCCGGTCGAGGCCGGAGTTTTCCCCCAAGATAGGAAAAAGCCTGATGCGTAGGTCTAGTTGGAGTATTCTTGGTACAAGGTAACATCTGTTCCGGAGAATCGCAACCGTACTTACCAGAATGTCGTTGTAGTCCGGACTTGTCTCTACGTTGTCGTGATGCAATACAGTTCATGATATAAAAAATAAGATTGAGAAGAAAAATGGGGAATCTTGCTGGTTAAGGTAATTGTGGAGAATAAATGGTTTTTTTCCTCAATTACCCTACCAGGCCAGAAGCTTATCTTAGAGGATCTTTACTGCATCTTGTCACTAGCTCAGGGCTTAGGAGCGTCCACCAGCTGGATTTGCTGCTGATTCCGGCAGTCCCCTGACCGCGCGAGCGCCAGCCGCTCTGACAAGCCAAGGAATCGAACCTGGACCGGCGAGGTGCAACGAAAAGCTTAGCCAGCCGAACTAAGCCGCGGTCGATGGCAGTACGTGGGCTCTAGTGATATTTAAGCTATTCTCTAACTCTTCTGAGATCAAAAAACTTAAACAGAGTGTTATGATATTATAGTTTGTAGTAGAAATAAGAAATGTTTAGTTTGGGGGTTAGTTTAGGGGGAGAAATATAGTGCCAACTTGTAGTAGAGTTATAGGTTAGGAAATAAAAGTCAAGCTAGGCTTATGTGGGAAGATTTGGATAAGATTTGGAGGTAAATTGACTTTGGTGTCCAAGGGTGAGTCAAAAGGAAGGCTAGAGAAGCATGGGCTGATTTAGGCCCTTGACTTTTCTTCCCTCCTCCCTCGGCCTAAGCCTCCTCCATTTAGTATAAAAAGACGCTCGGGTTTTCCAGTGTGACAGGTAGAGTTTTGTGAGTTTTGATGTCAGTTTTTAGAGTGTTGTAGAACTTTTTAATAGCTTTCCAACAAGCTATCACACACTCCAATCGGAGTTATGTAGAAGCTGTGGTGTGGATTTGAATAAACGAGGGTACTACTGCCATGAACTTTCAAGAGCAGTAACTTTGATTCTATGTAGAAACTTGTATACAAAGAGTGAGATAATGAATCTTTGTGTATATAGTGTTGATTGTATTAGCTTTCCAATGAGCTATCATAAGCTCAAATCCGAGTTGTTATGGAGTCGTGGCACTTGATCTATTGAAGGAGTGTTCTCGGAGGAGCGGGTTGTTTTCCACAAGTTTCAAGCAGTGACTTTGAGCAACTATAGTTCATTGTATACAAAGTCAGTAGGATTGATAATTTTATCACTTGTTGATCTTGTTGTTAGCTTTTCAAAAAGCTATTACGTTAGTGGATTGGAGTTGGTTTGAGAGAGTTATGCTAGATTGAGTGGAAAGGAGTCAGCTGCCTTGAGCAAATTAGAGCAGTGACTTTGATTCCTCATAGAAGTATTTGTATAGATCTTTTTATATTTAAATTTTGTATGTATGAGCCTTACTGTATTAGCTTTCTAGGAAGCTATTGCATGTTCATATAAAGTTAAGTATGAAGTATTAGAGCTTGATAGAATGAGAGAAGATTCTGCTGCCTCAAGTTCATTCAAACTACTTGTTTAATCACTTGCGAGGGTTTGTCAAGATGAGTCAAGAAGTTCACCTTTATTGAAGATCTAAGTCTTACTTTGTATTATTTCAAATTTATCACCAATGAAGAACGTCTTTATTACACCTCCCTTCTTCCTTTACTGAAATTGGTAGCAGCCAAGAACCCTGCGTTTTCCCAAGGCAAATTCTCTCTCCACGACATTTGGTGCTTCCACTGAGAGAGCCTTGGGGCTACTTATTTGGTCAAGACAAGATGGGAGATCACGACGGTGGGTCATCCTCTGGGGGTGGTGTTGGAGATATTGGTGGTGGTGTCAATTTCACGGCGGACTTTGTTCGGGCCATGCAGTTGTTTATGGGCCAACAGGCTACTAATATGGCAGGACAAGGAGCTACGAAAGCATTGAGGGATGTCATCAATAAGATTGGAAGATTTGATGGCAAGAATATCACGGGGTTTTTGAGGGCATACACTTGTGAGATGGAGATTTATCAGGTGTCTGAGGCACGAATGATAGAGACGTTTGATCTTGCGGTTGTGCCCGAGATTCGAGAAAGAGTGAGAGAACTCCATGATGCAGTGAATGTAAATACATGGGCAAGGTTTGCTGAGAGGTTGAAGGAAGAGTATTTTGATGAAGATTCTCAGCGAATGTCTAAGAGGGCATTCTTGGAGTGGGTGGAAATGCAGCCTGGAAAGACCATGGGGCCAAACGAACTCTTGAGAGAGTTTGAGAAGAAGTATGGTCAACTTCCCCTATCTGAGAAGCGGCTTCTTGATACGAGGAAGTCGGAGTTATTTCTCCAAGCTGCTGATGATGTCTTGGAAGACAAACCCCTTCTTATTCTTCAAGACGTGACAGCCGAGGGAGGTTTTGATCCCAATTGGAGGAGATTGGAGGAGTCAGTGAGCCTTATTGCCAAGCAGCAACGTGTAAAGGCTCGTGGAGTTATATCGAGGAGTGATGCACCATTGGTATCGTTTTCCAAGACTCCAGCATCTTCGGTATCTTCAACGCCATCAAGTTCGTCTAGTGGCAAAGTCCTTGATAATGACACTCTTGAAGATCTTGTGAAAGGCCTCAAGGAACTGAAGGTGGAGATGAGTGTTCTGAAAAAAGGCCGTATGACGAACGACACCCGCTCTGCTGATGGCTCGAGAGGATTTGTTGTGCGATGTATTTATTGTGATGACCCGAGTCACAAACGTGGAGACTGCAAGTTTTTTGCAGATGACTTGAAGGCGGGTATCATCATTTTCAGAGAAGGGATGATCAGAGATGCTACATCAGGTGATCCACTGGCCACGAACTTTGGTAAAAGAGGGATGAAGAAATTGGTGGATGATAAGCTAGGTAGGACTAGCTCTATTCATCTCAGAGATGCTGAAACTTACAATATTCAAGCAGTACAGAATGGGGTGGAAGCATTATCAAATCCGAATCGAGAAGTTATGATCAGGGGGGCTCAAATTATCAGAAGTCTAACGGGTTGGGATGATCCTGTGGTCTCTAATACCATCAAAGCCTACTTGGGAAGTGAGAATAGAGAGAAAGAGCCTCAGGATGTGATTGTAGAAGTGAAGAGAGGTAGAAATACAGAAGATGAAGTTGAAGAACCTGCTAGCAAGAAGAAGACACCTGTTGGGAAGGAAAATGTTCAGAATCAAGGCCCAGCAGGTCAAACACGACAGAGGCAAGAAGGACGACCTTCTACCTCTCATCCAGGAGGTGCACCGCTTCCGAAGGAGAAGTGGGAGGAAAGAATGAGTGGTGAGAAGAAAGCGAAGGAAGATGGAGTAAAGGGGAAGGGCAAAGCACCGGCTTATAGACTTCAGTCTGATATTGAGACCTCTATCGATATGAAAGGTATTCTAGAAGAGAGGATTTTGGATGCCAAGATAGAGTTTACTCTGAGGGAAGCCCTTGGCATAGCCAAAAAGGACTTTCATGAGCTCATCATTGATGTCATCAAGAGGAAGAGACAGATCACTGTCGAAACGGTGATGACCAGAGCAATGGACACTCATATGACAGAAGATGAGGAGGAAGAAATTGGTCAAGTATTTGCATTGATGTATGACCATGTGGATACAGAAGGCCAAGAGAAGAAGACAGAGTGTGTCTTTATAAAGACTGATGAAGATGATGAAGGAATTGAAGAACTATTGAATGAAGAAATGGAGGATGAGGTTTTGAAGATGTTTGCTTGCAGCTGTAGTGTCAAGAATATGGTTGAAGCAAATTCTAACAAGAATCAAGAAGAGAGGATGGTGGAAGAGAAAAGCAGAGCACATGTGAAGGACGATACACTACAGCGAGTCAGTGGAGAAGAGGCTTTTATAGAAGCCAATGTTTCTTGTTGCTTGCACAACAAGTCTCAAGTGATGCGTGGGAGTGAAGCAATGACAACTTTTACTCATCCATTTTGGGCAAGAGCCACTACAGAGACACGTGTTAAACTTGGAGACTTGGATGAGACTTTTTTAGCCCTTGTGGACCATGGTTCAGAAATTAATATCATATCCAGGAAGTTATATGAGAAAGGAAAATGGCCTATTGATATTAACCATGGATGGGTGATGCGGGCAGCAAACAATGAGAAAGGCAAGTTGTATGGAGCATGTCCAGCGGTCAAGACCAAGATTGGAAATGTTGAGGTGGAACAAAACTACTTTGTTCAAAACTATGGGTCTTATCCTATTATTCTTGGTCAGCCATATATTACAGCAACAAGGATGGAGACCAAGGTTTTGGATGATGGCTCACACTATGCAAGAATTCGTAGTTTGGATGGGATGCAAGCTGTACAGTTTCTCACCGTGAAATCAAATAATGAGAGACATAGGGATCAGCTTAGAGATGAACCTATGGGTTATGACCGTGGCAACGAAGACTTTCAGGATTTCTAGATTGCACGCGTGGAGACTGGGGATCCACGGGTGCTAACAGATCATCGAATACTACATTCCCCAGTGTAAAAAATGGTGGTTGTGGACTTTTAAGTTTAGCAAAGGATGGTTTGGTCAGCTTTACAAAAATTACAGAGTTGGACCGTGTACATAAGAGATGGATTAGAAAGACTGAAGAAAAATTAAAAAGAGTAGGTGTGGTATTGAGTGATGAGTGTATTACAGGAGTTATAGAAGAGGAAGGTTTTTCAGACGATATAATAAGGACTTTGGAAGGAGTGTTAGCTCAAAGCTCGGGACCAAGAGATGTTATAATCGAGATTCATTCAAGGGAACTTTATGACGAGGTACTGGAAACAAGAACAACCATGGAGTCTACCGGAAGTTATGTTTCTCATCTTGAGGCTAGGGTTAATACCAAATACAAGACCGTGGCGAAGAAAGTGAGGCCGGTGGCAACTCAATTGCCACCAGACACTGAGGAACATATCAAGCAAGCTGAAAAGGAGCCAGGGCTAAGAGAAACAAGGAAAATTGGGCACAAGTTTACTGAGGAGTCATTGGCTGGACTAAAGATTGGAGGGGGTGATTTCTTACATGCACAAGAGAGAAAAATGTTCCAAGATATGCTCTCTAAACATGGGAAATCATTTTCTTCTTCACCAGAAGAAATTGGATGTGTCCATCCTAGTGTGGTTGTACCAATGGTGATTTTTACAGTTCCTCATGTGCCGTGGGACTTAAAGCCTATACCAGTGCCAAGAGCATTACTTCCTAAGTTGGTGAATTTATTGAAAGAGAAGATGCAGATGGGTATACTTGAGCCTTCAATGGCTCCATACTCCAACCGTTGGTTTACAGTGCCAAAGAAGTCTGGTGCACTTAGATTTATACAAGATATGCAGCCAGCCAATAAGGTTACTATTAGAAACAAAGGGTCAGGGCCAATTGTGGATGAGGT
Organism: Bryoerythrophyllum caledonicum; assembly: GCA_963971425.1. Taxonomy (NCBI): domain Eukaryota; kingdom Viridiplantae; phylum Streptophyta; class Bryopsida; order Pottiales; family Pottiaceae; genus Bryoerythrophyllum; species Bryoerythrophyllum caledonicum. The sequence continues at coordinate 3,609,138 of OZ020524.1, forward strand.
TGCTGAAGCATTTGCAGGACATGCCATCTATTCCATTGGAGACTTATATTCTGGTTATGATCAGTTCCAACTTGCGAACGAAAGCAGAGATCTGACTACCATGAAAACTCCATTAGGACTTGTTAGAATGTGCACATTGCCCCAGGGAGCCACTAATTCGGTGGCGCATATGCAAAACGCGATGAACCAGATCCTCAAGGATTTTGTGCCTGAGAAAACTATACCCTTTGTAGATGATATTCCCATTAAAGGCTGCAAAGAAGAAATCAAGGACTTGACTACGGATGACGATGGTTGCAGAGTATTTGTCAAGAACCACATAAGAGATGTGGAAATGATCTTAAACAGACTTGGAGAGGTGGACTTGACATTATCCATAGAGAAGTCCAAGTTTGGTGTTGATGAGATTATTGTGGTTGGTCATTTGTGTGGAGTATACGGCAGAAAATCTAACCCTGAGAAAGTAGATGCTATCTCTAGGATGAAGCCATGTGGTAGCATCACTAAAGTAAGGAGGTTTTTAGGGGCTTGTGTCTTCTACCAAATATGGGTTCCACATTTTGCTCATCTTGCTGATCCGTTGTACAAGCTTTTGAGGAAAGGGATTAAATTCAAGTGGGGGCAAAAACAAGAGTTAGCTATGGAAGGCTTGAAGGAAACTTTGATGTCTCCACCAGTTTTGAAGCAAGTGGATTACAACTGTGGTAGACCAGTCATTATAACAGTTGATACCAGTCCAATTGCTACAGGTTGGGCTGTTGGTCAAGATGATGCAGAAGGACGAAGGTATGCCATAAGATTTGGAGCAAGAATTCTCACAGAACGTCAAAGAGCGTATCCACAAGTGAAGAGAGAACTTTTAGGGGCACTTACAGCATTGAAGGCAGAAAGAAACTATTTAATTGGTGCTGATGTTGTGCTTGAGACTGATTGTTTACCATTACTCGGAATGGTGGCTAATTGTTCTACTCCAGATATTGCGATGCTGAGATGGATAGCATATATCAGATCACTGAATCCTGTGTTAACACATATTACTGGCAAGATGAATTCAGTGGCAGATATGTTATCAAGAGCTAGATTTATGTGCGAAGAAGAGATGGTGGCACAAGAGATTGGAGAGGACTATGAGGAAAGGGATTATGGTTATGTTATGACACTTGATGGGTTGGACTTAAGTGATGGTGATTTACCTTTCAAGGTAGATCTATTTGAAGGAAGGCTGAAGGATATTGGCATATATCTCAGCACTTTGAAGAAACATAAAGACTGGTCAGACAAGACATATAAAGATATTAGACACCAGTCTTATGGTTATCTTTTGAGAGATGGGTTGTTATGGAAGAGGCCAAAGAGGAAAGATGGGGTGCCGTTAAGAGTGGTTGATGATATTGATACCAAAAATCAAGTCCTCAAAGAATTTCATGACACACTTTGGGCAGGACACAGAGGGATTTGGGCCACTTACAACAAAATCAAAGAACGGTATTGGTGGAAGGGTTTGTACAAGGATGTGGAAGAATTTGTAGCTTCATGCATTGATTGTCAACTCCAATCAAAAATTAGATACAGAGATGAGTTGCATCCAACCTACCCACTTGCCATACATTTTCAATGGGTAATTGACTTAGTCGCGATGCCATCAGGTTTGTGGAGCATGAAGTACCTTGTTTTGGCAAGGGAAGAACTCTCAAATTTTGTAGAAGGTAGAGCCTTAAGAACTAAGTCTACCGAAGGAATTTGTAGGTTCATCCTAGAAGACATTTTCAGCAGATATGGTAGTGTGGGCAGAATGAGAGCAGATCGTGGAGAATTAAATGCAGCTGAAGCTAGAAGTTTTTTTCAAATGTATGGTGTGAAGCTGAGGCTGACTACCGCTTATAACCCTGAGGCTAATGGCAAGAGTGAACGAGGACATCCTCCAATCATCAACGCACTTGTCAAAGCCTGTAAAGGGAAACCAAAGCATTGGCCTAGACTTCTACCATTTGCATTGTGGGTAGACAGGACTACACATAGTACTGTCACTGGCTATATGCCAATTGAGCTTATGATGGGACAAAAACCAATATTGCCTATAGAAGACTCATTGCCTACTTGGGTGTTTTTGGATTGGAAAGATGGAGTTAGCACAGAAAGATTATTAGAACTCCGCATAAAGCAATTGGAAAGATTGCCTGAAGACCACAACGTGGCCTTCGAAAGGATGAAGATAGCGCGGTTGAAGAACAAAGCCAGATTTGATAGAACTCATCGGTTGAGAACAAACCAGATTCGAGTTGGGGATTGGGTATTAGTATTTGATAGCACTTTGGAGCATCAACATAGTACTCTCAGAAAGTTTGCACGTAGATGGTTTGGACCATATGTAGTGGTGGAAGTACATGATAATGCTACTTACACACTTCGTGAGTTAGACGGAACGCTATTGAGAATTCCAGTGGCTGGCAAGAGAATCAAAGCATTCAAGAAAAGAGATGGCACATATTGCTTTGAGGACATATCAGGAGATGATTCAAGCCTTAGCCAACAAGAAGACAATGATTCATACATTGAGGAAGAGGACGAAGGCATGGAAGATACATCGGAAACGGACTAACTTGGCACATCACGGAGGATGTGCAGGTTTAGAGGGGGTGGATGTCGTGATGCAATACAGTTCATGATATAAAAAATAAGATTGAGAAGAAAAATGGGGAATCTTGCTGGTTAAGGTAATTGTGGAGAATAAATGGTTTTTTTCCTCAATTACCCTACCAGGCCAGAAGCTTATCTTAGAGGATCTTTACTGCATCTTGTCACTAGCTCAGGGCTTAGGAGCGTCCACCAGCTGGATTTGCTGCTGATTCCGGCAGTCCCCTGACCGCGCGAGCGCCAGCCGCTCTGACAAGCCAAGGAATCGAACCTGGACCGGCGAGGTGCAACGAAAAGCTTAGCCAGCCGAACTAAGCCGCGGTCGATGGCAGTACGTGGGCTCTAGTGATATTTAAGCTATTCTCTAACTCTTCTGAGATCAAAAAACTTAAACAGAGTGTTATGATATTATAGTTTGTAGTAGAAATAAGAAATGTTTAGTTTGGGGGTTAGTTTAGGGGGAGAAATATAGTGCCAACTTGTAGTAGAGTTATAGGTTAGGAAATAAAAGTCAAGCTAGGCTTATGTGGGAAGATTTGGATAAGATTTGGAGGTAAATTGACTTTGGTGTCCAAGGGTGAGTCAAAAGGAAGGCTAGAGAAGCATGGGCTGATTTAGGCCCTTGACTTTTCTTCCCTCCTCCCTCGGCCTAAGCCTCCTCCATTTAGTATAAAAAGACGCTCGGGTTTTCCAGTGTGACAGGTAGAGTTTTGTGAGTTTTGATGTCAGTTTTTAGAGTGTTGTAGAACTTTTTAATAGCTTTCCAACAAGCTATCACACACTCCAATCGGAGTTATGTAGAAGCTGTGGTGTGGATTTGAATAAACGAGGGTACTACTGCCATGAACTTTCAAGAGCAGTAACTTTGATTCTATGTAGAAACTTGTATACAAAGAGTGAGATAATGAATCTTTGTGTATATAGTGTTGATTGTATTAGCTTTCCAATGAGCTATCATAAGCTCAAATCCGAGTTGTTATGGAGTCGTGGCACTTGATCTATTGAAGGAGTGTTCTCGGAGGAGCGGGTTGTTTTCCACAAGTTTCAAGCAGTGACTTTGAGCAACTATAGTTCATTGTATACAAAGTCAGTAGGATTGATAATTTTATCACTTGTTGATCTTGTTGTTAGCTTTTCAAAAAGCTATTACGTTAGTGGATTGGAGTTGGTTTGAGAGAGTTATGCTAGATTGAGTGGAAAGGAGTCAGCTGCCTTGAGCAAATTAGAGCAGTGACTTTGATTCCTCATAGAAGTATTTGTATAGATCTTTTTATATTTAAATTTTGTATGTATGAGCCTTACTGTATTAGCTTTCTAGGAAGCTATTGCATGTTCATATAAAGTTAAGTATGAAGTATTAGAGCTTGATAGAATGAGAGAAGATTCTGCTGCCTCAAGTTCATTCAAACTACTTGTTTAATCACTTGCGAGGGTTTGTCAAGATGAGTCAAGAAGTTCACCTTTATTGAAGATCTAAGTCTTACTTTGTATTATTTCAAATTTATCACCAATGAAGAACGCCTTTATTACACCTCCCTTCTTCCTTTACTGAAATTGGTAGCAGCCAAGAACCCTGCGTTTTCCCAAGGCAAATTCTCTCTCCACGACAACGTGACCGCATCCGGAAGGCCATCCGGATGATGTGAGGGTACAAGTCTAGCAGCAACAATCAATCACCGGTTAGCGGAGTAGGGAGAGTGGGTGTCCGGCCACTATAAGTTTCGGGGCAGTGGATATCTAGCCACTTAAAGTCATAAGGCAATGGGGAATCCGGCCACTTACACAAAACAGGATCAGTGGCCTTCCGGTCACTCGTTTAAACCTTCTGGAAGACTCTCTGAGGGGGACCAAAGAATAATAAACCACCTACCGGTTGACCGGAAACTAGTTTCGACAATTATTGTACAAATTTTGGGCTCTGGAAGGATCTGGATTCATAATACATGAGTGAATAGAATAGCTAACCCATGAACGATTGATTCAGTAGTTTAATTTTGTGGGATATTCTTTAAAGAACACTAGATCTCTGTGGGAAAGAAATCGGAGCGGTTACTTTAGAAGCATTTAGTGACGATTAAATGCATTCCAAAGGAATATTGACTCTACACACTACAACAACGGGTTTTTGTTTGCTCTCTATTTTTTTCCATGTGTGGTTTTTTCAAGGTCGTCGTGGAGGCTGTGTTGTGGTGCGCATTCCAGAGGTGGTGCTGGTCAGCGTCGTGTGGACACTGCTCGTCGTCCTCGTGTGTGCGAAGGGTTTACTAGAGACCGCTGCTCAAGATCGTCGTGGTGTGTGGTGCCGTTGGAGGCGTTGATGGAGACATTGCTCATCGTCCTCGTGTGCGTGGAGGCGCTGCTGGAGACTGCTGCGGTCATCATCGTGTCGAGGCTGTCGAGGTTGCTGAAGGTCGTCTTGGTGTGGAGGTGCCGTTGGAGGCACTGCTGGAGACGTTGTTCATCGTCCTCATGTGTGCGGGGGTGTCGTTGGAGGCGTTGTTCAGCGTTGTGTGTGTGTTAAGGGTCGCTGCTCATCTCGGTGTTAAGGGTCGTTGCTCATCTGTATTAGGAGGTGCCGCTAGTGGTTTTTTGCTCAGAGTCGTGTGTGTTAGGAGGTCAGAGGCCGCTGCGGTGAGCATGATCGTCGTGTTGCGGTCGTCATTGTCCCCGTGGTGTGGAGGTCGCTGGTTTGGTCACTTCAGCTAGGAGCCCACCGGCTGGAGCCCATCGTGCTCAGTGGTTGTTTCTTCCCCTTCAGGTGTGGTTGATCATTGTATTGTGTGGTTGTTTTTTTTCCCCATTTCGGGAGCTAGTTGTGATCTCTAGAGCGGAGCTCGTCGTTTTGTGTCTCCTCCAGCTGGAGATCGTTGGTGCTGCCGCTCGCGGTTCGTTGCTGCTATCGTGGACCAAGAGGTTCGCGGCGCCATCAGGAAACGTGCTTTTCAGCACGGTGTTCGTGTGTGGTTCGGTTTTTGTTTTCTCCCCGGCTGGGAAGCTCATTGTGTCCGTGGTAGTGTAGCACAATCCGGTTGAGGTGCACAATTATCATGCAGAAGCGCTGGCCATTTCTCTCTGTGGGTAGATGGGTGCCATGACATTGTCAAAACCTCTGGAGTTTGTTGTATGAAGTTGTTATTTCTTGTGTCATCATGTGTGTAATCCACGTAATGGTGGTGGTGTGGAAAGTGTTGGTTGCATGATTAAGCGTTTGTTAACTCACCATTTAACCACGTATGCGAGCAAAAATGACGATTAAAGTTATGATGGATGAACCCTGAGTTATCATTGTTCTGTTATTTACCATAGTTAAGTTTTGTGTTTCAATTAAAAGTAAATTGTTAAAGGGAGAACAGTTACTAAGTTATATAGCTTACTAGCTACTGCCGTTAGCAGTAAGTTACCACCCACTTAAAGTAGATTAAAGGCAGCCGATTTAAATTACTCTTACCTGAACTTAATTACTCAGTACGTTCTGATCTACCTCAAGTAAGTAACCTTTATTGGAATTAACTCATCAACTCCAAGTAATACTTAAACGGAATTGGAAATTAGTATAGTGATCTAAGGTAAAGCGATTGGATTTGACTGGATTGTGCACCCAAATCTGTATGTCTTATATAGCTGTTAGCATGGGTGAATTTCGGTTCACATGTGGTCATGACTTTTGTGATGGCTTGCAAGGATGCAAGGGCCGAACTCATTGATTCTTGGATGGTGATGATTTGGGCCTTCAACTCATCACTTTTCTTGTCTGCATATGCTTGTGTCTACAATCTTAGTTTCTTGTTGTTTTCTTCCACCTTGGAATCCACAATGGCAATGATGTCGTTTTTTGTGAAGTTCTTTGTTGACTCTTCCATCTTGAAGGCTTCCACGGTGTTAACAATGGCTTTGTTAACATCTAAGAATCCAAATTCCGCAATTTGATCCTTGGTGGGTGGCTTAACTCCATCAAGACTTCTACGGTGTGGTGCAAAAATCCACATAGTGCTCGCCCATCTTGATAACTTTACCCACAAACTTCCTATAGATTATAGGATTGATGCAATGGACGTTGGCACTACCATTGTGCCTAATTCCATCATCACGATGGTACCAAATGTGGGTCGCATTTCCCATCCCCATGATATTATGAATTTCTGCACTAGTATCTACCATGTTCATACGAATAGGCAATGGAGATAAGGTTAGGATAATAGCGTCCTTTTCTGCCTTACTCTCACGGTTGGTGCCGTTTGATGAAGCTCCAACATTGCTCGTTGGTTGCAAATGCTCATGGTTGGCTGCCACTTTATGGAGCTTGATCTTTGCCGCTTGTTGGGGAGTTGGTGCAATAATAAAAGCATGGGACTCATCCTTGAGCTTTTGCACACTTGTTATTTCAAACTCAAGTCCACAGTTAAAACTATTTTGGAGAATCTCCACAAAGAGAACATTTGCGGTCATGCCTTTAAGGGATTCACTTTTGATTTTGGTGGAGAGGTTAGATTTTTTTGAGATATCATGATAAGCTTTGCATACTTTACCATGAGCATATTGTTTGTTTAGCTTTAGGATAAAGGGTCTAAGACCTTTGAGAAGTTCAATGCCATCTATCTGGGGCTTATGCAAGTGCAATTTAATTACACCCGCCCAAACCCCCTTTTTTCCAGCATTCTTCAAACTCATGCAAAGAATAGAGATGGGATCAATTACCTTTTTGCCGACTTTAATCTCCATGAATTTTAGCCTATCAACCACCAAAGCTTTGACATCATTGTGCATGAGCACAAGGTTAAATAGCTCAAAGTGGATTGAAAGAAGAAGAAGAAGAAGAAGAACGCCGGTCTCCGAAGGAGCCGGCGTGAATAAAGTGTCTGTTCGTTCCACTACTAAGACCATGCCCACCGGACAAGGAATTAGTAAACTGGAACTATTTCCCCCTCTCAAGGGTAGACACTATGTAACAGGTGACCAAATACCAGCCAAGCACACAAACAACCAACGTAACAACTAACTAAGCAAGTCGCCAAAACCACAAAACCAACAAGTCAGGATAAGTCTGGGCGGAGAAGCATTTAAGGGGGGTCTTGTAAATCGGGGAGGGCTTGGTTGTTTTCAATTTTACGTTTATGTAGCAAAATGGACATGGCATATTGAATAGCGATGGTGTTAATGTTTTTAAAGGTGATTTTGGTTGTTTCAATGGGTATTTTGAAGGTATCTTCAAGAGTTTTCATAGATGGGATAAAAGTGGTGGCACGAGCGCCGGATGTGATAACAATAAGGGGGTCCACCTTCCATCCAATGGCAATGATGTTGTCAATGAGGGGTTGGTATTTGTCAATTTTGTTTGGATTGTTTCCGGAGAGAATCTATCGTTGCAATATGTGAATTCAATGAATTGAATGGTGTAGTTTAGGTTCATGTGGTCTGGTGGCGGATCATTGTATGGTAAACCTCTAACACATAGGATGTCCGGTTTGAGCCTAGCATTGCAATGACATCTTTGGGTCACACATGAGCATGGGAGTAGCCAAAGGGGGACTGTATTTTCTTGTGGATTGTTATTAAAAGTGTCGGTGTTCATTAGTATAAAACATCTCGATTTATTGTAGGAGGTGATTAGTTTTCGGACTTCCCATACCGCTTTATTATGCCTTTTAACAATTAGAGAGTGTATGTGGTGGTTTTGGCATTTGAGTAGAACATGAAACCATGTGTCGGGGTCCGTTGAGGGGCATATGGGGCATGTTATGGATGGGAATCTTTCTATTCTAAAGAAGAGTTGTTTGCGAGCGTTTCCCATATACTGACCAGTATGGAATTTGATGAGGCATGTTATTTGTGAGTCTGAGATGATGGGGTTTTTCCAAAAGTTTGTAGAGAGTTCATTGTCTATGTCATTATTGTTAGTCCATTTTCCTATGTTAGGAATATTTTCTGAGATTGTGTCAAGGTTGTTGTAGAGGTCTTGTTTTTTGAGATATTTATCCAAGAATCTAATTGGGCCTTTGTCGGGGGTATCTTCTTTGGAAGGCCAATCTTCTTTTTGAAAGTAGTATGGAGTGGCATGGGCATGTTCGTGTGGGTCTTTGGCATTTTTGTGTGTTTTTTCTCGGCCTTCTTTTGCAAGTTTGTCTGCTTGTTCGTTGCCATCAATGTTGGCATGGGCTCTCACTTTGTGAAGGGTTGTGATTTGTGTACGGTTTCGTAACATTTGGACCATTGATGTTAATATGGTTTGGTCGGGGTGGCTATTGTGAAGGGTAGGGTGTGTTATTTGAGTGTTTAGTAGGTAAAGTACATTTATGCAATCAATAAATATATGTGCGGGTTCATTTTTGTATTTTGTTGTGATGATTTGTAGTGTTTTGTGAATGGCCATAAGTTCTGCTCTGAGGATATTTTGTAGTCCATGGAGTCTTTTGGCTAGTTTAATTTCTTTGGTAGAATTGTATATGCCATATCCAGCTTTTTCTCTGCGTCAAGAGCCCGGGCTAATCTGTTCCGGTGGTTTAAAGGAGCCGTCGGTGTAATAACTATGTGCGGGGTTAAATTTTGGTGTGGTATGAGTTGGATAGTCTGAGAGAGGGGGAGGTGTGACGGAGTAGTTTAATGTGTTGTTGATATAGTTTAATTTTGACAAGTTTTTACTTTTGTTTACGGGGGTTTGTATGGGTGTTGGTTGGGCCGGTTTTGTGTATGGTCGTTGTATGTCTAGATTGTCTATTATGGAGGTAAGTTCCGTAAGTTGTTATAGGGAGCCAAGGGTTTGATTTTGATGATGGACGCATAGTATTTGTAATGTAGATGGCTCACTTCGGGGTTTTTTTAGCTCGGGTGGAATATTAGGTTCTACATATTGTATTGTGTCTGCTTCGAATACTGCAATGATGTGGGAATCTGGGAATGGGTTTGAATGTTGGTTGTTGTTTTGGTACCAATTGTTGTTCCGTGTGACGATGATTGTTTTTGTGTTATTTGGATCATGTTTGGCGGCAAGTCTAGCCCAATGTATGGCTTGTTCCATGTCTTTCTCGTTGTGGGGGTGAACTATGCCATTTCCGATCCATTTGTGGTCAAAGGCCTTGCCTAGGGATCCAAATATTTTGTCTCTTTCGTACGGTGAGTAGAATTTATTTAGTTTGGTAGGACATGTGATCGGGGAGGAAAAGTATGAGTGCTCGATGTTAAAGGATGAGATTAGTGAGTCTAAAATGGGGGTGGGTATTGTGTATTGCGCATTTTTGAGGGGGTCAGGTTTTGGTATTCGATATTTATACCTTTGGTAAAGCCATATTAGTTCGGTTTCAAAGGGTTGGGTTGTTAATTCAATGTTAGTAGGGGTTTGGAATTTTGTATGGTATTATTTCCATAACCATTGGAGCCGGGTGATGGGTATGGTGTGTAAATATCGGCTGTTTTCTTCGTATAGATGTGCTTGATTGTTATCTATTTGAATTGTGTTTGAGGATGTAAGGATATCATTTTCGGGGTTGAATTCTATTGTATAGATGTTTAAGAGTGGGATAATTATGGATGGTGTTACGGATCTTGAGTCTGGGAATTGTTCTTGGGGGTGGTGGGCTAGGATGATATCCGAGTATGTTTTGTTTTGAATTTTTTGGTAGTATTGTTTTAATTTTTTGGTGTTATGTGTGGAGGTATTGGTGTCGTGTCGTGGAAATAGGTCTCTTTGGGGGAGCCATTTATTATATGTATTATCATTGTGTTGCCATTGGCATAGATATTTTGTGTAGGTATTTTGTATGTTATTTGTGTCTGTGTGTTTGATATGTTTATGGTGTATGATGTCATTAATGGGATATGTGGTAGGGTTTTTGGGGATGTATGTTGGGGGGCGGGGGCGGGGGTGATATGTATGTGGGGGGTTAGTGGGATTGATTGGTGTGGGGATATTTCTTGGGTTGATGTTATTGTTGAGGGTGATGAATGAGTCTTTAAGTATATGAGAGTATAAATGTGTGTTACAAGGAGTACGACATATATTGGGGCATGTTTGGTGGCAAAATAATTGTTTAGCAATATTTAGGGCACTCTTTAATAGTTTGGATGGGGTAAAGTGGTAGGTTTTGAAGTCTTCGTTGTTCATGATATGTGTGCCGTTGGATAACGTAATTTGTGCTAATTCAAAAATATTTTTTGAGAGGAGTTTTTGTAGAAGCTTTTGGGAGAGTTGGGCATTGAGTGTGTTGTGGTTTAGTGTTTCTTCCCGCCATAGTGTTTCAAGTGTTGTAGGATTAATGAGGAAGTTTGGGAATGTGCTTTTAAGGTGGACTTTGGCTATATGTTTTAATAAGAAGAATGTCCGTGTTATTGGTGATCTTATACAGTCGCTTTTTTTAATTCTGGGTATGTTTTTGGCGCCCCCATATTGGGCGAGGATGTAATGAATTAATCCATTATAAAATTTTCCAAGTCTACCTTTATCGTTTAAGGCATTTTGTAGTTGTTCGCCTATACATCAAAGATATGCGTTTTTTAGGGAGAAAGCTTCAAGTCCAAATAGGTTATGTGGTAGTTGTGTTATTGCATTTGACATACATTTTGGTAATCCACATATGGTTTTTTGTATGGCGATTATTTTTTGATCAAGTTTTTTGATGGCTGGCATAGAGTATGGTACCCCATAAAAACTGTATGCCACACCTGGGCGTAGTACGGTATCAACCATTTTTATTTTTTGTTTCATAGTGGCCGGACATGTTGTTAGTTCTTTGCATTGTTTGATGAGCTTTGTGGTTGTAGTGTGGATTTGGATTTTCCATTTTAGTGAGGGAACAAGATTTGTACCTAGGTATATGTATGGTTCGTTTTGGTGTAGTATAGGGATTGGTTGGTTGCGGTAGTTGATGTGAGAGGTTTGCATTAGGGCTTTGAAAGTGGTAGGGTTCAATTTAGATTTGTTTGGGCATCCGGTAGCAATACATTTTGGGACTCCCACATCCATGCCAGCCCATTTACAATATCTATCAATTTTATTGAGTTGTATTTGGATTGATTTGATTTTGTTAGTTATGGTGGCTAGGTTATCCGCGTATGCGGCGGAGTTTATTGTGACTTGTGACGTGCCGAAAGTATATCCGTTATTGCCTCTTTCTAGCCATCTAAGTAATGGTTCTAAAAATATAATAAATAGGTATGGGCTGAGGGTGTCCCCTTGTATAGTTCCTCTTTGGATGGATATAGGTTTTGTTTTCCCAAAGTGTTCACTGGTATAGCAAGTAGATGATTGGGAATAGATGTTTCCAACATGTGTAGTTGCCTCTTTTGGGTAGCCAAGGTCTCTCATTATTGCTAGAAGTCTAGCATGGTCAATTGAGCCAAAGGCATTTTTGAAGTCCACGTATAGTATGTATATATCTTGGTTAGTAAATTTTGCGTCTTCTAATGCGGCTATTATAGTTTGTCTTTGTCGTGCGGTACTTCTCTCCGCTCTAAATCCTTCTTGACTATCATGTAGGATTTTGAATTTTTCGCCGTATGAGGATAGTATGTGGGTGAGTGTACTGGTAAAAAGTTTATATATTGTGTTAGCTAGTGCAATTGGTCTATGATTCGGTAGCATGGACGGATCGCCTTTTTTGTATAATAGAATTGTTGTACTTGTTTTCCATGAGTTTGGTATTTGTTTTTGTTTATAGCAGTGAGAAAAGAATAGGAATAGTAGTTTGTGAAATCTTGGAGGCATGTTTTTGAGTATTGGGTTTGGTATGCGGTCTGGGCCTGGGGCTTTATTATTTCCAAGATTTTGGAGGCATGTGTCGTATGTGGCTCTGTTGAGGTATTTATGTAATGGGATTTCTGGTTCGCCCCGTTTGTCAAGGATATATCCGTCCAGGTCATGCCATGGGTATTGGCGTACTGCGCATGTACATCCTATCGTATGTTGTAGCTAGTAATTACATGTTGGTACTGTTGGTCTATTGGTTTTTGTTTGTTGGTTAAATATTTCATTTGCAATGTCTTCGGGGCTAGTTAGAATATTGTTATATTGATCTGTGATACAGTCCATTGGCGGGGATTCAAGGTTTGTAAAGACTTTTTTGTTAATTTTTTTTGGGCTAATTTCATGTAGTTGTCTGTATTTTGAGATGGATTTTTTAATGTTTTCTTTGGTATATTTTGTGATTATTTTCCGGGCTTGTATGTTGGCATTTATAGCAATTATCACGATATCTTTTATCCATGTATCGTGGAGAAGGTCTGGAGGTGGCAGGGTAGGGATTTGGATGTGTTGTAGAGTTAGTAGTTCATTGTATATGGGGTGGTTACGCCATTGAGGGTTGTTTTTTACAATTCTAATGGTTTTGCGTATGGTATGGTATGTGGTTAAGTGTTGTTTCCAAGTTTTAGAAAGTTTGCGGGGTAGGTATCCGCCTTGTTGAGAAGTTCTATTTGTCATTTGAGGTATTGGATGTGCTCTACAAGTTTGTTCTAGTGTATTAGAGATTTTATTGATGAGTTTGTCTAGGGTGTGGCATGCTTCTTGCCATTGCGCTTGTGTTAATTGACTATTATTTTCAAGAGTGTCTATGAGGGAGTCTATTTGTACGGAGTTTTCTTCGAAGAATTTTGTGTTGAATTTTTCTATGTTGGTTTTTGGGATGGGGTTGAATATGCGTATAGTGTCTTTGTTTAGGATTATAGGAGTTCTACTAATTAGTGTGTTATTTGGGATGTGTAATTGTACGGGTGAGTGGTCCGAGTTGAGAATAATATCTTTGTTTGTTGTGGAGGTGTATTGTGTATTGTTGTTTGTATTTATATAGAATCCATCGATTAGACTCCAATCACTATAATTATAGCCACCTTGTCTAGAGAATTGTGTATCAATATTGATGTAAGTGAAGTTTAAGTTTTCTGTGAAGCATCGCCATTGGTAATCAATGTTTTGGGGGGGGAGTATGACGGTTTCCATTTTGGCGGCCAATTAGCGCTATGTCTCTGTTGAAGTCTCCACATAGTAGGTATGTATGATTGGGATTATTATTAATTTGGGATGTAATAGTGTTTTGTATAACTAAAAGAAATCTAGTATCTTCAGGATGGGATGGCATATACATGTGAAAGATTAACGATGGTTGTAGTGGGAGATTAGTGATTTTAATTATTTGAATGTATGGTGATATGTGCATTGGGGTAGGGATTTTGTTAATGTTGCCTGGAAATGTATATTTTTTGTGTATTAATGTAAGGAGGCCACCGCGGCTCGGTGTGTATGGTCTCCGTTGTTGCATGCATCTTGTAAGTGCATGTAGATTATTAAAGATGAGTTTATAATTTTGAAATATATTTTGTAAATATTTTGTAGATTTTGTGGCGGTTAGTTTTGTTTCTTGAATAACTATGAGGGCCGGTGGTGTGTCTATGTCTGTGACTAAAGTTTGTAAGCTAGGAAGGGTAGTGTTTAGTGAGGAGGCATTCCATGTGATTATGTATGTATTTTCTTGGTTTGTTCTAATGTTTTGATTTTGAGGAGGGATGTGGGGAAGAGGTGGGGGTGGGTGGGTGTATTCTGGTATGGGGTCTAGACATTTTAATGACTCATTTATGAGGTTGTTAGGAAGGTAAGGGAATTTTATTTTTATTGTATTATTTGAGGGTGGTATATCTTGGCTATATAAAAAGTCGTATAGTCTTTTATGTATTGAGTTCTCATGGTTTATAATATTTTGGTTGTTTGCTAGGAATTCCGTATAGGGGTGTGGAGTGTAAATGTGTCGTTCTAGTGGGTTTTGTAAGTTTAGTAGAGTTTGTAGAAGTGTATTGGTCCATGTAATTGTGTTTAAATTTTGTGGATTTAGAAGATGATTACATTCATCTATGTTTGGATGAGTAGTGATTATTAGTGTATATAGAATGTGGGGTGGTGGGTGTGTATGTTTTTGTTGTATGTATTGGGCAATGTTTGGGTGTGTGGTGTTATGTGTGTGGTGTAATGTATGTGTGTTTTTTAAGAGAGGTGCAAAGGATTTTGCAATGTGTTCGTATTCCGGTTGTAATTTTATGGTATTAGGTATGAAGTATATTTTGGCGTTTTTCTTATGTGATGTAGGGTGTCTCTTTAGTATATTAGGCATGGGCCCCGGGTTGGTTTCTATGTCTCCACCCAGAAGTATAAGGAGTTTATGATATGTATGTTTAGTGTTATATTTTAGGGTTTTTGTTTTTTGTATAGTAGTAGTTTTTATTTTTGGGGGTATTGTTATGTTAAAGTCTTGTTTGTTTGAGGAGGAGTTGGTGTTAGTATTTTGTATGTGGATAATGTGTTTTATTTTTGTAGTGGTTGTAGTTGGATTCGCCTTTATCTTTTTTTGTGTCCATATGTTTATTTGTTTATTTATTTTTGTTGTATTAATGTTGTGTGTGTATTTTTGTTTGTATATTTTTGTGGTAGTTTTTGGCCATGTGTGTATGTGTTTTTTATGTGTATGGATATGTGTATATGAGTTTATATTGGTATTTGAGGAGGTTTTTGAGTTGTTCTTGTATGTATTTGTGTTAGTATATATGTTGGGATTTATATTGGTGTTTGTTTTGATGTTTGTATTAATATGTTTTTCAATATCTATGTTGGTGTTGATACTTGTATTCGTATGTGTATAGAGTTCAATATTTTTTTTGTCAAATATATTGTACGTATATGTATGTGTATATGTATTGTATACGCATTGTTTGGTATAGTATTTGTATTTTTTGGGGGGTGTATGTATGTATATTGGGTGGTAGTATTTTTGAATGTGGTATGCAGTATTTCTTTTGTATTTTTTGAAATAATTTTTGTATTTGGTATAATACCACATATATTTTTTGATTTTTGTGTATTTGTACATGTATTTTTCTATGTGTCTAAGTACTAGTATTCTGAGAGGTGTATTGTAGTCTATACTATACCAAGTTTTGTACCTATGGGATAGAATGTGGTAACTAATGATTACCGTGTAGTCTTGTAGCCTCACATGTTTGATGGGTCTTTGTCTTCAAGTGATAGGTTTTTCTTCCCCGTGATGACGGATATGCTTTTGAGTACTCCAAGCAAAGCATCTTGAAGGTTTTCCATCTCACCTTTGAGTTCTTTGTGCATTTTGTCAGTGTACTCTTGTGTTTCCTTCCTAATCTTCTTGTTGTTGATCTCCAAAAGCTCCACCATGTCTTTCTTGGTGATGGTCTCGTTCTTGTCTTGCAAGGTATATGTGGATATGGTATTGACAATCGCGGTGTTGATGTCATCAAATCCAAATCCCTTCACTTCTTCTTCGGTGGGTCGATTGATGCCTTCCAAGCTCCTTCTATGGGGTGCGAAGTCTACATAGTTTCCATTCATAACGAAGGTTTTGTGTACAAATGTTCTATATACAATGGGGTTAGCGCATAACACGTTAGCATTTCCATTGTGGCAATTTCCATCCTCTTTGTGAAACCAAATGTTCCTTACATTAGTTCCTCCCATAATTTTATAGATTTCATGTGAGGTATTCATAACATCAAGATGAATAGGGAGAGGGGAGAGGATTAGGGTAAGGGCTTCTTTCCATGCTTTGGTTTCTACAACCCCGTTGCCTCCTTTGTTGTCTTGTACTTGTTTTGCTTGTACCACCTCTCCACGAATGGTGAAATGGTGTGCAAGCATTTTCTTCGTTTGTAGTGGCGTTGTGGCAATGATGAATGCGTGTGCATCACCATGGCCTTTTTGCACACCAGAGAGCTCGAGTTTGTGTCCTCGGTGGAAGCTACTCTCAAGGATTTCCTTGAAGAGGGCTTGGGCTGAAATACCTATCAAATTGTCACTTTTGACCTTCACGGAGAGGTTAGTACTTTTTGCAATCCCCAAGTAGGTCTTGCATACTTTCCCGACCACAAACTCATCATCAATCTTAAGAATAAATGGCCTAATGCCCTTCAAGAGTAATAGACCATCATATTCGGGTTTGAGTAAGTGCATTTTGATACTCCCACCCCAAACTCCTTTCTTCCCTCCTTTTTTGATGCTCAAACATTGAATTACTAGTGGGTCTACTATGTTCTTTCCAAGTGCTATGTCCATTTTATTAAGCCTTTCAAGGACCATCTTCTTAACAATATCGTGCATGAGAGGGATTTTAGGAAGTTCAAAGTGAATTGGAATGTGATAGTTATGAGATAGGCCTGAATTCTCATTAATCTTGATGTCACATGGGATTTGGGTTAGATTAAAATGTTGCCCCTCAATTCCTTTTATTGCCATGGGATATAGTGTTTGTGGGATCCTAGGGAACGCAATTCTTGCAACACTTACCTCTTCCGCTTCTTCCTCGCGCATACCTCTTGTCATCATGTCCTTCACGTTCTCGCCGCTATAGAGTTCCTCCTCTCCATCTTCCACCGCTAAGGCCTCCATAGCTTGGAAACCTAACCAAAATTTAAATTTCGTTAGTTCGGGGGTTGAAGTGTACTTACCTTTATCGGATGGGGAGGCTCTGCTCTTCTTGTTGGTGCTTGTGGTTTCTTCACCTTTCCTTGCTGCCTTGGAGTTCTGGGCCTTGGCTGGGCTCTCCTCCGATGACGCCGCCTCCATCTCTATGTCAAGGTTTTGCTTGGAGTATCCTGCCATGGTGAATTAGAAGCTTACCTAGTTACTAGTAAGCTAGAGTGAGCTTGGCTGGAAGTCTTCGTTGTGTTGGAGGTCGCAGGGTCTGGAGGGTCACTGGTTTTAGCAACACCTAGTAGGTCGCAGGTCGTGGTGAGACAGGACGTAGGTTGCAGAGTGTCTTCCCGTTGGGAAGTAGGTCGCTCGTCGAGGTGGTAGGTCGCTAAATCGCTGGTTAGCAGGTCTCTAAGGGAACCACGAATCGGAGTGCTGATCGCAGAGCGCTGAGCGCCTTGAGTTCTGGTGTTTTCTTAGCGCGTTGATGTGGGTAGTCGTTGAGCTCGTCTCAAGTTCAGGGGCTTGTGGTTTGCGGTCTCACGTTCTCAGATTGTTGCACGTTGTTGAGGTTTTGGGGAGGCTGTAGGTTCTGTGCTCTGTTGGGGTTTCAGAGAGGCTTGCTGGCTTTGGATTGTTGAGGTGCAGGACTTTAGCGCGCCTCAGGACTCTGGCTCGTCACAGACCCGTGCTTCGGGGAGGCCTGTTGGCTTCGTATGGTCGAGGTGCGGCACTCTGACTCTACGCAGGGCTCGTGCTCCATGTTTGTTGGTTTGTGGTGAAGACGCTGACTCCGGGTGGTTGATGCAGGACTTCGGCTTAGGGTTCTTGCTTTGATTGACTTGATTGTTGGTTTGTTGTGCAAGGATTGCACGTCCTTGGCGTCGCGGGACTTGTGCTCCTTGTTGTTGATTTTCGGTGAGGGCGGTGGCTTCAGGTGGTTGAGGTGGCTCCGGGGTTCTGGCTTCGGTGGTCTTGATTGTCTGTTTGCTGTGCAAGGATTTGCTCGTCTTGTGCGTCGCTGGACTTGTGCTCTGTGTTGACGATTTGTGGTGAAGGCGCTGATTTCAGGTGATTGCGGTGCAGGACGCTGCTTCCTGCGACTTCGTGTCCTTGTTCCGGTGATCTTGAATGTCTGTTTGCCTGTAAAGGGTGCTGGCTTCTAGAGGACGAGGAGGGGTGGAAGAGCAGGTGGTCTCGGGAGCAGGGAGCACGTCGTGGTGGACTTGTTGTGTCTGCTGGTTCCAGGTGAGTTCTTACTGTGGACGGGGAGGCGCCGGATCTTCTCGTGTTTGTTGGTTGGGGTTTGCCGAATCTCCTTCTTCATGTCGTTGATGTTGTTTCGTGGGGTGGTTTGCAGGTGGACTGGAGCAGATGCTGCAGCTGCTGCCTGTGTTGAAGTTGGCGGGCTTTCTCTGTGTGTGGATGTGCCAATGAGTCGATGGGCAAGGTCTCTCTTTTCTTCAGTCTTAGGTTGTTGGGGCTAGTTCGAGTCTAGTTGTGGGCCTGCAAAATATTGAAAATTTGTGCAGCGCTTCCGCGCTCTACTCTAGATGGACATATCTATAGGATTCTTGTGATCTAGTGTAAGTTAGGCTATTACTATTAGATCTAGTGATCTATGCAACTCCTTAGTATTGTGTCAAGGAAAACTTGTAAGGCAAGGACGTGGGTAAATGAAGCGTGATCTGTAGATCTAATGCAAAAATATGAGGAGTGAGTGCCTTAGCAATACTTACAGTGAGTGGCACAAGTTGAATTTCGTCTTGCAGCTATACGGTGGGGTGGCGTGAATTGTGTATCGACTTGGAGCTGGGCGGTAGAGATTCGGTATGTGCTGATTGTGAACTTGGCTCGTGGATCTGGGAAAAAGAAGGGATTGTATGATAAGATTGCAGATCTAATGCTCACACTACCAGATCTAGAGAGGTTGAGAGTACTTGCTCAATGTGCCTAGATCCACACCCCAACACTAGCTTCCGCTCGCTTCAGATCTTGCCTTTGTTGACCTAGCACATATGAGCAAGTTCTGAAACAATCCTGGACTCAGATCTGGCTCCAACCTCTCCCAACACTCTTTCACTGCTTCTCAATCTATCAAAAAACCTATCTCAAACAAGAGTATGGTGGCTCACAGCAAGGCCAACAACCTCTTGGTGCACATACTCCTTGAGTCTCAGGCTCAGTCCCTACCTCTCCCCTCACCACGATTTTCGGAGCTTTAGAAACGGTCCATCTCTCTGGTGGTACCAATGACAATAGGCCAAGTGGATTGAAACATGAAAGTCAAGGGCAAGTCCGGTGGTTTCATTAACCGGGATGTCAAACGGGACTTGTGTTATGTTGAAGTGTTGTCCAATGACTCCTTTTCTTGCGTACTTATACACTTGTTTAGACAAGTTAGGGTATTTTCGACTATATTTTTTGTACTTTGATTTAAGTTCTAGTTTGGACCCCTGGATTTTTTTGTCTCTAGTGAAGTTAATTAGAGTTTTGTTGTCTTTGTTAATTATAGGTAGCATAAATACAAGACATAAGTAATAAGGATAGGGTGACTTACCTGATTTGCTGGGTCGGTGCGGAAGAGGGGCGGGGCGGTACGGGAGGGAGGGAGGTCGCTATATGGGGGAGGAAGGTCGCAGGTTATGAGAGGGGGGTCTCTGTGGGTGATAGGGGGGTTGTCGTGGATGATTGGGGTTTGGGAGGTTGCTATGGGTTTTGGATAGGTCGCTAATGGATTTTGGGAGGTTGTTGGGGTGGTTAAGGGGTTGCTAATGGTTTTGAGGAGGTCGCTATGGTGGTTTGAGGGGTCATTGGGGTGGTTAGGGGGGTCGCTAAGGGTTTTCAAGAAGTTGCTATGGTGGTTTGGAGGGTCGCTAGGGGTTTTAAGGGAGTCGTTGGGGAGGTCGGGATTGAAGAGAGGGGGGGTCGTTGTGGTTTTCTGGCTGCGGGGAGGGGACGGGGGATTACAGTTTGGCATGGGATTCGAGGGAGGGGGGCTGTAGATTGAGTCGGGGAAAAGAGGTTAGGGGAGAGCAGGGAGGGAGGGTTGCAGATTGAGTCCGGGGAGAGGGGGCGAGGGGAGAGCAGGGAGGAGGGATTTCAAGGTAGGTATGTGTGAGTCGGGGAGAGGGGGCAGGGAGAGAACAAGGAATAAGGCTGGTTTCAGGAGAGGAGAAGGTAGGGGGAGAGGAGGGTGGGATTTGAGAGAGAGGTGGGGAAAGAGGGCAGGGGGGGAGTTAGAGGAGAGTGGGAAGGGAGATGAGTGGAGGATGGGTGAAGAGTGGGTGGTGTGGAGGGAGGAGGAAAGAGTTTGTGGAAAGAAGGAAGAGAATGGTGAGGGGAGCTGTAGGGATGAAGTATGTAGATAGTGACGTGAGCTACTCGTTGTTGTGTTGCCATGGGTTGCTCCTTGATGCAGTGTTGACGTGAGTTGCTCCCTGATGTAGTGTTGGTGTGGGTTGCTGTAGAGCTAAAATGACAAAAATAGTTTTTTTCCAAAAATTTAGTGTAAAAAGGGTTCTAGATATATGGAGAATTAAATAATTAATGATTAAGTTTACACTAAATATTTAATTAATTGGAAAGTACCTATTCATATCCAAGAATTAGGAAATAATGGGAAAAATGTTGAACTCGCACCCTTTGGGTAGGGTGTACCTTTTCATGAATAGGTATGAAGAGATGTGAAGATTTAGTGGAACTAATCTTAATGGTTAATACTAGGAAAAATCTCTTGCCAAGAGGTGTACCTCTTGGATGTTGAGTAGAATGACTAGCTTGAATTTTTAGCATTCTTTGCCATTACCATAGAAATTCCTTGGAGGAAGATTGGAGTGAGCACTAGCTTTAGGTGAAAAAGCTAGTTGATGACTCTTAATGTTGTAAGAGTATTTAATTTTATATCCGAATATATAATTACTATTGAATTTGCATATGAAGAGTCTTGTGTGTGACTTGAGTCATATATTTATAATTGCAATAATATGTGATCTTCATTGACTAAATTTGATATTGAGTTGTAAAATGCAAGTGCATGCATTAGGTATTAGTTGTGGATAAAATTCCTATGCATGAATGTATTGTATATTTATTATTCATAGAATAAGTTAGGGAAATATCCTAACTACTAATGTTGTGTGTGTGACCTTGTGTGTGTTGGAGCATTAATCATAAATGTGAAGATTAATGGAGATGATGCAAAATTAAATGACTTAATGTATAAGGAGTGTGGTGCATAAGTACTTAATAGGATCTCAAGTGTCAGTGAGCATAACTTGAGTATCTTAAGAATAAGAGTGGAGTTCTTATTCATGTTAATGTAATTTATGCAATAATCATCAAGAGTGTCATATTATAGTATCAATAATCATCAATAATTTATGCATACATTGATGCATGACAAGAGTGTCATATTATGCATACAAATAATTAGCATTAAGTCTAGCCTTAAAAGAAGGGATTCTTTAAGGTGGGCTAATTTGTGAGTATTTAAAGATCTATCATAAGAGAGTAAATAAGGAACAAATCCTAAAGGAAGACTTAAGTAAGAAGCATGGAACCTTAAGAATCTTAAGTCCAAGTTTGGATAACATAAGCTTATGAAGATTAAGACCTTAAGTACCAGGAGAGCCTTAAGTTTAAGAGCCTTAACTTAAAGGTGTATATGGGTAAGAACATGGGACATCAATTGCATTCAGCGAGATGCACTCCCTGTTTTGGTAGTCTTAAGTCAGAAACTTAAGAACACAGTAAGGCTGATTTGGTCTAAACTGTTCGGGTTCTTAAGGGACCAGTCCTAAGTAAGAGTGTAAAGTGCTTAACCCCTAAAGGACCAAGTGTCCAAAACGGGCTTTTTGAAAATTCGGTCAGGTTCCTATGCTGTCAATTTCAAACATTCATCTTTGAAATTCTTACCATAGAAGGGCATTATCAAGACATTAGTGGGAAAACAATTTTTTCCTAAATTGGACATTTGATGAAAAAGTTATAGGGTTTTTAATTTCAAATGGGGAGGGCGGGCACCTCGGGCACCTCCAAAAACTTTTGATAGCACACTCTATTGAAAGTGAGATTTTCAGTATTCGCAAGTAATATTATTTTCCCTTCATATTGTCAAAAAAAATTTCTTGTCTTTAGTGAAAAATAGCATACCAACCCAAGTCAAACATTTTCACACATTGTCACTCATTGTCGGGCAAGGTACCAAAAAAACTTCTTCTTTTCCACATAAAACCTAGAGATCTTCATATTTTTCACTTTTTATTTTTTTCACAACAATATGTAATGTAAAACTTCTTATTGACCATTCGGATTATCAATCGAAAACATATTAAGTTAAAAAAAAATTAAAGCGTGAATTAACAAATTTTGAGCCTCCACTCCTTGCACACTTGTTTTGAATATGCTACACCGTGTCTCTACCTCTAAAAATTGGTGTGTAAGGAGCTAACATCATTCTTAACAAGATGGTAATAGATTTAGACCTTGTGTAGTGAAATTTTTTGACACCAAGTGAAGTCAAAGTCTGCTGATCCACTAAACGCAGGGAAGAAAATGAACCATTTGCTTGACTTCAAACACTATAATCTTTCAATCCGTGCGGTCAAAGTTTATGAAATTTTGTACATGCATTACTTAATAAGCCTTTATTGAGATCCTACGGTCAGAGCTAAAAATAAAAGTTTTTGTTACCTTCTTTATTCATTGCACTAGAATCCAATAATTTTGAAGTGTTTTTGGTGTAAAACTGCCTTGGTACCTTAGGGGTTAAGAACCGAAAGACCAAAGGTTGTGTCCTTAAGAACAGGGAATCGATAAAGAATGAAGTCTTAAGTAACAGTTAGATATCTTAAAGACTAACAGGTAAGGGATATGAAAGATAAGTGAAAGTGTAGAATATCGTTCGTCTTAAAGGGTTAATTTTGGATAAGTGAACTTAAGTGGAGATTTAAAAGATGAACTCCTTAAGACTTAAGTTAATTTGTATGTGTGATTTGTTGAGACTAACCCTTGTATTAAGAACGTGATCACGTGGATCAAGTGGACGGACGTGAAAAGTCGAACGATTTGCATGAGGTAAGACTTTGAATTCTTAAACGGTGTGATTAAGGAACCAATGCAATGAGATTTAATGGAATCTTCCATTAGCCCAGTGTGGCATATGTTCAGAAATTAGTGGCATAAGCACAATCTTAAAAGGACTAATGTTCCTTCTTAAGGCACAAGAGATCCTTTGGGGTTATACTTTGTAGGTGGATCCCTTAAGAGTGATGCTAACAGCCTTAATTTCCTAAAATATAGATAGATAACCTTGAGAATTAACCAAGAAGATAGCTTTAACTACACAATTAAGCTCCAATTACTTAAAACTAGGCGTATGATCATCCCCATAACGAATCCTATGAGGTGTAGGTATACTTGGATATTTTCTTAGAATGGTGAAAAATCACTCTACAATTGCTCCCTGTTGTGGTGTTCATGCCTGCAGCAATCTTGGTGCGGATGCCACCTTGTGTTGTTGTGCCCTTGTTGTGAGATCTTGATGTGATTTTGATGTGGATAGAGTTGGTGCGGGTTTGTTGGCTGCTGCGTTGTTTTCTTGTACACTCTTGCTCTGATGTTGTTTGTTTCGATGTTGATGATGTGTTTATCTGTTGTTGTTGCGTAGATTGATCCAGATCTGAAAAAAATTACAGCGCTTCTGCATGCGATCTACGAACACGAGGGTAGTGTAATTTTATATTAGGGTTTTAGTGTGGATCTTTATGTGTGTGATGTCATGGTGAGATTTTGGTGTATTGTAGCTAGTATGTGTGGATGTAGTAAGGTACAAGGTGTTTCTAGCAATCAAAGTGTCTACTGCAGAAAAGAAATGGAGATGGATAGAAATGGCGTGATTTGATGAGTTGTTGCCTTGAAGTAGATCTTTGACGCGTGTTGTGTTGAACTTCATTCTAGAGGTCGTTCTGCGGTGTTGACCTCCAGATCTTGTGTACAAATTTCTTAAACGAATGATATTAGATCTATTGTGTAAAGTGTGTATATATCTAAAAGAACATGGTGACAGTGTGAAAATAACAACGGTGAAGTAAGGAAAGAACAAAAAGGTGTAGGAGGGGTAAGAGGTAGCCTGTAAGTGGTGAGGGGCGTTGATGTGATGGCAACAACGTTGTTGTCTTGGCTTCTTGGTGCTCTCAATGGTGGTGTCGAAGTCTCGGTTGGAGAGGGGCGGTGGGACTCACGGAAGAGGCGTTCAGATTCGGTATCTTCTCACTAGATGTAACTTAGATCTTGCGGTGGAAGTGTGTAAGGAGTGCAGATCTGTGTGCCAACAAATGTGTTTCCTTGCTCCAGATCAAGCACCACACAGATAGGACTTCAACAACTCTTTCAAGGTTCACCTCTTGGAGAACTAGTGTTTTTGACGTCCCTTCCCAACACACACAACTAAAAGCCTCCCCTACCTCTCAGATCTGAAGCACACTTGGGACATACAATAGGGCCAACAACATCTTGTTTGGTCGTGGAGACAACTTTATAAGGAGGCGCATGTTAAGCCCTCTTCCACAACTTAGAAAAGTAGCTTAGCTCTTTGATGTGGTGGTCAGATGACTTGGTGTCACTTTGGCCCAAATTTCCTAGGGCCACAGTGGCAATACTTGCCTAGAAGGGCCTCTTCTTTTACAGATATGTCTGGTTTCCTAAGAAAAACCGTCTACTCTTCTTCGAGGAGGTTGTCGACCGTGTAGGTTTTAATGAAGGCAAGGAGGGCTTATTTGAGACGGTCTTCTCTAGGCTCAAAGGTCAGCAAAGGATTGCGGAGTTGGCTGCCATTACGAGACTTGCTTTGGGCAACTACATTATAGGAGTCTTCGCTTCAAGTGAGGATGGTCCCTCGCTCTGCCTATTGTAGAGCAATGGGTTGGAAACCCTTGGTGTTCTTAGGCAGTTTGCAGGTGGGGTTTTAACAACAGGGTCCCTCTCTTTATTGTCGCAGGTCTCTCTTATCGGCTGTAAAAGGTCCCTACTTAGTCCTTTCTCACAGGTGTAGGTGGTTGTTTGGAAAGGGTGTAGGTTGTTATTGTGGCAAGGAGTTTAGTTGGCCCTCTAGAGCGGCTTGGCTTTTGTATTTTGAGAAAGGATACTTGATGTAGCAGGATCCTAACAGAGTCTAATGGAAAAATGGGGCCTTCGTGATGACGAACTCTACTCTGCTAGGGTGGGAGATGCTTAGGAAGAGGCGACCTCCTTTAAACTTGGTTGTGACCAAGTGGCGCGATGTGCTGCCACTACAATTTCAATTCAAGTGGGCTAATACTTCGGACTCTAAATGGGCCGATAAAGAGGCTAGTTTTAACTGTTAGATGTGGCATCGTGTCGTGGCAGTTAAAGATTGGTGGCATCATGCATTCACTCATGTGGATGAGCGCCGCACAATCTGCATCTCCAGAAAAGTGGAATGTCTACAAGCAAGCTTTGCGTGGGACTACATTGTCAAGATCCTGAATATTGTTGGTAACTTTAGTAGTACGCGATGGGAGAAGCCCAACCTGAGACACGCTATCTTTGCTACCAGATTGCCTTGGAAGTTTAAAAAGATCAGTCCGATGTGGCTCTGTTGAGGGTCATCACATTGTGGACCATCTAGATTGCCATGAATGACTGGGTCTTCAACCAACATAGGTGGAGTATGCACAAGGTGCACGCCATTATTTGACAAGCCCTCACGAAGTACAATAAGGTGACATGGGGGAGGGTTACGATGGCTAGCTCTAATCAAGGTAGAATCAATGCCACCACTACACTAAAATTTATGTTTAGTGTAGTATACACTAAATGCAAACCCATACACCAATTGCGAACGAGGCATTTAGTGTAGTGACAAAACCCTACGCTAAATGCCAACTACTACACTATTTGTCAATTTTAGTGAAGATTTCAACATAATTTTTTTCACTTGTGCACATTTAGTGTATCAATAGTAGAAGTATTAAAAAAGGTCCAGCAGTCGAGTGCTGCCAGAGTATCTTATCAGCAGCTTTCAATTGGCCACAACTCATTCATTATAAACCCGAATTGGACATATGAGGTGTTTTTTTGGCATCTAGAGAAAATGTAGATGCTAAAAAACACCTCATTTGCCCAATTTGGACAAGTTTTGAATGAGTTATGACCATTTGAAAGTTGCAAATGAAGAGAAGCATGGGCTGGAATGATTGGGGGATTGATTGGGGTTTGAGTGAAGGTTACATTAATGACATTGGTAGCTAACACCAATTGTCAACTTCTTTACAAATAGTGTACTAGGGTAAGTACACTATTTGTACCACTTCACATAAGATAAATTTTAGTGTAGTTTCGACGCTAATTGGGGTTATTTCGAGGCTGTGTGCAATAGGTAGGATTGCATGGTGGCTTGGGTTCGGGAGTTTCGACAGTAATCTAACGATGTTTGTTGCATAACCAGCCCTGGCGCGTTCTGTTTGTGGTTTGTGGTCTTTCTTGGCAAGTAATGGTTTCTTCTTAGCTAGTAAAGTTTTATTTTCTCGTGCCACCGGAAAAAAACATAAAACAAAAAAAAAACAAAAAAAACATACAAACCAATGACTCCAAAAAAGGGGCTTGAGTATAAGCTCCATCCCAATTGGTCAACTCAGAGCACCTCCACTGCGAGCCCCCATCCCGGCAGACCTGTCATATTTGGTGGGTCTAGGGGAAGATGCTCCCCCACTACGCTGGTCGGGGCCGCCAAACCGGTCAGGTGGGATGGAGGGAGTTGGGAGCAAGCCTGGAAAAAGAGAGAATATGGCGGGCGACTGAAAATTTCACGGGGGCTAGGCCACCAATTTGGTACTAGCACGTGGTGGAGCAGTAATGGCTGTGGGAGTGGCTGCCATTGACAGTCCATTCACTTACGCGTTTTTGCATTATTTACTTCCCCTTGGACTTTCCACAGCGGGACCCACAACAGGGCTTTTATTATGAAGGACAGGTTTCCAGGCCGGATAACCTTGCTCCCGGCTGGCGCTGCACCAAGCACCCTGCAGCCCGACCGCGGGGCAGGGTTCCGGCCCAAAACCCAGAGTAGTCTCTACCGGGCTGGCGCGTCCCCGGTGGAGGTGCTCTCAAAACCAACACCCTTCCCAAGGTAATTCCATTTGCTATTAAAAAATCCCTCATCTCCCCTTCATACTTTATTCAAAAAAAATAAAAAGTTTGACTCCCCTACTACGATAGCAGGCTGGTCCAACAAATTCCACCGCCCAACCACCAGTCAACACCCCCACCAAAACCAACACACATTGCTTGTGAAGAACAATAAGCGCTTCAACATATTCTTCTAGTTGTTCAGGTGCTCTATTCAAGCAACATATCAATAAAATAATCAAAACATAACAAAATAAAACAAAGAAATCAACTCTAAGCGGCTCCTCCTGGACCCCACCAGGACCCCCCAGAAGTTGAAGAATCCAAAAAGTAATAGTTCTTCCAAAGTCAACCCACCTCATAACCCTACCAAATAGATTTTTTATAAGCCACCCCTTGTGAGTCGGTTCGCCCCCCTTCCCCCCCTTTAAAAACAACATTAAAATAAATAAATTCAATGCCCCAAATCCAGTCAAAGCCCACCAAAACCGGCAACTTTGACAACTTCAGGAGCCCCCCTTTTTCCCACTACAGCATCTGAATGTTCCTTCCATGTACCTGGCTTCATCCTCTGAAAATAATGTTTAGTATATCCACATTATATGATTTGTAGTATTCAATTAGTGTGGATACACTAAACATCATTTTTGGAGGATTTGTCGCCAATCTTTGGAACAACAAGAGAGCCATGAAAAAAAAAACAAAAAAAAATTTGTTGTGTGAAAAAGTTGATACCCTACGTGGAGATCTACTTTGTACATAATTAATTCGAAATGGACGGTGTCCGAATTTCGAGGAAAATATATACATTTTGTCTAAGATGATACCCATGTGATGTCAAGGCCATACTCATGTAATATCTATGTGATACTTGTGTAATATCTAGGTGATACCCATTAAGTCCAAACCACTGTGCGAAGAAAAAATAATTAATTCCACACAAGGTTGTTGAATTAGACCTTGGGGTACGGTAGGTGGGAATATTATTCAACCGCTACACTAAAGTTGATATTTAGCGTTAAACACAGTACATGACTTGTAAGTGCTATAACTTATTACTTTTGATGCGGATTTTTACCAAGAGCATAACTATTCATACTATCTAAAGGGGAGAATCACTTGGTAAAAATATTCATCGAGGGTAAAAACTTGTGCATTACACTAAATACCAAAATGCCACCACTTCATTCATTCGAAACGGATGAAAAGGGACCACTTCAGTCAAGGACGGTAGGAAAAAAATGCATGAAAATCATCCTAATTCACGCGACCGAGACCTTTATGCAGCAAAGGAAATGGATTTCATCGCCGTAGATGAGCTTTCGTGAGAGAGTAACGTTTCCGTCATCGTCATCGTCATCCGCGCGACTGACATAAGCCGAAGAGGTTTTTGTCGCCAATCGAGAGAGGAAAATGGCATTCGCCGGACGTGAAATGGTGGACTACTTTCACAGACACAACACCTTGACTCCGGCGACTTCCAATCAACAATCACCGAACAATCAATCGTCATCTGCGCCGGCCCACAGCTCTCGTGTTGTTTTTCTAGTGGCAAAACCCTATGGAGCAGACATGCAGAGACGCGCTTGAGAATTGGGTGCGAGGAAAGAGATAGGATCGAGTGGGTTGCGGTGAAGTTGGAAATTAGGTATGTGTTGGTGGCGGGGGTTTTCGCGGTGGTCAACGGATGGGGTTGGAAGAGCGATGGCGTTGGTGGCGAGATCGTGGGTTCATTAGGTCGTGGGAAGGCGCGGATTTAATAAAGGAAGGAGCGTCGAGTAATTCTATTCTTTGTTCGTTAGTGAGTCGAGAGGAGAGGTGGGGTTTTTGAGGGTGTGTTGTGGTGGTGCAGAGGAGAGCGGAGACTGTTGCTCTTCGGGATGAAGTCGTTTAAGAAGCTGCGGGAGTTCGCGCGGCAGCAGGGAGGCAAGAGCAGCACTAGTAGTAGTAAGGAGAAGCAGCAGCAGCAGCAGGGACGCAGCAGCGATGCTGGTGGTGAGTGGAGTAGCAGCGGCAACAATAATTATTTGGGTGGGGCGTATGTGGATCTCTCCTCAGCCGCGGAGGGCATCGTGCATGGGATGCAGGTGCGGTTATCCTCAGATCAAATTGGTAGCCTGAAAGTAGAGTCTTCTCCAAGATTAGTCATAACAGTTTTAGAATCGAGGATTGAAGGAATTGAAGGATTCATTCTAAAATATGAGCCGTTAGCTGTGTTGTTGTCTTCAGTGAAGAAGATTCAAGTGAAAGAGGAAAGTCAGGGTCCTTAGAATGTGCCAGAGTGCGTGGAGTTGCAGGATGAGGATTGATTGATTTTCTGGCTGAACAATGGAAACTATCCTGGTGTTGTTTGCAGGATGTTCGAGGCGCGCAGAGAAAGTATGAGATGCTCGTCACCTTATCTGCCGAGGTCTCCAATCGGGCTCATGGTATGAACATTCTTTCTGCTTTTACTCATACCTATCTGAAGTACTTCAATTTACATCTACTTTGTTGAGAAGTAACCAGTGTGATAGTAAACAGTTTGATATTGATCGATATATACTCTTTTTTTCTGATGTAAGATGTTTACGTTGCTGCTCAGACTTATCCACGGCTGTTCACGAAATGGCTTCGTATTTTGCGGCTCAAGGAGTCTTGGACGATCACTTTCAAGACATTGGTAAGATGCCTCAGGATGTTCGTTTGTCAAGGGTTTATTGGATGATGATCCACCAGCTGATCATGTTTTGTCATTGCAGGAAGAGTTTTTCAACACGTTGGACGAGTACAGGATGAAATCTCAAAGTCTTTGGAGCTTTATGTAAGTATAAACTCTAATTTCTTGAATAAGCTGGTTGCAGGTTTGTGAATCGAACAATAGATTCAAAGAAATCCTGGCACGTGGTTTTGGAGCTACTTTTTAGCTAATTCAGTAATTACATCTTCAGTTCAATGTCTTCATACTTTTCTAATTGCGTTTCAGGCATCTCATGTCACTCAAACAGTCACCTCACCAACAAAAGATCTCATTCTCGAGTTACAAAACGTCCTGGTTAGTTCATTATATACTCTATCTAGCATCTCTTTGTATTTGTTAAAAATCCAAGAATTGATTGCCCCACATCAAGCGCTCCTCACAAGCTCATACTGAGAACATTGATTAGAAATATGTCTGTTTCTTCCATTCTAATACATTGGTACTACGCTACAATTTTTGCAGAAAACCAAAAAGCTGTATGATATGAAAAGGTAAATCACGTCTTTTTTTCGAAGTTACTTGGGAGCCATCAATTGGGTTACTCTTCAGACCCTTACTTTTGGGGTTTTTTTTATGAGCAGACAATCCTTGGATTTGCATCGGACGCGCATAGCAAGAGGCAGATCGAAAGCTGGAAGACCTAATAGTCAGGCTGATGAGATGCTTGAAGGTGTGAGGGAAGAGTTTGAGGAATTGGGTCGGTTGCTTGGAGACCAATTATTTTCCCTACAACAACGCCGCACGGAAAAGCTCATCACACAAGCCGCCCGGCATCATGCTGCTCAGGTGTGTACTTCATATAGAAAAGATATCATGTGTAAATTAAGTGCTCTATCCTCTTATGTAAATCTCTACCATGTGTGATGCTTCTTAGAATTCCACGCAGAATGTTTAATCTACAATGATTCATGTTATAGAATGTCAAATGCATGCTTGATATGTGTCTCCATTTCTACGTGAATTCTTTAATTCAGTGAAGAAGAAGAAGAAGAAGGTTTGGAAAATCTTACTCTACCACGATCTTGTTTTCCGTGTGTAGATGAAATTATTTAGTAAAGGACTGACATCCCTCCACGACATCGAGCCTCACATCAAGCAAATCACGCGCGAGCTAAACATCGACCGGCGTCTGAGCTCCGCCGGCATGGACGAATACGACGAGGAGCAGGACGACGATGACGACGACGACGGCGGCGGCGGAGGCAACGAAGACGTCGCATCCTACACCGAGGTGATCGACGACGACGAGTCGTACTTCGACAACGGCGACGACGACATGGAGCACCACCTCAACCATTCCCGGAGCCACTCCCGCGACGACTATCACTCCCGCGACGATTATCTAGGGACCTTCGCCAACGTAAGTCTCTCCTACCGTAAAAGGTTCTCCCCCTCCATCCCATCTCTTACACCTCCGTCTCCGCTGCAGGACCACACGTCGCGCATAAGGAGCTCCTACAGGGCGTCGACGAGCGACAACACGGGGGTCCTCCTGAACGAGGGGTTTGACTCGCCGCTGCCGCAATGGATGACGAACAAAGGGAGCAAATCGACGCCGACGTCGCCGCTGCCGCCAACCGGAGCGCCACGGTACCGACCAACAAACTCACCACCACCACCACCCCCACCCCCACGAACGCCCACGCCGGTGCTGGACCACCACTCGCTGACGATACGCCCGATGCCGTTGCCGCTCCCGCTGGACCCGCTCACCACCAACAGGAAGAGGTACAGCTACTCGGGGCCGCTGTTTTCGTCTGTGAAGCCGTTGCGATCCTGCCATGGCGTGCCCGGCAGCGGGCCGCTGACCGGGGGCACGACGCGGCGGCCGCTGTCGCCCACCAGCAGCACCCCCACCACGTCCCCGCCCGTCGTCTTCGAGCTCCACAAACTGCCTCCTCCGCCCCTCAGCGCCAGCTCCTCCCCCATTGCTTCAGGTACTCCTGCTGCCAAGCACTTATCTTTCCACACTTGGACCTGATTAGACCTAATTGGATGATGGCCATTCGGCAAACTTGTTTGCCATCCACAGCTCGGACCTGATCAGATCTCATCTTTGTAGCAACCATGGAGAGTTTTGTTCCATATTAATTGGATGATGGCCTTTCGGCAAACTTGTTCGCCTTCCACAGCTTGGACCTGATTACATCTCATCTTTGTAGAATCAGAGAGAGTTCATTTTTATATGAATATTATTTCAGCAGCCTTATTTGCCTTCCAGATCTCATCTTTGTAGCAACCATGGAGAGTTTTGTTTCATATTAATTGGATGAGTCTTGTTTGCCTTCCACAGCTTGGACCTGATTAGATCTCATCTTTGTAGAATCAGAGAGAGTCCATTTTTACATGAATATTAATTCAGCAGCCTTATTTGCCTTCCAGATCTCATCTTTGTAGCAACCATGGAGAGTTTTGTTTCATATTAATTGGATGAGTCTTGTTTGCCTTCCACAGCTTGGACCTGATTAGATCTCATCTTTGTAGAATCATGGAGTTTAGTTTTGTATCAATATTAACTGGGTGATGGCCATTCAGCAGCCTTGTTTAGCTTCCAGATCTCATCTTTGTAGAGCCATGGAGAGTTTTGTTTCATGCTAGACTTGAAGGTTGAAAGCTTTTGACGTTGTAGAGGAGTCTTCTATCTTTCAAATGAGTTTGAGTGGAGCAAGATTTGGGTCTTTGTGGACCCAACTTGAGTCACCATTCTCCTACTTCATAGAATGCATGCCAATGTGCCATTCTCTCTTTCAACTTGTTGGCATTGCATTTTTCCAAGAGCATTCAGTTCTCTTTGAATTGCATGTTTTTTACAAATAAATATAGTTGTGCATAACATGACTTCTCTTACCCATTCTAGTGAAGAGTGGAATAGGGGAACAAAAGGTTTTATCTCAGTTTTTAACTGTTAGATCTTGATAAAATTACATGGTAGCCATATATAGTTTCGTAAACTTTGATTGGATGGATTGGAAGATTATAGTGTTTCAAGTGAAAAAAAAAAGGTTTCTTTTCTTCCTTGTATTAAGAAGATTTGCAAACTTTGACTTCACTTGGTTGTCAAATTTTTGCATTACACAAGGTCTAAATTTTATACCATCATGTTCTACATGATGTTAACTACTTATATACCAACTTTTTAAACAAGAAAATGGGTGTAGTATATTTTAAACAATTATACAATGAGCAGTGGTTTAAATTTGCCAATGCACATTTAAATTCTTTTGTGAACCAATTTTTGTATAGGATGAGAATACAAACGGTCAAAAAGAAGGTTCATGCCACATCTTGTAGTAGTAAAACTAAAAACTAAACAATAGTTTTTTTAATAGAAATTACCAAAACAAATTGTACTATCATGCTTGACAATGTGTGAAATTATTTGACTTGTATTAAATTATTATTTTTACACTATATACAAGATTCCTTTATTGACAATCTCAAAGAAAATGATTTCATGTACTTGCATGAAAAATCTCAATGTCTATAGAAGGTCGTAGCAAAAAGGTTTGAAGTTGCCAAGGAAAGTAGAAAAGTTCAACAACTTTCTCTTTAGGATAACATAACTTCTCTTTTAGAAGTCTCATTTAAAAACAAATAATTTTTCTATGAAGCTTATACAATGGCACATCTTCATAAAAGAAACAGAAAATTTGTGATCAAAATTTGTCAATTGCAATTTTATAAGTAGATGAGTAAATATGAGTTTTATGCATGGTGATGAAATGTAATCAACTCACTTCAATCAACTTGTGCATGAATGATTAATGTTTGGACAACCAGCAACGACGCTATCTTGTGAGCGGTGAGCAGTGAGCAGAAAATAGTTTCAGAACACCAAAAAATCGTTGTTTTTTAGGCAAAAAAGCAGTTTTTTTGAGAAATTAGTGGTACAACAGTGAAGTTTGGCCTTGAATGTTGCAAAATTTTCTAAAATAAGAAAGTACCCTATAGCCGTGGATACATTGACAATTGAATGTTTTTTCCATGTCTTACGCACGTCATGGAATTTTAATCATGAACTTTTTTTTCCCCGAGGATTACATTTGTGGTTTTATTTAGGATGGCAACTTATAAAACAAAAGCTTGTGATGAAATGCTAGAGTATTTGATGTGGAGTAAGATATTTTATTTCTTGAAGCAATAACATATCAGGTTTCTATAGATATACCAACAGTTTAGGGAAAACATTAAACTGCCAGGTGATGGTGATACATATCTAACTTCTCCAACTGGAAAGGGATTAGGGTTCAAATCCCCGTCGTGGACTGATGGCTTTATCTAGGAGAACTATCGGAAGTTGCTAACAGAACACTTCCGATGTAAGGAAGGGAAAAAGACAAAAATAATTATCTAATACCTATAGTCACATAGTTGGAATATGGACACCGCATCAACTATCTAGACCTCGTCTGAGTATTATAAGTTCAGCCGTGACACACATCATCATGCGACTTCAGCAATATTAGCAAGCTCTAGTATGCGTATAACTTCATTGAAGCTGTAGCTTGGAGCATGCATGAACAAGTCCTTTTTGTAATCCAATTTACACAAGTAACGTAAGATGTAGTACACATGCTTACAATATTTCCATTGCCCCTTCTTTCCCAACGCCTCTGTTGACATCTTCAAGAAATCAGGGCATGTACATGCGGGGTAGTCCATGATGGACACGCAATACGACTTCTCCTTCTCCGTTTCCAAAGTGATAACGCATCCAAATACTGGATAAGGTATGGCAGTGACATTTGAAACGTAGCACTGATTCATGAGAGCAGCGCTTGACTACTTGTTTCTATGCTGAACGGAAGGCTCGTCATTGGTCCTCCGAATCTTTAAGCCGTTCCGGAAGGTATGATAAGAATCAGGATTCTTTGGAATCGGGAAGTGGGAACGCGGAAGAGGCATGTTCAAAGACACCTGAAATTGTCTTCGAGGCGATAGTGATCCACGTTGCTCCAACTGAAAACCTGCTTCCTCCAGCGATAAAACCTCTTGCATTGTCAAATTCGTGCCCAGTTTAACCGGCCACGTCATTGGAATCACTGGCCAATCAACCACATTGTATTTCTTTGATCCCTTCACACACCGACCAAGATCATCAGCGCAGAACCAGAATTCAACGGTGATACTACGTGGTGATCTGAATTCCTTTCTCCTACCGACATACGTAGGAGCGAGAGTTGCGTGGATCCCACGCCCTACTTTAGCGCCACACTTCTCAGCAGTTCCGGCCTGCAATGCCTGGCATTGTCTTTTAGAGTTCTTCGGAAGACGGGCAATGTACCACTTTGACGGATCACACTCTGATTCTAGCACTGATGTTGTGTGTCGAACTCCAGAATCTTGTCCACTTAACGCCTCCTCGATCCGCGCACGAGTCACCCTTGTGCCATCACGTGGAATTGAGTAGTTTACTGTATTGGACCGGTGAGAGTCGTTACTGGATCCAGGTGGCATGTCAAGCTTACGCTTAGTTGATCTGAAGATCTCAGCTCCTTCAAGACTGCCGGTTCCTGTCAATAAGTCTTCCGCCCCTGGAAAACTCCTGACAGCTTCTGCTATGAGTCTAGGATCACCAGAACGTTGAGCAGTTCGCAATCGAAGCGTACCTTTGTCTGGTCCTTTACCTGATGTGCCTCCCTTTAACCATGCTTGATAAGTTGTGATTTGCATAAAAGCGCGGATGAGGCCATCCACTGTAGCCGCGTATAAACACGTCATCGTGTTCCCGGATTGTTGAAGCCAACAATTGTGGACAGTCTCCGCAAGGTTGTAGGATGGCATGTCAGCTCTCTCGTCAAGCGTGAGGTCCTAACAAGGCTAACAGAGGGGGAGTTTAGGAGATTATTTGAAAATATGCTAATTAATAAGATAATCCAAACAGTGAAAGAAAGAAAACATACAAGCTGCATGGCGCCACCCCATTGTCTATAGCAAAAGTTCCAGAACGCCATCCAGTCTTCAAGGGCACGACGCCCGCTGTCAGTAGTGGCGCCAGATGAAATCCACCACCCTCGAATCACGTTGTATTGAGCTTCAGCTTCTTCCTGTGATTTGGCATTCTTCCATATCTTGCACAGTGCAGTGTGTTGATCTTGAAAGGCAGGGAGAATATTCTTGGTTGTGGCTCGGTGAAGGCACTTTGTCCAATGAAATAAACAAGTCCGCTCTCTGTTTTCCATCGTTACGTCTTTATCGCCAGAGCCATACACCCTCCGTACAGCATGCCAATTTGCGCCTGCACTATCAGCCATGAACCCTTTGAAGTTCGTGTCTTCTACTTCGTGCTTCTTCATGGTATCGTTCAGGTTCTCCTAGAAAAGTTGTTGTGCTTCGGCATCCTCTGATTGCATATCAGACATGGCTATTGTCATGACTCGACAGTATTTGCTGTCGTACACGTGACATGCCATTGTTGTCCAGACTTTGACCCGTTTGACATGATCAAACATCAACCAACAATCTTGAAGGTCTCCACCAGGTTGCATCCGTCTTACAAGGTCAACACCACTACCAGGCCAATCAACAGACATTTTAAAAACAAATACCTTACCTTTAGATTGGCCAGGGAACTTGTTTTCGTGGATGAAGACAAACTTTGACGACTCCTTCAAATCCATGATGTTGTCCATAACTCCCTTCCCTCCACTGTAGAAGCGTTTGCACGATGATACTAAACTCCGGATGTTTGGAGATGATAGTGTCTCGAATCGGTCAAGGATAGCATCCATAGATGCTCCTTCAAGGTTTGAAGATCCGAATGCAGGACGGATCAAGTAATCGGAAAGATAAGTCTTACTCGCAGCCATGATGATTGCAGAATTAGTAGCCTTCGGTGTGCGCTGTACCTCCTTCGCGACGCACTCATGCATCAAGTCCATCGCAGTTTGGTCAACACCATTTGAGATCGGATGATGATGATGTCCAAGATGAATGGCGAGTCGGGTGCGCTCCCAGTCGGGTCAGGTCACATAATATATACGTGCATCACAAAGCGCTAAATAAATAGGAGGGGTTTGGCACACTTTACAAGATAAAGTTGATTTACCCGATGGTGCGCCATTGACTGGGAACGGCGAGATCGCAAGTCCGGCCCACTCAGTTTGATTTGTGCGACCCTCGTTCCTGCATCTATAGTCGCAATTGACGTTGGGGCATTGAAGATGTCCAGTACATGTTGATTTTCGATAAGTGAGACCGAAGTCGTTCATGATGTTGGTCGTCATTGTCCTGCACCACATATGACCATCGTACTATTTGCTCATTCCGTCGAGGCCCCCCCCAAATTGAGTTGGGATACCTTCCGGAAGAGGAGGTAGTTCAAAAATCATGTCTCCATTGTACTGCGGAGGTAGATACTTCACACGAGATACGTTAAAACTATCAAAATCAGCGCGTCACAACTCAGACCGAGACCCCTTCTTAGAGCAAGTCTGGCGGTCGTAAGGAATGATACTTCTGATACCCTTGGACAAAGGATGAATAGGAGGCTTACCAGAAGAAATAGAGGGAGACATCTGGGATCTATTTGCAATTGGATTTGATAGAGGCTGATGGTCCGTGTGTTGTAACTTGGAGGGAAACGATGACTCTCCCAAGTTTACATTAGAGTCATTTTCATCGTCAGTGTCACTAAAAAATTGTACGCTTGGGTTAGACTGTCTGCTTAAACCGGGCAAGAGTACTATATCACCTGATTGAGATGGAGGAGTCGTGACTCCACAAGAGGCATGCGTAGACATTTGAGCATCAGACACACCATACACCTTGAATGAACCACGTCCAAGATTCCACGCAAATCCATTATCATCGCAAAATTTCACATGGTATACAGAATGCTGCAGTGTACCCGAACTATCAAAAATCTCCTCTTCGACATGAACTGAGCCCATCCTAAGACCAAATCAAATACAAAGCACTGCCTCAGGGACATTAACAGATCCATCATCACCGAGGGACATGACAAGCGGAACACCGCCGTAGTGAGAAGAGAGGGACGCCATTAGTACACAGTCTCAACAACAACAAAGTTAGAACGACTCTAAGAGATGAGAGATTCATAATTTGTGCATGAGTTAAATATCATGCGTACTTGAAACGCTGAATTATGCATTCAAAGTCTGCCAGAACGGAATTATACATTCTTAGTCTGCCAGTACGACTAGCACACAATCTGACACATCATTCTCGAACACGACAAAGTAGAGACCAATCTAGAGGTCAATATATGAGTCAGCAATGAACAAATAGGTTTGTACTAGTTGTATCATTATAGCCACCGTGGTGGCTTATAGTTATTTTTCCCCGGTGTTGTCGTGATTCAGTAATTACAATAGATAAATCCAGATAAGTGCAATGCTTGTGACTACATTAGCATATAATAGAGATTTGGAAGACTCCATTAGCTTCCATTCTGAAATTCAAATTAAGGCTGACAAAATACGCAAAAATAGATTGAGATCTTGAGACATCCCGTTGGCAACAACTTGGAATAGTAAAATTGCTCCAAGTAGGTGTAGATGTAGTGCAATCACTTCTTACCATATCATAGGAGCCAAACTCGTCTGAAATTGTTCAATGTGACGCAACCCGGTCGTCTTGCAGAGGATGACAAGCAGGGGTGGCCGGAAAAGAAGAACAACTCATTATTCAAATGCTATGCACAAGAGGTCACGGACGCAGCGACAACAGCTCAACGCCTTGATTTCTGAGGGGAGTCTTGACGAACTGTCATCTGATGGGCCCGTGCGATTGAGGAAATTGTCAAGTACACTGCAAGCGGAGGAGGCGAAGCACTGTCCAGACAAAGTAAGTATTTCAAGTTAATATGTCTATTTATTGTCTATAATGCAATAATGTGTAGGTCATACTTACACTCGTAATGTGAAGTCGAACAGCTACATTATGCAGCTGCGCAGAGAAAGGGGGGAAGAAGAGTCTATACAAGTTATCATGTTAAGTGATTTCACGGGACCTAATGCGTCAGGTAGCTCGATGCAGGGGTAAGGGTGCCAATGTTGTTGACGACAATGACTGTCAAAGCATGGACTCAAGTATGGATCCAAAGAGCCGAGCAATTTCATCTCGATCCACAAGGAATAGGAATAGGTCGTCGTCGAGGGCAACCAATAATCGATCAAGGCCTTATCGAGTAAGCGCGGGGGAGAGTGCGCCGACTCTGTTGGGTGCGGAACGGGCCCATCCAACACAGGTACGATATCTTCTAAATATTAATTAGTATTTAGTGTAACCATGATACGATATAGATCATTCTTTAACTAAAACAACATATGTTTAGGTTTTTTAGTAATTGGTATTCAAAGGAAAGAATTGTTTCTAACTGGAGAAATACTGATTCTCTATGCGCTTGGTTAAGAGCAAAATGATCATCTTCATAATTTTCCAGTGCTCAACTGCCGATGCGGGGTTAGAAGATCTTCCTTTTACCTACTAGTGTTCGAGCCATTCCGTCCTTCAGGGGTCACTGTACGCGCTTGCTCGTCATGTAACTCGGCGTTTTCAAGTCTTGTGACCATGCTGGTCGCTGCTCAGTTCTAGTAAGAATAAAACTTTAAGTTCTTATTCTTCCATATCTATTCTGTAACAAATTGTCCTCTGTTATCCGGTTGTTTTTCTTAGTTTATACTTTCAATTATAGGGACCAGGAGGTGTGAGCGGAGAAGGCAGTGGACAGAATAACGACGCCGAGGTGCTGCAGACGCGAGTAAGACTGGTAAGTTTCCGAATTAATCAACTCAGTTGTGTTTTATCATTTCCACGTTTGCTAAACCCTAGTCTGCGTTGAAATTGAGTGAACCCAGAATCGTTGAAAAAATAGAAGAAAACCAGAAATCCTTGTACCCTTGAATAGCTCAAAAATTTATAGAAATCGTATAAACCCTGATAATCGAGCGCCTCAAAACCCTAACTCTGTGAAATTTGTAAACTCTGAAGTGCTGGGATCCCACATTATTGTAGATAAATCTGTGATTCTAAGTTGAAAGTCCAACAGGTTGGCAGCGCAAAGGGGCTTAACGAAGACGGGTTCACGAGCATATTATCAGGCGGAATGGAGGAAGACCAAAACCGACCTGCACATTTGGTTAGTTTCTGTTTATCTTGAACATGATACTTCACGAACAAGATGCCAATATTGTTGCGATCGAGTCCGATTTTGATTGTATCTATAATATGTAGATCACGCTTTGTTACTGTTTTTTATTGTTCAGCCGGTGTGCCTGCTACTTGAACGTGTGTAGTGTCGGCACATTAGTTATTCTCGTGCGTAGTGTGTATGCATGTTAGGTGAGTGCATTGTTCATGCTAGGTGTGTGCTTGTGAAGCCAATGCGATTCTGATTTAAGTACGAGCTAGCGTCCCTCGGATCCAAGGCCCTGCTGGAGGCTGGCAGTTTTGTTTTGTTTTTTGGTTTTTCGTTTATACGTCATGTTCGTTAATTGTCATGCGTAGAGTGTGTGCATGCTAGGTGAGTGCATTGTTCATGCTAGGTGTGTGCTTGTGAAGCGAATGCGATTCTGATTTAAGTACGAGCTAGCGTCCCTCGGATCCGAGGCCCGAATGGAGGCTGGCAGTTTTGTTTTGTTTTTTGGTTTTACTTTTATAAGTCATGATCGTTTATTCTCGTGTGTAGAGTGTGTGCATGCTAGGTGAGTGCATTGTTCATGCTAGGTGTGTGCTTGTGAAGCAAATGCGATTCTGATTTCAGTACGAGCTAGCGTCCCTCGGATGCGAGGCCCTGATGGAGGGTGGCAGTTTTGTTTTGTTTTTTGGTTTTACGTTTTTAAATCAAGTTCGTTTATTCTTGTGCGTAGTGTGTGTGCATGCTAGGTGAGTGCATTGTTCATGCTAGGTGTGTGCTTGTGAAGCGGATGAATTTTTTATCCGAGGCCCGGCTTGAACCTGTACTTTGTGATATTTGTTTATGTGTATGCTTCATTCCATTTTCGTGTTTATTCATGAATGGTCAGCATTCATGTTCGTATGATCTCATGCTTCGTGCTAGTCGACAGCTCCCTGAATTGCTCAATTTTGTTTAAATCTTTTTCAGCTTGATCCCCGAGCCTGCTGAAGGGCTTACCTTCGTGATATATTTTCAAATTTGAGTTACACTCACTGTTTTGTAATTGTTATGAGTTCTAGTCATTCATAAGTTTTATGTGTGGATGTTCATAGATGGCGTCACTGCAAGGAGAAGAGGTAACTCAAAGTTTGGACTTGGCGGATCCGAATAAGGAGGCGGAGACAGTGTCTGAAGATCTGGGCTCCCCGAATGAGGCTTCGAATTTAACTCTCCAAGTAGTGCATCAAGTGGTACCGGCGATTGGAGTTGATCCAGGTTTGGACACTACTGAGCTTTCTTTGAGGAAGTCTATTCGTGGTACTTCTTATGATGTACTGCACAAGTAACATTTTCCATCTATTGGGGATTTGCACATTCCACTCTGCCGAATGCTGCCAATGACGGAGGTACGTATTCCAGTCAAGCCGGACATAGAGAAGCTCAAGAGCGAGTTTGTGAAAGGATACTGCCCAAGATCTACATGTTTTTATGTTGCATTGAAGAACTTTTTGATGGGAGAACAGGAAGTTCTGCCTCACGAACGTGCGCGGTGGTCAGACCTTTGGAGGGAGGAGGACCAGAAATTTGAAGCTATGATTGCGAGTAAGCCAGAGTTGCAGAGCCTTTCTGATCGATATTTCTTTGTCTGGGATGGCAACCACTGCCACCTTGCATGGATGGATGTCATATCCACAATGCATCGAAATGATTGTGCTTTCCATACTCCAGTTCGGGCAGTTCTATTGGAGCCCACTTTGGTGAACCGCCATATACTACTAAACGCTATGACAGACTGGAACAAGTGAGCTCACCATTATGATTTCTCTGCTTTGTTTGTTTTCATTCTATTTGGATTATATTTTATGCTAAATTCCTATTTCTTACAATGTTCATGTATACTGTGGCTTAGGCAGAAAGACTCGGATCATGTGACACAACAACTGTCACATGATGTTAAGAGAGTTCAGCATTTTGGTTTGTTGGACTTCGATCAACTTAAGGGTTTGATTAGTGAGGAGGATCACGAGGCTAGTGTGGCGGAGTGGGCTAGGAAAGGGACCAAAAAGTGGTACCATATGACTTTCGATTCATTTTTGAAGTTACTCTATGAGGTATGTCACGATTCATTTCGGGCTAAGTTTGCTTGCCTTATAATAGTCCCAGAGTATGGTTTGGATTATATATTGTATGTTTCATGGCAATTTTACTAATATTGTTTTCACTGATTTCTTCCTGTAGCGGGAGCTCATTGCCGCTCAAGAAGACTGTATTCGAACTTACCGTGACACACTTGTGACCGGTGTTGCGACTGATCGTATTGGGAGCTCCGCACAGTTGGTCACTCTTTGCTCAGAAGCGGTTCAGAAGAAAAAGACTCAATGTGGCACCTTACTCACCCGACTCCTTGCCATTGCTGACCCTCGTAATGGTGAAGAGTTTTTCAAAGAGGTATTCGAATGAGCATTTCATTGAATTTGTTCTTTCATCATCTTTGGATTGTATTAAAAGTTATCATTGACCCTGTACTTGTTATTCTCTGATTTAGGTTCTACATCACTATGATGTATACCAAAACAAGCCCGAGATCACCACAGAGAAGTTGCAGCTGCTTTGCACGTCGAAGGTTACAGCAAGGTTCAAAGGCAGATGGATGCGTTGGTGGAATTTGTCGAAAGAGGGCAGGGATGAATACAATTTCCCAAAAGCGCCATGTTTGGAGATCAATCTTAAACCCTGGCTCGACGTTGCTTCATTTTGGTCCGGGGTAAGTTCAATGTTTCTAAACTATTCCATCTACTATTTTCTACTTTATTGTTAGTGATGTTT
Source organism: Bryoerythrophyllum caledonicum (assembly GCA_963971425.1). Taxonomy (NCBI): domain Eukaryota; kingdom Viridiplantae; phylum Streptophyta; class Bryopsida; order Pottiales; family Pottiaceae; genus Bryoerythrophyllum; species Bryoerythrophyllum caledonicum. The sequence goes on from OZ020524.1 coordinate 3,651,975, forward strand.
TGTAACAATCTGATCTTGACTGTGCAGCTTGAAGAGGAGGCAGAGAAGTTATTTTCCAAGGTCGTGAAGGAAGATAATATCACCATTCGGATGGAGGGCCTACCGAATCCGGTACTGGACATTGGCTCGTGGATTGAGGCCAACTCTCTCACGTTCTGGAAGAAGGCGTTCAAGAATCATTTCAGCTCGACGAAGCTGTTTGTGAAGTCTGATGAGTTTCTCAAGCAGCCTGAGACACCACAAACTGTCAAGCCCGGGGGGGGCACTGTGCGTCAACTTAGAAAGTACCTGAGTTCAAAGATATGGGGGTTTTAATTCTTTCGAGGTAAAATTTATATTTTTTTTAATGTAAGATAACATGAATTAATTGGAAGTTTACATCTTAGAAGAAACAAATGGTAGCGTAAAATACCTCCACTTTTTTTTTTTAGAAGTAATATATGGCATGCAAAAATAATTAAAAAAATGCAAGTATTAATAGATTTAATTTGAAGATCTTGAATTCGACTTATGGATGAAAAGAGTACACCTTCTGTCCAAAAATGTTGGATGATATCCAGATGGCGGGGTCTTGAGGTTCTTCTTGGCCGTTGAGCTTCTTCATCTTCTCGTAGCGTTCCTCTTCTTCCCCGCCGTTTAGGGTTTGGAGCTCGGTTAGGGTTTGGAGGTTGGTTGATTTTTGGAACTCCGACGTTGCGGCGGTCGTTGTGCGCGTGTTGTGAGGGTGGAGAGACATAGTTCTAGGTGCTTCTCAATCGATGTTCTTGCGCCTCGTGGGTTGTTTGCGGTTTAGGGTTTCATGACTCTATTCCTATTGCGGGTAAGCTACTGCGACCAGGTTTACTCTCGGGGAGGTCACTGGAGTTAGGGTTTCATTTTCTGTTATGCTTTTGTTTATTGCTCTCTGTGACTACTCCTTTTTGTCGGTGCGTGTGCACGTTTTTGGGTTTAGTGTTTAGGGTTTCCAACTGACGGGGCTTGCGTTTCTGTGAAAGAGTTCAAGGTTTACGGTACATTCCCTCTGAGGTTGGCATGGCGATAAGGATCAAGATCTACGCTCTTGACCACGAAGATGCAAAACCTAGGTGGATTGGAGCCGTTAGAGCTGACGATGGTGCTTCTTACAGCAGTCTTCGGGAGAGGTTGGAGTCTGTGGGGATTTTGCCTTGGAAGTTCCAATTCTGGGATATAGAAGATCGTTGCCGTATCAACGTGAAGTTGGAGAGTTTGAACAGTATTCTTCCAGTTGTGCATGTTATCCCAGCCGAAGGTGAAGGTGGTGTAGGTTTCAAGCGGCAGCGCATCGAAAGGGACGACATCGAGAGCGTAGGGGGGTTGCCTTCGAACAGTGCAGAGTTGGAGGGGATGACTGATCCATCCGAGAAGTCTGCCACTGTAATTCCAGCATCGACGTCTAGGCTTACTGGATCGAGTCCAGTAGATGCACCGTTGGTTGTGTCGGAGATTTGGTTGCAGTCCACCTTGATCTCTGCGGAGATAATGGACAAGTACATCCTGGAGGAGGAGAATCTGAGAAGGAAGCTGAAGGGAATTTCACTGGAAGACCACGACTGGAAACTTAAATCATTTGACCACAATGGCGTGGGGGTTGTAAAGATCTACTGCCTCGAATGTAACAAACATCACGGAGGAATTAGTGGGGATCACACAAGTCATGCTATCCAGAACCTGTTTAATAATTTCAAGGGCAGCCATTTAGGAAGCACGGCACATGATAGGAATTGGTGCAAGAGGCACAACGTCCCATTTGAACATCATCCTCGATCAGAAGCGGGTCGACTTGGAAAAGGAGTCATTATGACTCCTGAGGATCATCGGAAGTTGATCGCAGATGGCATCGACATAGTGAAGAAAGTGAATGCCGATAAGGGGATGGAGTAGCCTTGTTTTGAAGTGGTGGGGAATCCGTTAGCGGCTCAGGTGAAGTGTTTCTGGACGTAGGTGAAGTGTGTTACCTGCAACCAGTTCTTGCAGTTGTGTCCGCTCAAACGAAATCTGGAGCACATTCTAACTGCCCATGCTGCCGGGTCGAAGCATAAGGAGTTGCTCGACAAAGCGCAGAATCAGACAGCAGGGGTGCCACTTTCCACAGGGAAACGAGGGAGACCGAGTCGAACCGCCGGATATTCTCGACAACGAAGTCAAACCAGTCTTCATTCCTGGTTCCCTCACAGCGGTGAAGGATCTCAGGCAGGTGACTGTTCTTCATGGGATAGGGGTCATGGTCTTAGTTACATTTGTTGGGGATTTAGGGGTCCATCGTGTTCGTATGGAGGTAAGCCTTACAATATCCGCGCACTTGTGAATGACTCTCATCGAGGAAAGAATTGGTTTGCAGAACCTTGTTTGCGTGGTGAAGTAATGTTGGAAGGGGGTTTGTTGACAGTTGAGGGTGCTTTTAGGCATAGGAATTGTTTGCGGATCTCTGCTTTTGATGCTGGGTTTGAGAATCTGACATGTACGAAGTGCGCATCTATTCCCTCAGAGGATGACTTTCGGATGCGGGTACTTTGTGAGGATCGAGCAATTGAGAAGAGGGGCACGAGATCGACAGGGTCAGGTCGCCGAGTAGGGTATCTGTCCCTCCTAGAGGTGAATTCGCATAGTCGTCAACTGTCGAAGAAGTTCAGAAGAGAGAGGTCACTGCATTGGGTAGCAAAGGCTCGGATAGTGCAGCTTAAAGTAAAGAGGCCAACGTTGAAAGAGTCGGCAAAACTAGCATCTGATGAACATGATCTAATGAAGTTTTGCAATAACATTCTAGCTGCTCACCGGTCTGGGGTCTTCGGAGGTAAGCGAGCGTTATGGGACTTTATGAAAGACTCTGCAGCCAATCTAAATCGAAAGGATCCAGCGCACCGGTTTAGTGATAATAGTAAGGCTTTTGCACAAGCCATGAAAATGTACGGTGGGAAACGGATGTGTGACTTATTCGCGCTGAATTATGCTGGACCCAGCTACAGTACAGTAAAACGAGACTGCCGAAAAGGGGTTCAATTTGTCCCCGGTGAGCACTCTCAAATTTTTAAGGCTGTTGCTCAGATTTGTGCGGATGCAAAGAAAGTCCACGGGATTACAGGGCCACTCCCTGTGATCCTAGCGGAAGACGAAACGAAAGTAAAATCCATAGTAGCGTATGAGCAGAAGTGGGACTCTCTGGCCGGATTCTGCGGGGTAAAGGAAAATCACGTTTGTATCTCTGACTATAAGCTACTTGTCGGATCTAGAGACGAAGGCTATAACAATATAGTGGAAGGTTTCCGTACTAACAAAGTTGGCGGTTTTGCCAGGGTGGTAGTGGTTAACCCTCTACACGACAAACTGCCCCGTCTAGTCCTCGTCGTTTCGTGTACGTGCAATTGTTTCAATGCAGCGTGGGTGCAGGACCAATGGAAAACAATTGAGCAGTTATGGGAGAAAGAATGCAAAGAAGAAATTGGCCCCATAGTTGGACATGCCAGCGACGGAAACAGTCGCAGGCGGCAATTGATGTTATCGGATTACAAGGAAACCGGGGGTACGAGACTGAAATTGGACTGGGAAGGATGGCTCTTCTCTGCTGGCGTTGATGATAATGGAGATGCATTTGGTCTTCATGACCAAGATTACATCCACAATGGCAAAAAACTCATAAATCCGATTGACCAGGGAGGGCGAACATTGATGTTAGGTGGTGACGTTTGTATGCTGGAGCATGTCGGCGCGATTTACAACAAATTCACTCAAGATGAGCATGGGCTGCGGCAAGGTGACATTGACCGAACCGACCGCCAGAATTGGGCGTCAGCTCAAAGACTTTGCCAGAAAAAAGTGACAGACTGTTTGGCCAAGGTGTGGCTAGCCTGCGATGTGCAGCGGGAGCGGACTATTGGTACAGAGTACTACCTTTCTGTTGTGGGAGATTACATAGATATTTTTGCATCCCCGTCATTGGATCTCCGTTCTAGATTAGTGTCAGCATCCAAAGTCTCTTTCTTCTTCAGATTATGGAAGTTGTGGTTTAAATACGGAGATCACTCAGTACTTGGAAATACAGCTTCTTTCTCTGTGAAGGACAACTTCATTAGTCAGCAGTCCTTTATTGATGTGCAATTGTCCTGTCATTTTGCCGTGTTACTAATTTGTCATTTTCGTGATAAATACTCTCACCTCCCTGTGCCGTTGCATCTTACAGGCTGAGATTCATGCGAGATCTTTTACAGTAAGATAGGGGGAATGGTTGGATTAGAACGTGCGTACGATTTTCATGAGCTTGTAAATACAGCTAATATAGTAAACAGATTAGCGGCAGTTGAGTATGGGGCAAATGGTTTGAAATTTAATAGGGTCCATAACAAAATGACCAACGTGTGGGCTGATTTGCATCCCTTGGCACCAGAGGAACTACCGTGCGACTTGGGGAACTATTCCCTGATTACTACTAATGATGATGTAATTGCAGCAGTGAAAGAAGGGTTGAAAGAGGCTCAACGTCTTCTAAGGGCTCTTAATATGGGTCCTCGTCCTGGTGCAAACGCTCAAAGCTCAAGGTGGTTCAACAGTCCTTGGACCTGTGAGTTGGCAGACCCAAGGCACTTTGCTTTTGTGCCAAACAAGAAACCGGTTGAAGGTGAGGATGGCGACTCGGAGGTCATGCGTGAGATAACAGCCTTGCCCGACCGCGGAGAAGATGAATCTGATGCCGAAGGCGATGACAGAATGGTCCCCAACAATGCCGACGGTGAGCAAGACGGATTGCCGTGTAAAGTTGAGCAAGAGACTCGAGATGTGATCACTGAGCTCCTAAATGAATTTGAGGAACAAGTCAGACCTTCTACAGTGAGTTCGAAAATACTGCCCTACGTCGAGTATGGTGGTAAAACCATTTACAAATCTACTTTGGTGTCTCAGTTGAATGCGAACCCATTCCTTTCGAAGGACTGACTGACACGGGTGAAGAATTCTATATTTTTCAACAACGCTGACGACTACCTAAGTGCCGCCTCATCGAACTCGAAGATGCTGATAGGGTGTGGTAGTGACTGTGGCATCTACTTTTTAGGTTCTGGATTACCTTCGCGGTCCTCCGCTGTGACCACTGCTCAAAAACGAACCAGAGGAAAACAAGGGCGAGGTGTTGCAGCAGTTAGAGTGTCCCAGGCAGTGGAAGAGGGATCTTGGTAGGTAGGCCAGGTGCAACGCATCAGACGGCGTAAAGGACGGGGTTTTGGAATCCTCAAACATCCAATTGACTTGATGAATCTGCCATCGTCAACTGGGAAGAAAGGAGCTTCAGAGTCTGGCATCCAGATTTACCTGAACTACTATTCCAAGGATCCAGGTCGGCTCAAATTCAGGTACGATCTTAGTGATTCTAATTGGGTGGACGTAGAGTCCATAATTTCAAGTGTAGCGTTGACATATAATTCTGCTACCAAAATGTACAGCCTGGATTCTGAAGACGCAAGTTCTTTTGATAGCTTCGTTTCCAACAAAAACTGATTAATTCTTTTATGTTTAGAGCTCCCGGCTTAATTGTGATTAATTCAGTACAGTTCGTTTGCAGGATAAGTTTTGCGTAGGAGTTCTATAGGAGTTGCAGATTAACCATACCAGATTTTGAGGACAACTTCACCTGCTGTTATCAAAACTTTGCATTTGTAAATGCCGCTATGAACTTTGAATGTACAATTCAGTTTGAATTTCGGAGGTTCCAAGAGAACCCTTGTTTGGGAAGTGATTAAGGCTAATTAAGTGTCCTTACTTCCAATTTGTCTTTGCTGCCATTGTGTATGTTTGTTGTTGACGATTTATGTCTCTTGTTTGCGTTATCATAAGTTAGTCACCCTGTGAGTGATAAATTTCTGTGTGTTCACAATGTTCTTTAACTTCTACTGGTATGGATGTCTTTCTAAGATTCATATAAGTAATATATGGTGCAAACAATAAGTCAGCCTCAGTTTTTACAAGTAAGATAAGGTCTCAAAAATGCTCTTCACTTAGTTTTTTTTCTAAGGTAATGGCCTCATAAATTCAAAATTAGAAGCTAAGTAACCCCCCATAAAATACCCTGTGAACGCAGGTGGTACCTAACTTACACATGTAGTGCCCCCCCCGAGCTGTCAAGAGAGTGGTTCTTCGATACTTCTGGCGAGAGCTCGTTGCCAACGGTGCGTTGCAGCCTCGGGAGTTGCCAATCCGGCTGAGGAAGTGGTGTGATACCACTGTCAACGCCGACTCCAATTTCACAGAGTCTCAGTTGCACCGTTTCACTCGTCACCACTTGGCTCAGTGTCCTTGGTACTTAGAGCTACGTGGATTAGTTCCAACTCCAGGTGACGAGGTGGAGCTCCGGGAGTCGTGTGATGCCCTGGCAACACACTCTGGAGCTGGTCCAGCTTTGCAAGCATCAGCTCTATTCCTGGTTGCGCCTAACCTTGAGCTATCTGAGAAGGCCAAGGAGAGGGCAATTCAGGAGGCTGCAAAGATTGTTGCTAGAGATGCGGAGCGAGAAGCGGTACGGTTGGAGAAGGAGACTGCACGGAAGGAGAGGAAAGAGACTCGAGTGAGGAACAAGGAGTTGGCAGCACTAGTGGCAAAGGAGGGACCCGAGAAACTGCTGTCAGCCGTGGGTCTTGGATCGTTCTCACAGCCGGCTCCAGTGTTGACAACATTTGGCGCTTTTCCATCCGCCAGCAGCCGTCCAGGAGCATTCGTTGCTAAATCTATGCAGACCATCTATTCAATTCCAATTGTGGAGCAGCTAGAGTCCAGTGTAGCTGTTGAGGTAATGAATACCAGTGCCTACTCTATCTTTACTGATTATGATTCAGTTACAGCTGAGGATGACGTTCCGCCAGTTTGGAGGGATATAGCACAGTGGTTGAAGGCCAATGGCGGATCCAGAGCGCGGTTCATGAAGGGGGAGTTGACCGAAGATGGTTTGGCGGATATGTTTATTTTTTATGTCCAGGAGGACTTGCCAGTTCCAGGCATTCAAGGTGGTACTGTGATTCCACTTTGGAACACACTCCCTACAGTGCCGACACCCAAGGGTCGGAAGGAATCATTGTGGATTCGGTTTAACTTTGAGTTGGCAGAGTCGTTTCTTCGTGATGGAGGAGCTATCATTGTGTTTTATTTAGATTCGAGGTTCATTGCAAATGAACTGGTTTCTTGGGCTCAGTGGTTGGGTTTCGACGAAGAGGCGAAGTGGTTCGCAATCAATGGACTTCCCCTCTTCTCTGATGGTCGCCCTGGCCGCGTACACAAGACTTTCATGGTCAAGTGCTTCATTCGGAAGAGGGATCCTCCAATTCCATTTGTCTTCAATGACATGGTCGAGCTTTTGGCGGATGGGATTGAGCTTTCCTCAGACGGTCATCTGACCAATTTCATCACCCAGGAGTCACTGACGGTGAGGGCCTCCACGGGGATGCCATGGCGAGGAGCCAGAGAGAAGTCGCAGAATCTTTTGGAGGCTCTCATTGATCTGTGCACTAAGGAAGATGAGATCGTCATGGACCTCACCGCTTCTACAGGTATTTTCATTTTATTCTTCCGTTTTGTTTTCCTATTATTCAACCATGATTCTAATATCTTACTATTTGTATTCCTAATTTTTGGCAGGTGCATCTGTCAAGGCTTGCAAAGCCGTCAAGCGTTATATTCTTGCCTTGGAGGCAAACAAGGACTTAGTAGACGAGGTGCTTCAACCTATGATTCCACAGACGATGGAGGTTAACTCTGCGATTGTTGAACCCATGGAGCAGACTTCTCTCAAGCGCCCTTTGGAGCTTGGTGATGATGAACCAGAGATCAAGACTGCGCCTAAAAGAACTTGTAAGTAAGTTCTCTTCCTTTAATGGTTTTTTTTGTTTTTTTTATCATTAGTATTTTACTAATAAACATTTGTTGCAGACGGTTCTCGACGTCGTTGATGGCTTCTCTATCAACACCTCCCGCTGGAGTGCTGGCTCGCTTGGCAAGGATGGTTGTGAGTCCGGAACAGCATCATATTTTGCCTGAATATGCCGAAGTTGTTGCCATTGCATCCGTTGCGTAGCCGTCGCCTCCAGGACGTCCACCGACTGCTCGATTCGGCTCTGGAGTGAAGGATTTTGTAGATGACGAGGCTGAGGATGCTAGTACTGATTCCGATAGTGGTTCTGATAGCAGTATGTCGTTTATCCATCAGGGCAGTGACGATGAGTTTAGTAGTGAAGAGTAGTAATTATTCTATTTTGTATGTCGTGTTGACATGATATGAGGCTTTGGATTTATGGATATATATCACCCTTGCATGTCTTATTTGATTAATCGATTCAATCACATAAATGTTTGTACTCTAGTTAGATAATCTAATAGATAAAAAATGCTACTCCACTGTTTGATTTTAATTCATTGTTATAATGTGTTTTTTTTAATTAGAACTATACATTTATCATACCATGAATAGCTTACGAAGTTTCGAATATTTTTAGATGGTCCATCACTATCATTCTCTCCATTCGGCACCCTGAACCTTCTTTCAGAAATTTCCATAATCCCAAAACCCCATATCGATTGTAATGGCTCTAAACCACCAATATCTCCAGTGACAAGCCCGGATGGCCTGGTCATCTCTAGTCGCAATTGATACTGCCGTGGCAGCCTTCGGGTGCTAGTGTCGGGTATACAAGGACCTTGAGAGACCCGCCCCAGTCCGCTAGGGGTAGTATTCAGGGTAGACCCAGGGTAGGTGCGGTTGTAACTCAACAAGTTTTTTGTTTTTGTTTTGTTGTTTTAGTTTTTTTTTCTTTCATCTTTTATATCCATATAACATGTTCACTTCATACATTTCGCTTCATGCACCTTGATATTTATTAGAATGGTACTACATATTGGACTCAATTAGAATAGTAATACTCGTTCGAGAGAATTCTTCTACTGCAATTTGCAACTTTATTCAAGTGATGTTTATCCATGGACTTATGTTTCTATGCAGTTAACAAATTAGATAGTTGAATAGATGTACTTTATCTCCATGTTTTTAATTCTATTGTATAAGAAAATTAGGGGATTATAGATATACTTCTCCTCCATTAATGAAATATAAAATCGTTATTATTTGGAATACAAGTTAGCATTGTAATATATGTTACATTATCTCTTATTAAATTACTTTTAGTTGTATTTTTTTTCCAAATTGCTAATAATAGTGCCACGGCTATAGGTACCTCTATTCAATAGACTTTAAATTAAAGCGATTGCAGGTCAAGAATTTCTCTTCAGTTTTTTGTTTTATTTTTTTTTTTGAGGCACAATTCACCTACACTCAGGGAAATAGGTGTTCTTTTTAATTTCACAACAAAAACAATGGTAAAAATTGTCGTGAATTCAGTGCTCACCGCTCGCCGCTCGCCGCTCTCAAGATAGCATTCCTGCTATAAGAGAACACTCAAAAGAACTTCTATACTTTGATTGGGCAAATTATAAGACACTTGCACTTGAAGAAAGGAAGATAGTACATTTTTACACCTTGCCTAGACATGATCAACATATTACTTTGACTCAGGATAATGTCAGAATTTTTCACTAGTGACTACACATTGCATAAATTTTATAGCACTATGTTCTACCTTGTGTTAAGTCATTGCATGCTAAAATCACAAGTTTGAGGGGTTTAGGATAAGGAAAATATTTGTACAATGTCTAGGAGTATAAAATGTGGTCATTTCCTTAACATAGCAAATTATATTTCTTTCTCAAGAAAATAATAGTTGGATCTAAAATATGAACGACCGATGAAATCATCATGTTTTATTCTCTTAGGGACAAAAAAAATTGAAAATTTTATTAAATCTTAATCTTCAAGTCATTTTATGCATATTAAATAAAAATATTGCCAAGGTCAATATTATCTCCTAGACTTTCTTTCACTATTGCATGCCTCTAACAATCGTACTATTTACCTATACAATACCCTGGCCAACAACCCCAAAATTCAAAATTTTAAATGTTCAAAGCACCATAAGTTTTCCCAATAAAACAAAATAAAATAAAATCTTGCCAAGCTTTTCAAATGCCTATCCTCAATTATAATTTCAAAGAATAATTTTCAAAATCAAAATTTCGAAATCAAACTTGCCCAAACTCTCTAAACTACCCCAAGAGGCAAAATATAAATTAGAACTTAGAAATTTAACCAAACGACTTGCAAATGCTAAAAGTTTTTACTCTCAGTGAATATTTTTACCAACTATATTTGCAATGATCCCCTTCTTCAAATAATATAGATAGTTATGCTCAGTAAAATACGCATCAAAACTTATAGCATTTACTCGGCGATTACTGTGCTGAACACAAAATCTCAATTTTAGTGTACTAAAAAGAATAAATAGAGGGCATATTACCTTATCAAAACTTTGGGGTGAACACCAGCTCCATGCCCCGACGAACGAACCGTTTCGTCCATCGTCTTTGTCTTTCTCGTCGTCGAGGCCTTCACGTGATCTTTCTCGAGGCTGTTTGTTTTTTGAGGCTGTTTGTTGAGAGATGCGATTGTTGTTGTGAGCGAGAGCGGGAGAACAAGCATGTCGATCCTGCAGTACATGGTGCTGCTGCATCGGGACGTGCCGCGGGCGGCGCAGTTCTACGCGCACGGGCTGGGGCTGGCGGTGAAGGTGTGCACCACGCGCTGGGCCGAGCTGCAGTCGGGGCCCTGCAAGATCGCCCTCATGGAGGCCCCCAGGTCTCGTCCCCTTCCTGTCGTGCTCCTCCTCCTCTAGAACCCAGTCCCAGGATCAGGAGAATCAGAGTTTTTGCAGGTTTAGGGTTCGTGGATCCGTCTTTAACCTTTGTACTCTGGTTTTACGCTGCAGTGATGTGGTGCTGTCCAGGGGCTACTCACCGTTCTTATCGTTCAATGTGACCAACATGGATGCCACCGTGTTGAGGTTGCTGTCCATGGGCGCTGAGCTCGATGGCCCCATTAGGCATCCTCCTGAGGGCAAGGTACGCTGTTCATAATCATATCATCTTCAGCTGGTTAGTTTTCACGTGTCCTGAGATTTTTGTGTGCAGGTTGCAGCATTGCGGTGCTTGGATGGTCACATGGTAGGCCTGTTTGAGCCCAACGAGTAAGCTACAATTTTGGGGTTTGACCTTAAACCCTAAATCCTAATACTGTGGCCGGTGATGGCTTCTGTGGTTTTCACCTTAAGGTTTTGAAGACTCCATGTCCTTTTTCTCTTCCAACAAATTTGTTGCGACTGAGTTTCCTACAGTTCGACACTGCAGGCATAGATGTCTACTGAGGCACCTCGTTTTCAAGAATTCCACAAGTGTAAGTGCAAAGATAATCTTCACCTTTAGCTCATTGTTGTTGTTCTCATCTTTTCCAGCTTATGATATTTTTGCATTCGGCTTTTATGTTTTGACAGAGGAATATTTGTCAACGCAGGTGGGTTTGCCTTTTAACGGTAGTGCTGCGTTAACACCAGCGTCGATGGCGCGCATCTGAACAGTTTTGTAATTCTTTCTACTTCTTATGGTGTGAGTCGGCAACATCACTCAATGTTCCTAGTTGACGTGGAATTCCTGTTACACATTACGTTTAGCTATACTTTTTCATGATGACTATTTACGTAACAAAGACTCTCTAATCGATCTCTGGACATTCTTCACTTGGTTTGAACAGTGGCTTGCACACCGACACTTCTGGGTACCAATGCAAGCATGGAAGAGAGAATTCTTCGACCATGGTTTCTTTTAGTGCCACACGTGCAGAATGAGAAGTTTATCGCATCCACAACGCTGTGGAATTTTAATGAACTTGTCGAATGTTGACATTAATACGCGAGTTTCTAAGATAATTCAGGATTGGGCTGAGTGGAACCTCATCTGCCTCCGATACCACAGATGTGAAGTCCGGCAATTCTGATTCCTTCTCGTCACTAAATATGCGAGGTACACCTGAACACAACAATGATCACAGTTGTAATCAGAAAGAGTTAAATCCACACTCCTCTAATCTCTGGAAGTGCTTGCTAATCTCTGGTTTACCCTAAGTGCCCACGAGGACATTGTAAAGTGCCAATTCATCATCAAACAGGCACCAAATTGTACACCTATGGAAAGAACGTGTGCCTTTCGGTCTACATGAGATTTTAATTTTCATTTGAAACGCCAATTCTATATTTGACTTAAGGGTAGATTGACGTACCGTGAAAACAGTGGCGGGCAGAACCGGCCATAAGCACCACATCTCCACTTCTCACAAACATTGCTAATGGAGGTTCATCTCGTGTTGGGCCTCCTAATAGAAATACCGCTTTGCAACCCAAGCTGTCGACATTCAAGATGCCAGAAAAGGGAATTCAAAATACAGGATAATGTGAGATGTGCTGAGATACCAGACCAGAATAATTTCTCTTGCACTGCGTAATTCTCTTTAGCAATATCAACAAATCGAGGCAGAATTATATGAACTACATGCCAAGGTGTGTTGCTTAAAAAGAGGCAGATTTTGAGTACCTGATGCTGACGATGGGCTTGCTCATGTCTGCCTCCATATCGTCGACATGGCCCCCTAACATATCATCTGTCATCCATAAAACCAAAGGATAGGTCATCATAGAAATTTCTGTAACGGTTCACATTATTCATGGCAACTTTACCCACAGCAGTTTCTAGGAAGTGCCTTGATGTTTGCAGAGTGTATTAAACAGAGACAATGTATTTCTATTGGTAAAACACAAATATTTTCACGATATTTTATAACCTAGGTTCATACCAGGGCCGTAGAAATTTACGATTGCTGCTTCTGCCTTAAAATCCTCGTTCTCCATAGCTGGCTTTGCAAGCCTGGTGGCTAACTCTGCCAAATTGGGTGAAATCTCTCGAAATGGAAGAGCCTCATTGTATGCTCGCTGCCAACCAATGGGAGTCAAAAAACACTTGAAGCATAAACTTCAACAGGAGCTTCGAATATGATCTACATGCTAGAAATTGATAAAAGGCCAATATCAGTAAACAAAAAGCACACTTGGCAGCACAATACCTTAGACCAATCAAATTGGATGCCGACTGTAGCCCATCTCAACTTCCTCACTAAACTTTCAGCTGAGACTGATTTTGGTACTCTTGTCAATTCATCTTTAGAGAAGTCACCAAATTCCCAGCCCTTCCCACCACCTGGCACCAAAATCACAGCAGTTCACATGACAAAAGTGTCCATTGCCATAGCTCATTAGACCTCACTAGATATTCTCAGGAAGCATAAGAGAATTCTTTGTATAACGAGGTTTGAAATTTGAAATTACGTTTTTAGCTTGGAAACAAGCAAAAAAAAGCACTGCAGACATTTTAAAAAGAAACACTGCATACATATCCCTGCATTTCCTTACCAACTCCCGAAGTAGTCGTTCCATCGTCATGAAACCTATTTTTCTCTGCCACCACTTCCTCGGATGCATCGGAAACGGAATCACATCCCGAGTCAACTTCCACCAACACTTTCTTCTCTTGAAAAGCCGCCCAGAGATCAGCAATGGGACCATAAATGGCATTGTGATTGGTCCGATTCGGAGGCTGTGGAAAAGTTGTCAAGCATTCGGTAGCCCAACGAATCTGCTCAAATGGCGTCAGCGCTCCCGGAATGAAGAAAAACCCTGCAAAAACCACAGAAAACAACAACCATTAGCAAGTCCTCAAATGACTAGCAAGTCCCTCAAAGTTTCAATAAGACACCCCCTCTTTTTCCTACTCTTTCCTCACTCCAAATAAAGCATGATCTCTAAACTCAAGTCAAAGTAGTTGTAGCCATCATTGAGAGCGAAGAAAGAGTTTCTACCATGAATATTAGCCTGCCTTTCTCTCCTTTAGATACTGAGAGATATTTAGAGCTGGGAAAAAAAGAAGGGGTGTCTTCATCAACTTTACAATCAAATCGCCAACACAATTTTCACATCACTGACCAGGATGCTTATCAATTGTATAGACAGGCCAATCGTAACCCTCAACACGAGACACTCCACAACCGCCATCGCCAGAAATCTTCCGAAAATCCAAAACCTCGGACACATCAGTTTCCGGAACTCGTGCCCTGCCATTAAAAAATTCAAAATTGTTCAATTCAGAAGGACGAAAAATTATTCCAGGCACAGGTTAGGTTTTCGTGACATACAAATTGTTGCTCCCCCGCTTGTGACCTAAGAGAAAGTTTTAGAACGAGAAGATAGTAGTACCGGCGAGAGCGCGACTTGGCAGAGGAAAGATGCGTGTAGCGCTTGTATTTCTTTTCGGCGGAGCGGAAGGCGGTGCGAGAGAAGGCGCCTTCCTGCGCGTCGGCGTAGCCCATGATTTGAGCCACGAAACGAGGTGTAAATGCTGCAATCTTGGGCTCGTTGGATGCAGAAACGAGGAACCTGATGGAGAGTGAGGCAGAGGACATGAGACTGTGAGGGAAGAGCCGGAGACAACATTCGGCTGTGTGCAATTCCGGTTCCTCTTCGGAGTCTGCGTCTGTGCGTGACGAACTTTGCTTCATGCGCGGGTTTGGGTACCACGGGTTTAGAGCTAGAAGTGTGGTCTTAGGATCACACGGTATTAAGTACGGGCCTTCCGAATCCACGGGTTTAGGGCCGGACCGTGGTTTGGACCGCACGGTATTAGGAACCGGTCGTATGAGGTAGTCGTCCTACAGAAATCAGTTTATTTCATGGTCACATTTTAATGGGTTTAGGGTACCTCAAACCTTGGTTTAGACTTCAATGGTCATACTTCATGTGAAGGACGTTTTTGAAGTTCTTGGAATAGGTCAATGAGTATAAATCAAGTCAGACTTGGAGGAGCGACTATGTACTAGAAGCAAGGTGAGTAGAAATTAGCCTTTAAGTTTTTAACATATTGATTTAGAATTTCTAGTGCCTACATCTTTCAAATTACAACTTTAAATGTAAACTTTGAACATATTTGAGTTCAGAATGTAATTTTTATATTTATTTGAATCATATTTAATGGCATTTTTAGTCCATGATTCCCTTGATTTTGGAACAAAAGAGGTGTTTTGGCCTCCTGCTAGAAAAGTTGCAGGACCCTTAAATATTGTCTACTAGGGTTCTTTTTTGACCTTTTGGGAACTTCAATTCCCTTAATCACTCAATTGTTTGCTTCTTAGTATAAACCGTAAGTCAAACCAAAATGAGTTGATGGGCAAATCACATGTTTAAAGACAGACTTAACAACAAGTTCGTGGTCTTGAGTATAGATTGGCCTTTACTAATAAAAATATTCTTGGATAAAAATCACCCATACTCATTACCTTCAGCCTTATAATTGGTTAAAATTTATATATTAAACTTATTTAGTTTCATTGCTATTTGATGGAGTGTATTCGAAAAACTAAAAGACCATTGTTTGTCATTTCTATATCAATTATTTCAATCTCATTCTAGAATTTTCTTGCTTAGAGATTCTTAAATGAAAGGTTGTCTAAGCTCTAGTTCAAGAATGTGGTTCAAAGCAATGTTGGGTCGCCCTTTCATTTAAGATTGAAATATAAGAATGATTCTTTTAAAACCATTGGAAACAACTCTAAAGATGCTAATGAATATGAAACAAGTAGGCATCAAAGAAGAGATTCACAAGATGTATATTAATGAAGGAATATGCATGAATCATTAAAAGGAAGTTATTCATGTTAAGACCCAATTGAAATTCCAAATATTCCTAGCACTACTTCTAAAATATTATCATAGAGAGGCTCTCTTCAAAATTCAACAAAACAAACCCCAAACAAACCCTCGCCTCAATAAACAAGTCCATGGTGGCGCCTTAAAGATAAACCCTCACAAACCGAACCTTGAGCACCTTATTATCATGCGTCCAATATTCTCATAGAAAATGGACATGTGCATCAATGAAGACATGGCCCATTTAAAAAAAAGGTAATAAGCCCTAAAGGACCACGACATATTAAAGGAATCTGTACTTCATAGCTTAAAAACTGCCAAACCCAAATTTTTGAGAATGCAACCGTAGGATCTTCCTCGATATGGAATAATGTCAAAATTCTTTGGACCTTCCCAATTGAAAATTAATTGCAATCAAGGTAACGCCCTTGGTCCTCCACGGGTTAATCGCTCTTGAGGTCATTCAAAAGACCGCCGTAGCATTAAGGTTGGATGACCCATAACCACCACGAACCCCATAACGGATAAGCAAAAGTGTACCAAAACCACCACAGACCCACCCCATTTCCGAAATTTTAGGAAGTCATATATGATTGGGTGTCAGTTCATGATTGGTTCAAAGCTGCCGGTTTTTAGTCAATGCAGAAGTGGTTTTTAGTACAACTTAGTGTGGAAATAGAGAGTTGTGTATGTCAAGGAATGGGTCACGGCTTACTATCCACTTTGAAAATTTGTAGCAATTTCAATATGAAGAAATAAATGGTCACGGCAATTGCAATATTCATGAAATCCTATTTTGAATTCCCAAAAAATGTCTTACCACGTATACAAATGCTATAAATAGGTCAGCAAGCTTAAGTTGGTGGTTATAGGTCATCCAACCTTAGGATGTGCGAGAATGTTCGAGAATGTTCGAGAATGAGATGATGAAGTGTAAAAAACAACAATTACCAACCCACCTCTTCACCTCAACGAAGAACAAGTCCACGAGGGGGGCCTTCGAGGTAAGCCCCGAGATGCAAACCCAATAACAGCACTAGAGCAGCCTAAACCCGCCCCGGAAACTGATGATTGCACGCATGCAACCCCAGCTTAGGATGCTTGGCGACACCGATCATGGAGCCTTCCGAGAATTGTGAGCCCCACGATCTCGTGACGACAAGCGCCCGTGCGTGCCAACACCCGCCGCAGCAGCAGCAGCAGCAGCAGCAGCAACAGTCAAAAGCGCGGAACTAACACCGCCCCTAAACTTAGTGCAACGCGAGCGTGCAATCATCCTGCTCTTTTTCCTATCATCACCTCTCTCAGGTGAGTCCTTCCGTGTTCTTGGATTCTCCGCCGTGCGGGCAATTTGGGAGGCGATCGGAGGAATTGGGAGGTGGGTTGGTGATGGTTTCGCCAGATCTGGCGCGGGGAGGGGGGAATGACTGTTTTAGGGTTCGGGGGAGGGTTAGGGATTGAGCGATCGAGCGTTCTAGGGCGCTCTTAGGTTAGTTTGTTCTCCTGGTTGTGAATTGTGGGTTGGTGGGTAGCGATGGAAGTGGGGGGTGCTGTCATCATTTGATCGGGCGTTGGAGTTTGATCGGATGTCGGTTTGCTTATGCTTTTGTACCTTGTAGCAGGAATGAGATTTCCTGAAGAGCTTCGTTGTGGAGGGTTTCTAGAGCTCTGCCCGATCAGGTACAATTTTGCGGGATCTAGTGGTGATAGCAATAGTGGTTGGTTGGATAGGACCCTAGTGGATCTTTTTAGGTCTGTGGAATGTTTTGCTTTATGGTTAGATAAGTGGCGATTGAGTCATTCTGTTATGGATTGGACCCTTGTGTGCAGGTTCGAGAGCTGAAGAGTGATTTGGAAATGCAAGCCATTGCGAGTTTGTGAAAGAGGAGGGATGTGAAAGAAGAGGAGCCATACAGATGTAATAAGAGCGTTTTGTTTCATGGTTGTAGAGGAGCATCTAGTGTTGTAGATAATTTAGGGCAAATGGGGGACGGAGGAGGGAGCTCGCGGCCGGGGATCTGCAAGTGGCACCCGCGGCAGCAAGGGGACGGCGTCTGCGCAATATGCCTGCGAATGTCCCTGGAGAAGCTGGCGGCCTACCAGCGCGAGCACCAGGAGCCACCGGACAGCACCTTCTCCTCCACCTCCGTCGCAGAGTTTTCCCGAGAGCGCGACAACAACGGCCAGACGTTTCAGCCTAGTTACCCCTCCGTGAGCTACCGCACCCGCAGCCGCAAGGATCCCAAGCCGAAGCTTGCCGCCCCCCACGACGGGAGCACCTCGAAACCAAGAGATGGAGCCAAGTCCAGGCTTTCGTGGGGCGTGGCCGTGAACCGGATCGCGTCCATCCGCAGTGCGTTCACCTCGCTCTGGAAGTCGGAAGACAAGAAGAAGCAGCAGCAGGTGAAGCGTTCGCAGGAGAACGGCGGGAAGCCGGCGCCTCTGGAGGAGTCGAAGCCGAACTCCAGCAGCAGCCCATGGACAGGGTCGTCGTCCTTCATGTCGAAGCTGACGCAGCGATCGGAAGATTCCTCGCGGACGCGGTGGCGGCGGAGCAAGAGCACACGCGAGGGGAAGCGTGAAGCGTCCGACGCGCCTGGCGCGGCGGCGGAGGATGGACCAAGGACTCCAGACGGGAACGATGCGCCATCGCCGTTGCAACCAGTGCCGCATCCGAGCAACAAGACCTCGCCGTGGATGTTCTTCTCACGCTCCGGCAGCCGGCGGAGTCCCTTCAAAGTGGACACACCCAAAGGCACGCCGCGGCGGTCGTCGCAGCCGTCACGGTACCCGCTGTCGCGCGGCCCATCACCAAGGCCGGACACGATGATGCCCATGTCGAAATCCGCGTTGAGCTCGCCGTCCTTGATGGCGATCCAGGACCCGCACTCGCAGACCTCGCTCGGGAGCAAGAGCAGCTCCTTGTCCAGGACGCTGTCATCGTCAAGCAGCAAACCCAGTCCGCTGTACTTGCCGCCGCGGACCATGGAGATTCACCATGGAGACAGTCCTTCCCGGGGCTCTACGGATGTGGCGCAGGAGTTGCATGAGCAGTGGAAGGCGGCGAGCGAGGTGCAGGAGCTGCAGGCGCGGCGCGGGTCGGAGATTAAGAGTAAGTTTGGGGCCGAGCTGCCGATCCATTTGGCTGGCAGACGGAAGGCGAGCGTCGAGGGTTAAACGATTACGAATGTTGAGGTATGAAGTTTTTGTTTGTGGAGTGTGTCGCTCTTGTGAAGCTGTTGCTAGGTCCATCTCTTTTTCCCAGGTCGTGAGGTTTCTTGTTATGTTCTGGGCGTTTCTTGTTAGAATCAAGGTTTCTGTGTATCTTATGTACTTTCTACCTGTTTCTATCCATGCTTCTCATGTTTCTATGTATGAATCTCATGTTTCTATGTATGAATCTCATGTTTCTACACATGTTTCTAGATATGTTTCTGTACATGTTTCTTCATGCTTCCTCAGGCTTCTACATGTTTCTATTCATGGAGAGTGTGTCCGACTCAAAATCTCCTCTCTTGAAACTGTGAAGTCGTGCGTCCATTTTCCTTCGCAGGTCGTGAAGTTTCTGATATTGTCGTAGAATCTCCTCGTGAGGATTGGAGTCTTACACATGTTCTCATGTTTCGACATGTTTCTATAAACGTTTCTCATGGCTGACGTGGTCTCGCTTTGTGGGGACTTGACAGGTAGACAGGTCAAGGCACCTCTGAAGAAGGATAGGGACCTTGATTGGCATGAGGTGGCTTCTCCGTCCTTGTCTGTGACCGTCATTTTCGTCAGCCAACAGGATCAAGTGAAGAACTGGATTCTCAAACACAGGTTTCTCATAAACTGTGTCTTTGTTGCAGGAAGTCATTGGTGCCACTGAAAAACCCAAGGCAGCCACACCAAGGCCCCCAAACAAGGAGCTCTAACTGCTGCGACCAGTGAAGGCTCCATATCTCATGTCGCTTCCAGGAACTGTCGACGAAGTAGTTCTAGTTATGTAATTTTTCCGTTCGTCATTCTCTAGGTTTGCTCGCACCCTCCCCGCTGTTGGCATGCCACTGTTTATCGTACCATGCTTGCCGTGTTCGGAGTTTAGATAGGCTCCGAACGTTGTATATTACATTCTAATGAAATTTTTTTGAGGTTTGGTTGGTTATCCGGGAGTCTTTTAGCAAGTTCCTCTGTATACATTTGTGAATATCAGTTACTGTTCGTGCTGTCCTAAGTATCGCAAAGGGCATTTTATTCTGGGGTGAGGGACACTATCGTGGTAAAGTTGGTTACATCGTTTGCTGTCCATTTCGTGGATCTGTGATACTCGATGTAGAAAATCCATCTATGAAATATCTTTGTCCCATCTTTCTTTCTTCTTTGGACACAAATACTCTGAATTTGCCAGTCGTTTGTGGCCATGAATGGAGCGGTATTTACTATTTGCACATCGCTTCTGAAGGGCGGTTTACACTACGCACCAATAACTCGTCCCATGCACCTCTAAAATCTGTGATTGGCTCCATCAACTCGTCCCGGGATAACTTGGGTTTACACTACGAGGAAAAAAGCAAAGTGACCAAAGGATTTGAGGTCCTCAAAAGGCCTAGAAATAGGCTTAATGGATAATGTTGAAGGTTCCCCCGGATTTTGCGGTGAGAGAGGCAAAATGGATTCTCTTGTTGCTGAAACGAGGAGACAATGGGCCTGAAATGCCGTTTAATTATTTTTAAATTGTTTTTTTTTTTTTCTTTGGTTGGTTTTTGGAGGGGCCCAACGTTACTGTAGATACAATGGCGGCCACTCTTTTTGTCTTTTTGGCTTGTTTTATTTTCTTTGTTATTTTAGGCAGTACTACCCTTTTTAGGCATTCATTGAAAAAATCAGCACGCCCACTTTTTAGTACATGGTCCTTCCTCCCGGTCCAAGTTTGATTTACACTTAGTGAGAAGCCCAAGGGCTTTAAAAATTACATTAATTTGAAGTTTGACCATGCAAGTGTGACGATGAAGTGTGACCATGGAATAAATCCATTTTCCTTGGTCACGGCTCTTGGTCTATAGTGTAAACCGCCCCTGAATATGATACCGACACAAGTGACTCCTTGCTTTTCTGCTAAATTCGGCAAACCACAGGAATGAGGTAAATTGCAAATGAGCACAAAATCGTACAGTTTGTGCTCACTTGAAAAGCTAACCAAAGTACTCGTTTGAGCTAGACTTTCGTCCTGCTCTTCCCAAAGTTCTCGTTAAGAGCCTTCGAAATTCACATTCTTTGCGCACAAGCTCCCAAACAGCTAAATTAGATTCGAGGAACGTACTCAGGATTACCACTGAAAAAGGGGTAAGCATTATTTCCCCCATAATTACGTTCTCCAGGCAGAAAAATTAGAGAGCACTAACGAGCAACAAAAGCCTTCATTCTTTCAATTCAATAAACAATGATTCATATGCATAAATTACAACGAGGATGATTCCTACTAAAAATAAGATTTAAGTGATACTAATTCAGCATAATCACCATAAATCAATATTGCAATATATTAATCCCTCTACTGTGGTATCTACAGGATAAAAGGGAATAATGTGTCAAAAGCACTATGCTGCAAAATGAATGTCATTGCAGCAGAACTGAATCCAAGCTTTGCAAAAGTGGAGATGCTATGTTATTGATGGATTGCAGACACTATTCGTGGCGTACAACATCACGTGGAACTCAGATCCATATATTTCAAGCCTCATCACCTAAAGCTATCCATCAACTACGCCGATCTAACGCCGCCCATCTTCAACCCGAACCCGAATGGGAAGAGCGCGTCGTACCCCGCGTCACCGACGTGCATGGGCAGCTGCTCCACGCGCCGAAACCACGTCCACGCCAGACTCCCCTGGAACTCGAAACCCCCGAACAACACATCCGCGATCCCGCTCCCGGCCTCCGACCCGGGCAACCACGCCGCCACGAACGCGTCCACGCGCGGAATCCACGGCTCCGCCACAAGAGGTCGGCCTGAGATCATCACCACAACGCATGCAACATCTGCACACACATCGGTGATCATCTGCTCCTGGTGCGCCTCGAGTGCGAGGTTGTTGAGGTTGTCTCCCATGAACTCGGTGTACGGCGGCTCGCCCACCACGACGACGGCGTAGCTGTAGCCTGCTTTCGCGGAGCCTGGCTTCGGCGCAGGGTCGTAGACGACTTGGGTGGCGGGGGAGACGGCCTTCTGGATGCCTTGCAGGATGGTGGTGCCGGGCGTGATGCTCCCTGGTGCGCCCTGCCATGTGATCGTCCACCCGCCGCACTGCAGGCCTATGTCGTTGGCGTGGGCGCCGGCGACGAGGATCTTTGGCGCGTCCTTGCGGAGCGGGAGGAGAGGCGGGGATGCAGGTTTTCCGTTTTTCAGGAGGACGAGGGATTTTCGGACGGCTTCTCGTGCTAATGCCCTGTGCACCTGCAGGAGCGAGAGAATCAGAGCGTGATATCTTAGAGGTCACTCGGAATACTGTAGTACTGTCAAGAAACTTACTGCTGCGCCGACGGATGCTTCAATCGAGGGATCGGCAAACGGGTGGTCGAAGAGGCCTGTCTGGAACTTCACCCTGAGGATGCGGGTCACGGCGTCGTCGATCCGCGACACGGGGATTTTCCCTTCTGCCACGAGCGTCTTCATGTCGGAGATGAACGGAGCGTAGAGGTAGGGCACCATGACCTGCAGTGCGAAGAGTCGTCAATGGACCATCTTGACTAGGTGAGAACAATATACCAGGATCAGTGCAAGTGCAAGTGACTGAGGTTGAAAGCAGTGGATGATATGTACCATGTCGATGCCGGCGTTGATGGCGAGCATGACGGAGTTGACGTAATTCGGTCCCTGCGGATTGAGTGCACCGCGGCCGTTCTCGATGCGGTCCACGCCGAACCAGGCGGAGAGAAGCAGCCCCTGGAACCCCATCTCCCCCTTGAGCACATCCGTGAGCAAGAACTTGTTGGCGTGCATCTTGACTCCGTTCCAACTGCTGAACGACACCATGATGCTGGAGACCCCCTTGGCAATCGCCTCGACGTAGCCCGGCATGTGGATGCTCTTCAAGCCCTGCAAGTCGACCACGGTATCACCCGCGTCGGTTCCGTGCGAGGTCCCACCGTCGCCCACAAACGTCTGAGCGCACGCCGCCACTCTCTGACTGCAGCCACAAGTTCAGAATCATCACAACATTACGAAATGCATAGAATCTGAGAGATTACAAGTGGCCTTCACATGTTTACGACGTTGTTTTGTTGTATTTGAATGCGTTAGTATCAGATGAGTATCATTCGGGCATTGGGGTCGTAGAGGAAAGATTCAGCAGAGAGCGGACATTGTAAACTATACGTGAGTAGACGAACATGGACACAAGTTCAGATTCATCACGACATCACGAAATTCAACTGCTGACAACGTTGTTATCGTGTGACCCATTTCACGACTAGAACGCCTTAGTAGCAACCGAGTTTCACGTTGGGTATACCCAGGAAATATGGTCAGGGCACTAGAATGGTATCACCTGAGTGTTGCATAGACATCAGCTGACAGTGTTCCTATTTCACGGGGATTCCGTTGTGTGCACGAAGATGGACACAGATTCAGAATTATAAAACAGCAGAAAAAGTCAGCTGGTGTGAGGAGGAAGACTGCGTACTTGTTTTGGACGTAGGGGCCGGTCCATCCGGCCGGGGCGACGCCTTGCAAGCCATCGATCATGGTGGTCATGCTTTTCACCACCGCGGGGTCTTCGCTGAAGCTCTGGAAGCAGTTGCCCCAGCGCGGGTCCCTGCACACCGCCACGCTGGGCTGGAACACCCAGGGGATTCCGGTGGCGCGCACCTCCAGCGCTGTCGCCGCGCCAATCCTCTCCATCAGCGCCGGCTCTCTTGAAAAGGTGTGTGAAGTCAGATTTCCACACCGGCAGACGCCTGAATTCGGAACTGGACTGTGGATAGATTAGAGGTTTTACCTTGTGCACCCGAGGCCGACATTGTGGGGGAAGATGGTGGCGCCCCACACGTTGTGGTGACCGTGCATGGCGTCGATGCCGTAGAGCTCCGGGATGGCCAGCCGTGTCGACAGCGCGCTCCTCTGGAACGCGTCCGTCATGGCGGTCCACTGCGCCACGGTCGCCTTGTCGCCGGGAGCGCTCCCCGCGCCGCTCACCACGCTACCTGTACACCAAAATTTAGAGTCGTTCCCAGAGATCAGATAAAGCTAGTAATCCGAAGGTTTCGTTCCAGACTTACCGATTGCGTTGCTGACGAGGGCGGTGTTGTCGGCGACTGTGCGTTCGATCTGGGTCATCTGGCCGATCTTCTCGTCGAGCGTCATGCGCGCCAGGAGGTCCGCTACTCTTGCGTTCACCGGTCGGCTGGCATCCTTGTAGAGTGGAAGTCCGGGTGCAAGTTTTCGCCCCGTGGTGGGGACGTCGGGAGCTGTGTGCTTGATGCGCAGCAGGCTCACCAGGGCCGCGATGGCGAGCACGACAATCAGAAGCTTCAGAGTTGTGGTGAGGAACAGGCACACACACCGCCACCGCCGCTCTGCAGGACTGCTCAGGCGCTGAGCCCAAGGCGCTTGTCGTTGATCCATGCTTGTACTCGAGGTCGTGGTGAGGTAGAAACTTCTGGAGTACCTGATGGAAAAAGCGTGTTATTTTCACAATTAGTATGTGAAAAGCTACACTGTACGTACAGTACGGTATCTTAATGAAATATGCTGATCCTGTCCGCTAGTTGTAAGACCGACTGATCGTCATGCACTTGAGAATGCACTAGGACACAAAGACAGTGGACACGAAAATGCAAGAGAGCAGTCTGACACAAAAAAGCATGTGAACAGGTTCAGGTTAAGCCGCAACAGTATGCAAGCAGGTCCAAAACAGAGTATGCATCGATATTCAAACAGACTGAGAATTACCTGAAACAGGAGCCGAGTCTAAATGGATTGGGAGGCGAGGTTTAGGGCCATTATATAGTGCACCTGCATCATGCAATGTGCCAGCCGAGGCTATGTGTGCATGATCTCGGTGGTTGAGTCTAGATATGAGTGAATGAATGAATGGATTCGTCGGAAGTCTCGGTGGTCGGATTACGAAGCTTGTTGTGGAAGATGTACGAAGCTCTGAATCTGATGTTAAGCGCGAGGTGCACTTGGAGTTGTGTTTAATTGAATGGGGATAGTTTCTTATCAGGTGAATCATTATTGATATTAGAATGATAGAGTTATTTGTCAGGATTCAACAATCTGAGGATTAACCCCTGAAGGACCGGGCCTTGTGCTTTATCAAAACCACCCCAAAACTGCCACTTTGGGATGAGATTTATTAGACTTTTTCAATGCCTTTTTACTATTTTCAACCGTTGAATCTTCAAGCTTACTGCTACAGGAAAACATTTTGAATTTTTTGTAAACTTTGACCGTACGGGGTCAAAAGATAAATGCATTTGAAGAGTGAAAATTTGTTTTTCCCCTAATGTGCGCGGACTGGTTCAACATACTTTGACTCAAGATAATGGCACACTTTTCCATTACACATTGCATAAACTCAATGGTTCTATGTTCTACCTTGTGTTAAGTTATCAGAGGCCAAAAATCACAAGGTAATGGAGGTGTTTAGGATAAGAAACATGGACCTCCAACCATTAAGGGTATAGAAAGTGGCTCTTTACTTAGGAAAGCATTTTTATTTAAAAAAATAAAATAAACATTTGTTGGATCTAATATCCAAACAGTGAATAGAATCATTAGGTCATATTCTAACAATAGAAAAAGAAAAGTTTCAAAAAAAATAAAATCCTCAATTTCTATGCAATTTAAAGTGAAAACTATGATGGTAGCCAAGAACTTTACTTCACTACTACCCGCCTTAAAAAGTGCAATTGTCAAGTGTACGATAGCAATATTCACCTCTAAGATAGTACCTTGCTCAACTGCGAAATGAGTTGAGCATTTTATGTTTGTAGCACCAAAACTTTTTTCCTATAAGTCCAAAAAATGAAAGAAAAAATTTCCACCAAAGATCACCTATAATTCTACTAGGAGTTGCCAGTAAAAATTACAAGAAGTAATCTATAAAATGAATTTTTATGAACCTGTCAAAAATTGATTTGTCCCATGTAGGGACAAATTTTCCTTCAGGGGTTAAATAACTCCCTGGATAGAGAGACTTCAACCACTAACTAAAGTTGTTATTTAGTGTTAAGCATAGTAAATGACTTGTAAATGCTATAAGTTTTTTGTCTTGATGAAATTTTTTCCACCTATATTTACAACGATTCTCCTCTCTAAGTTGTATAAGTAGTATATATGGTATAAATAGTTATGCTCTTAGTAAAAACTTGCATCAAAAGTAAAAAACCTATAACATTTACAAGTCATGTACCGTGTTTAACACTAAATACCAATTGTAGTACAGTAGTTGAAAATTAATACAAATATACCAATGAATGTAGTAATTAGATTTCATTCACATCCATTTTGGTTATTGTTTATATAAGGCCTAAGTAGAGTCTAAACCATAAGACCTTGGGAGAATCTACCAATGTAATAGATTGGGTAGAACATCATCTACACAATGGGTCCATTTCAGCACATTGACCCCATTTTGCAGAAATCATTGTAGTTGGCTAACGCATGCATGGATTGAAGATTGAAAAGATCTGTTGAAAAACTAACAAGGAGATTGAAATGGGATTAGAGGACGTGAGAGATCGTGACCAATTGTGGAAAGAGTTAGAAGAGAAAAAACACCAGAACCGACCCTGTCAGGGCCTTGTGGGCGTTAAACTGTTATTGTACTCATATCTTCCTTACACTAGACTTAGTGAAACGACACCGATTTTCAAATCATCTAAAAGAAAACTGAAATCAATAAAAGTTTAGATCACAAAATTTGGCTAAAATCCAAATAATATTTAATATGATACTTAGGAGATACTTATGTACAACTAATAATTAGAGAATTAGAGTGTAACTAGGTTAACACGTCCAGAAAGTGTTAAGGGATTCCTACCAGTTACTAGGATCTTCAAAAGCTCCCCAACTATTGTTATTATGTCTAAATTATGAAATTCATTAATAATTGAAGTTGGACTTAGGAGTAGAGTTGGAACATGGAAATTGGCTACATTCATCATATTGGAAGTCGGAAGATAAGAAGAAGCAGCAGCAGGTGAAGCGGTCGCAGGAGAACGGCGGGAATGTTGAAAGTAACTGCTCTCGACCCTCGTCATTCATCCATCTTCGTTGTTTCTCATCCATTCTCTCCGACCTTTCATCCTCTCTGTCTGTATCGACAGACTCACGTGTATATATTCTCTTTCTACAACCTTGTCGAGAGAGCGCACTTGCGCTGCTATGTTAATTAGTTTAGATCTAGTATTTCTACATGGTATCAGAGCGAACGGCTTAGACTAGTTAGATTAGATCAGATCCTCACAAGAGTATAGGAAGAGAGAAATAGGTGGTGATTTACACGATCTGAGTTGCACAGTAGAGACAAAGTTGAAACGGTAGGCAATGCCACCAAAATTGATAGTAGATCTATCTAGAGGAAACGAGGAGTTGGTGAGCAGATCAGGCGAAGCTGAATCAAACATAGTACCCTACATGGCTAGATCTGAGAGTAAGATGGTAGAAAACTCAATGGTGAGGGAGGGAGAGAAACTGATAGGTACAGAAAATTACTACATATGGAGCCTGAAGATGAAGGCCATTCTGAGAGGAGAAGGGATGTGGCCCCTCATTGAAGCTGAGCAGAACCCAACGGTCTTCCCAGTTGTTCTTGATCACGAGAAGCTATCGAGAGCACAGTTCCTGAGAAGAACATTCTTAGCTTGCAGACTGATCTTGTTGTCTGTTGCTGATGATCTGGTGGATACTGTTGTAGAACATACGGATCCTGCAAAGATCTGGGCAGCCCTGAAGGAGCAATTTTCGTCAGGAGACAAGGCCACGATCCTATCACTAGTAGGAGAGATCTCAACCTTGAAGATGATGGAAGGCGGATCTGTCATCGACTTCATGAAGAAGGCGAGAGAGTTGCGAAACCGGTTGATCAGCATGGGGCATCCACTTGACAAGCAACATCTGAATCAGATCATTCTTAACGGATTACCACGCTCATATGATGGAACTGTGCAGTCCTTGACGAACTTGGAAGGCGATCTGACCTTCTCAAAACTGAGCTCGAAGTTGACGTCCGAATATAACTAACGTCGCCAACGAGATCAGCTTCAAGGGGAAGATGAAGCGTTGGTGACGACCTACGGACGAGGAGGGGCCTACATACAAGACCAGCGGGGAAGAGGCCGCAGCACCTGGACGCGAGGGAGGGGACCATATGGGGTGCGACCTCCAATCTGGCCAGGTGGATATCAACATGCTGCCCCAAGCAGACACGGGTATCAATACCAGCCACCCCAATATCAACCTACGGAAACATACGGCAGACCAAGTGCACCTGAGACGAACCAAAGGCCGCCGCCGATATGCTACCGATGTGGAAAACCAGGCCACATAGCACACAACTGCAGGGAGATCCCACACAACCAGCATGAAGGTTCTCAATATGCAAATGCTGCAAAGATGATTGATGAGTATTATTACGACCATAACTATCATTACGATCCATACTATCATGTGAGCAACAACCCGTGGTACGTTGACAGTGGTGCTACCGCACACATAGCACCTGACGTTTCCAAACTTGACCATCCACCTAGTTCCTCTAGCTATCACCATGTTGTCAAAACGGGGGAGGTGAAACTCACATTGTTGAGGGAACCGGCTCTTCCACACTTCACACCAATACAAGAGAAATAAAGTTAGATAATGTGCGCTACGTCCCGAGTATGAAGAAGAATCTTCTATCTGTAGGATCCATTGCCGATTCTGGTCACATTGTTGTTTTTGATAGCTCACACTACTGGATTTTCAAAGACCACCAAGTAGTCGCCACGGGCAACAGAGACTCTTCAAACAGACTCTATTATTTTCAAGAAGCAGCAGAAGAAGTTTTGACAGTAGACGACACCAACACTGCAAATTTATGGCATCGCCGTCTTGGACACATAAGTTACTCAGGTTTGAGCTTCCTCTCTAAATCTCAATACATAGAAGGAATGCCTACTTTAGACGTCAATTATCAAATATGTGAATGTTGTCTTGCGGGCAGACAACACAGAGAAAGGTTTTCCAAGAAGTCTAAGACATGGGCCTCACGACCTGGAGAGCGTATTCACACAGATGTTATTGGCCCGCTATAGCAACCATCACTGAGCGGATCATGGTTCATCTTGGTGTTCACCAACGACTTCTCGCGCAAGAGCTGGACGTACTTTCTTAAACACAAAAGTGAGACTTTCAAAAAATTCTGCACATTCAAACAGAAACTTGAAGTTGAGACAAGCAATCCAATGAGAGTACTAAGATCGGACCGTGGTGGAGAGTATATGTCTCATCAGTTCCAACAATATTGTCTTAGAAACGGCATACATCGAGAGTCGACTCAAGCTCAAACGCCTCAACAAAATGGAGTGGCTGAACGACATAATCGAACTGTCATGGAGCGCGCGAGAAGCATTACAATAGAGAGCAAGTTACCTATATATCTATGGACGGAAGCAGTATCAATGGCAACTTTTGTCATCAACCGAAGCCCAACTAGGAGCAACTTCGGCATCCCTCCAGAGGCAAGTTTCACTGGTAAGACCATCGATCTTAAAGATCTCAAATTTTTTGGATGCGTAGCATATATCCATGTACCAGATGCAGACCGAAAGAAACTAGATAGCAAGACCATCAGAGGAATTTTTGTGGGTTACAATATGGAGTCCAAAGCGTATCGTGTATATGAACCATTGCGACGAAAGATCATTATCTCATCCGATAGTCTTTGATGAAAGCAAGGTTGGATTTCATCACCTGGCACAGCCACAACCTGACAATCTGCCTGGAATTATCACAAACATCTCTCTGAATAACAGTGATCCACTCACTGCGGCGACATTATTTTCCACACAACTGGCCCATGATTCTTCAAACTCCTCTGCCCAAGGACGTGGTCATTACGTGGATGCACAACACAATGAAGACATACTGCAACACGAGCAACAAATGTCGACTTCGCCAACGTCGACATCCTGTATCAACACTGTCTACAAAGGACCGACGACGAGCTGCAGTGCTTTGCAAAGCACGTCCGCATTGACGACAGCTGGACACCGCCAACCGGGCGGTCCTTGAGCCAGCCAATCGGGCGGACCTGTAGCCAGCCCTATACCAGGCCCGGTTCTCAACCACAGATACCCGGTCAAGTACCCGCGGACATCAACCGGCCTAATGCCGGGCCACCAGGAGATTCTTCGTGGCAAGACGACATGGCGAGCTACGTCGATACATGAATCAGCTACTGAATCAGCTATTGAATCAGCTACTGAATCAGCTATTGAATCAGCTACTGAATCAGCTACGTTGATACATACAAGATACCAGAATCCTGCAATAGCTAACAAACCAACTGCTGAATCAGCTACGTCGATACAGACAAAGACTAGTTTTTGCGACAGTGCAACCCACGTCCAGACCCAGACCCTGTCCTCTTCCCAGATCAACTTGATCAGGACCTACGACCTGGGCTGCCGACACAGGGCCACGATCAGGACCTCGACTGCCCACAATAGGCTACGAGTCTACGACCGCCCCCGACTCGGCACCTACAACTCCAAACGCACAAGAACTCCATCAACCAGGCTTCTGAACTATTCACTATAAGAAACCCGTGTTTTTTGTTATGTCCTTAATCATGTCAGCGTGTTTTTTTTATGTCTTGGAGCTAGCCAGTAATGTCCCCGTGAATGTGAGGATGTCCACGCGTCAATAATGAGCAGTGGAGGTGGGAGGGTCCCGAAACGCGCGTGCGAAATAGGAGATGCGACGATGTCTCCAACAACGCGCCCGTCTCCGAGGACGTCATCGAGGACATCTTGGGTGACGCAAAACTGCCACGCTGGCAGCGGACAAGCGTTTCACCTGGGATAAGAATGTCGAAGTTACTACTGTGCAAGGTAGAAAACAGCCCAACGTTAAAAAAAACAGCGAAACGGGTAGCGGTATGCAAGAGGAGAAACAAAAGGGCACGAGCCTTAGAAAACAAGATTTTTTTTAAAAAAAAATTAAAAAAATTAAAATATATAAAATTGAAGAATATTCTGATTATATTTATTAACTTTGATCCTCTGAAATTTTTGATTTGTCCACTTTGTATCAAAATGGTTTCCAAAATAAAATTTAATTTTAAATATTAAAAATACAAAATATTAATTAATATTATAATAATATTTTATAAAAACTGATTATTCTCTAATTAAAGCGGACATATTAAATTCAGTACTATATATTTAAATATTAAATAATATTCATTAATTAATATAATATTAAAATACCACTTTTCTACTAAAACGAGAATTATAAGGAATTTAGGGTGATTTTGTAAAGTCCTTGGTGGCTTACCCATGTGGACATATTATATATTTTGTAGTTTACAACACTTCATCTACATGGCAAACACAATTCCATGTCGGACAAGGTGACACGTCATTCTGTGTATAGATCCACGTCACTTGAGACATCCAATTGAAGATGTCTCAAGTAACGTCTACATGTCTTTGAGGACATCCCACAGAGACGTCTCTGAAAACATCAACAGTGTTTGGCAAAACATTGACATGTCCTGGAAAACATCATCGTGTCTTGCAAAACATAACCATCAAGTAGGATGAGTTTCGTCAAGTTCATTGGATGAATAGAGGCGGCGAGGGTTAGCTGCTGCAGCCATAGTTAGGTCATGAGGCGGCTAGGGTTAGCTGCTGCAGCCATAGTTAGGTCATGAGACCTTTAAGTAGAATTTGAGGTTGCACAAAGCTCACTTTGGCCTTCATTTCTCCAAGTAGTTAGAGTTTAGAATGTAGAGGTTGGAGTTTTAGAGTGTAGACTGAGTTTACAAGTTAGAATGTTAGAGTTTAGAGTGTAGAGGTTAGAGTTTTAGAATTTGAGAGTGTATGGTTTAGATGTTAAAGTTTTAGAGTTTGAGAGTGTTAGAGTTTAGAGGGTAGAGGTTAAAGTTATATAGTTTAGAGTTTAGAGGTTAGAAGTTAGACTTTGAGAGTGTAGAGTTTAGAGTGTAGAGGCAGCAAAGAAGAAATGAAGAAAGAGGCGTGCAAGTAGGCGAGTAATTGCACAATCTAATGCTGGCCCAAATGAGACTTAGGTGAGCCGCTACATGATGTATGAACAACACGGGAAATCTAGAAGACGTCTTCAAAGATGTCCAATCAAACGCGTCGACGTTTCCATGAGCGTCTGAGATGTTTGGTAGAACATCCCAAGAGACGTCTTGTCACATGATGCACGTTGTATTGCACTTTGTGGGGCATGTTGAACCTTCTCATAGTGCTGTGATTAGAGCTAACAGTTTATGGACGTTGTTCTACTAACTAGATTTATAGCAATTTTCTTCTTTTGTAAATCCCTTGTTTAACCGCATGCGTTGTTGGCTTGTTGAACATGTGCAGTGTTGGACATGCAATGTGCTGTGAGCGACATAGAGACGTGACCATGTTGTAGAAGACGTATGCCGCAGCACTTAGGAAACGCAGGGACGTCTTTTGAAACATCCCCGTGTCTATGGAGACATTCCTGGACATGTTTACAAACACGGCAATGTTATAGGCTACGATGTTGTGACACTTTAGCGATGTTGAATTTTGAGTACAGTGTAGGTTGTATTCGTCTATGTAATGACTATAAAGTGGAAGGCATTCATATTTTAAATTGCGTGTATATCATATTACCACATTTGCAAGTAGGCCAGTAAGCATGAATTTGGATGAATGTACATGTTACATGTATGATGAGGTATTCATGTCTTGTACTCATGTCTTGTACAACATACTCTTGTCTTGCACAACGTATTCATGTCTTGTACAACATCTCTCGATGTCCCTCCAAAACACCATCACATATACAACGTCAGCAATACCATGCATAAGGGGATGTCACGTCAGACATGCATAAGTTCTTTGAGACGTCTGCGATGACACCCTCAGTGCCGACGACCATGGGTCGGCAACGTATTCGAGGACGCGATCATGTCCATCGCCACGTCCTCTAGGGCATGGCGATGTTCAACGAAATCAGCATCAAAATCCAGGTAGCGTTGGCGTAGACGTCGAGCAGGACATCTCCACGTCAACCCGGGACGTCTTAAAAAATACAGCCATGTTACCAATGACGTTCCCGCGAACACGAATCTGAAAAAAAAACCACGCAAATCTCTGCTGACGTGGCACGCCACGTCACTCTTTCCCGGGTCCACATCAGAGGCCACGTGGGTCCACGTCACATGCCACGTCAGATGCCACGTCACCAATGGAGAGGATGAATTTCCCGGCCATGTGGCACTGCCCGTCATTTTGCCGCTTAGGTGTCGTCTACGTGGCACCTAGTTGGCACCATTTCCAGCCTCCGAAAATCTCCGAAAATCGTTCTTGTCGCAGGGATGTCTTCGCGTTTTTGGTGATGTCCCCACGCGTTATAGCGTGTTACACGCGTTGGTACGTCAGAGGGATGTAAATTCGGATGTCTACATGTCTCCTGGGACATGATTCTAGACGTGACAAAAAACACGGGTTTCTTATAGTGATTGGATTCTTGCAACAACAACAGACGCCGAGCCAACCAGTTATGAGCAAGCCATATAGCATCCTGGCTGGCAAGCCGCCATTCAAAGCGAGATCACCTCCATAATAAAAAACAAGACATGGGACATCATCGACAAGCCACATGATAGAAAACCCATCATAGCAAAGTGGCTCTTCAAAATCAAGAAGCATGGCGAACAAACAAAGTTGAAAACACGGATTGTGGCACGGGGATTTCAACAACGCGAGGGAGTCGACTACGAAGATATCTTTGCACCCGTGGTACGTTGGTCAACCATTAGAACTATCATTGCTTTGGCTGCAAAGAATAACTGGCCGTTGCACCAATTAGATGTATGCACTGCATTTCTCAATGGCACTTTAAACGAAGATGTGGTGATGGAGATACCTCAAGGCTTCCCATGTGCACGAAATCCCCTCAAAGCATGTCGTGTCAAATGTGCACTATATGGTTTAAAGCAAGCACCCAAGGCCTGGTACGCACGCATAGATGCCTGGCTTATATCCCAAGGATTGACACGTAGTCAATATGATCCAAACCTCTATTTTTCCACAAAAGACGGCAAGCGCACATTTGTGCTTCTATATGTTGACGACCTGCTTATCACAGGAGATGATTTTGACCGCATTGCAAGTCTGAAAACCGCACTCAAACGGGAATTCGAGATGACTGACCTTGGAGACGTGAATGTTTATTTAGGAGCCGAAATAAGACGGTGTCACCGTGGCATTTTCCTTACTCAAACAAGCTATATACACAAACTCTTGGAAAAATATGGCCTCATTGCATGCAACCCAACCCAGCTTCCAATGGATCCTAACTCCATCCTCCAAAAGGACATGGGCATGCACACTGTAGACCCAGAGCTATACCGTTCTCTTGTTGGCAACTTGATATATCTAACGAACACGAGACCGGGCATATGCTATGCAATTAGCACTGTTGCTCGCTACATGGCTACGCCACAAATTCCGCACCTGCAAGCCGCAAAACGCATCCTTCGCTACCTCCACGGCACATCCGACTATGGACTCTTCTTCCCTGCTCACAACCTCGAAACATATCACACCTACACGGACGCAGGTTGGGGCCGTGACCTTGACTCGCGCAGATCAACTTCTGGTATCCTACACAAGCTAGGGGATGCATCAATTTTTTGGTCAAGTAAACTTCAGCCCACAGTCTCCCTTTGTAGCACTAAAGCAGAATACCGCGTCTTGACAGACGCTTCAAAAGATATCCTATATTTTCGCAGGCTTCTCAATGAGATTGGAGTCAACATTGAGTCTCCCACTCCTATCCTAACAGACAATGAACCCTCTATCAAACTAGTTGACAACCCAGTCCTACATTCACGAACCAAACATATTGCTATCCAGCAACATTTCATCCGCGAAACATCACAAGCCGGCCAAGTCCAGGTAATATTCACCCCTACAGCATCCCAACAGGCAGACTTCTTAACAAAACCACCAAGCTCTAACAAGTTTCACATCAACCGACAAAGCATTGGTGCTCTCCAACTTACCTCATAAGCTCCTGCCCACAACTTACTTCTCCTCGTCTCCTCCTTTCTTGCCGATCCCTCACTCCCCGTGTTGCCCCACTTGCGCTCTCTACGTCAAGAGCAAGGGAGGGTGTTGAAAGTAACTGCTCTCGACCCTCGTCATTCATCCATCTTCATCGTTTCTCATCCATTCTCTCCGACCTTTCATCCTCTCTGTCTGTATCGACAGACTCAGGTGTATATATTCTCTTTCTGCAACCTTGTCGAGAGAGCGCACTTGTGCTGCTGTGTTAGTTAGTTTAGATCTAGTATTTCTACAGGGAAGCCGGCGCCTCTAGAGGAGTCGAAGCCGAACTCCAGCAGCAGCCCATGGACAGGGTCGTCGTCCTTCATGTCAAAGCTGACGCAGCGATCGGAAGATTCCTCGCGGACGCGGTGGCGGCGGAGCAAGAGCACACGCGAAGGGAAGCGTGAAGCGTCCGACGCGCCTGGCGCGGCGGCGGAGGATGGACCAAGGACTCCAGACGGGAACGATGCGCCATCGCCGTTGCAACCAGTGCCGCATCCGAACAACAAGACCTCGCCGTGGATGTGCCATCACGATACCCGCTGTCGCGCAGCCCATCACCAAGGCCGGACACGATGATGCCCATGTCGAAATCCGCGTTGAGCTCGCCGTCCTTGATGGCGATCCAGGACCCGCACTCGCAGACCTCGCTCGGGAGCAAGAGCAGCTCCTTGTCCAGGACGCTGTCATCGTCAAGCAGCAAGCCCAGTCCGCTGTACTTGCCGCCGCGGACCATGGAGATTCACCATGGAGACAGTCCTTCCCGGGGCTCTACGGATGTGGCGCAGGAGTTGCATGAGTAGTGGAAGGTGGTGAGCGAGGTGCAGGGGCTGCAGGCGCGGCGCGGGTCGGAGATTAAGAGTAAGTTTGGGGCCGAGCTGCCGATCCATTTGGCTGGCAGACGGAAGGCTAGCGTCGAGGGTTAGACGATTACGAATGTTGAGGTATGAAGTTTTTGTTTGTGGAGTGTGTCCCTCTCGTGAAGCTGTTGCTAGGTCCATCTCTTTTTCCCAGGTCGTGAAGTTTCTTGTTATGTTCTGGGCTTTTCTTGTTAGAATCAAGGTTTCTGTGTATCTTATGTACTTTCTACCTGTTTCTATCCATGCTTCTCATGTTTCTATGTATGAATCTTATGTTTCTACACATGTTTCTAGATATGTTTCTGTACATGTTTCTTCATGCTTTATTGGTAGATACAGCATAGCTATACATTGACAGCTCTTTCACTCGTAGGTAAAGCATATTGTTGAGCACACGTAGATATTGGCACGAATTAGTATAGATGTTGATCTAGCTTTAGTGTAGATATAGCATCTGAAGATTTAGCGTAGGTGTATATTTGTATCCATCTGAGGATGTAGGGTACGTGTACAGTACTTATGTCGTCTCTGTCATGAGAGCGGTACTTAGGGGCGTTTCACACTAAGCCCAAGGGCCGAACTCCATTGAAGTCCAAACTATGTCGAGGGGCCGAGTTTTGGAGTTGTAAAAAATTATTAAAATTATTTTAATGAGAAAATGTTTGGCCCCTCGGCAAGAGTTTGGGTTTCTATTCTTGTTGGACCCAAACTCTCCTCGAGGGGCTGAACTATTGGCGCCAAAATTCTCAAAAAGTGTTGCCATGTAAGCGTTTTGGTGCCCTTCGGCCCTTGGCCCTTGGCCCCTAGTGTGAAGGCCCACGGGCCGATTTTCAACTCTAGGCCAATCAAATTGCTAGAATTGCTCGGCCCCTCGAGCTCGGCCCCTAGTGTGAAACCCCCCTTAGGTGCTGTCGTGCACTTGCTGTGGCACTTTGTCTTTGTTTACATGGTTAGTGAATTAAAAAGAGACGTGTCCAGAGCATCAATGGCCTAGCGTCTGTAATTCGTTGTATATCATGAGTAATGCGAGTGTGTGTGCGAAGGGAGTCTGGTACTTTTACTCAGGTCAATAGGTTATGGGCTTTTTGATTGTTTACACCATGGCTGCATTTTGGTTGTGAAGCGTTAGGATTTATGTTTGAGCGCTAAGTATTTGTGTATGTGTAAGAGGTTAGTCTAGTAATCCTTCAAGTCACCTAAGCATGGCTGATCTCGATGAGCGATTGATCAGTAAGGACACTGTCAGCGTTGAACGCTATGATGGATCGAATTTTCCTGTATGGAGAATGCACATGACATTCGTCTTTCAATCTCGTGAGCTTTTTGGTATTGTTAGTAGAACAGAGACAAAGAGTGCCTGTGAGAGTGATGAGGATAGAGCACGGTGGGAAAAGCGAGATAAACAAGCCATTGTTGCGATTCTCTCTGCTATTTCCAGCCGATATAGAGTTGAAGTTATACATTGCTCCACCTCTAATGCTATGTGGATGCAACTAGCTGCCTATTACCAGCTACACTCAGAGGAATGCATCATTTCTCTTCAAGAAAAATACTACAGCTGCAAACTCAGTGAGAGTGATTCTATTGCGGTGTTTGTCAGTAAGGTGCAAAAGCTTGCCAAGCAACTTAATGACCTAGGTCAGAGCATTTCAGAGAGACAAGTTCTCAGCAAGATTGAGTGCGGTTTACCTCTGAGCTATGACTCGCTTCTTCTTGCCTGGGACAGTGTACCATTAGCGGAGCAGACCTTACTTTCTTTTCAATCCAGACTTGTTAAGAGGGAGAATCATTTGAAGGAGCGAGCAGGACTTAGTGACATTCAGGCTGAGAAGGCATTTTTCAGCAGCTCCTAGTTGCTCCTCTCGTTCCAATCTCACGACTGAGCAGAAGAAAAAGAAAGCTGAACGTCTTGCAAAGCTGAAGGCCATTTCACGCTGCAACACTTGTGGTGAAAAAGGCCATTTCTCTGCTGAATGTCCTCAGAACCATGTATCTAGTGGTGACAATTCTATCTCTCCTGTTAGAGCTCGTTCTAAGCATCATCGTCCTACTGAGAAGTTCTCTCGGAAAAAGAGCCATGCTCATGCCACAGCAACTCATGTGCTTCCATCGGACTCTGAGGAAGACGATTTCAATCACTCTTCGAGTGATGCTTATTGTGTTTCCTCTCTTCTTACTGATTTTGTATGGATAGCTTATTCTGGCGCGAGTGAACACATGACAGACAAACGGGGATGGTTTACGGATTTCCAGTCGATTCCTGAATTCTGTTGGTCTGTTACTAGTGCAAATGATCATCAACTCTGGGTGAGGGGCATTGGTGACGTTCTTGTTCACTTACATGTGAATGGTGCTATCTCTCCTCTGCGGTTTAAGAATGTGCTGTATGTTTCCGAGCCCCGCAGGAATTTGATCTCAGTATCTCAGCTTACTGCAAACAAGGTTGCTATCGTTCATATCAGGGATGAATGCAAATTATTCTCTGATTATGGTCATGGCAGGCTTATTATGACAGGCTCGAAGTGTAACAACCTTTGGCACCTTCACATTACTCCTCACACTGGAACTAGTAGTGCGCATCTCACTACCACGACAAGTGGTGACTCCAGCCAATTAAGCAAGGCGACCATTCTCTTTCAACGGTGGCATGAGAGGCTTGGTCATGTGTCTTTTGACATAGTGCGCCGCATGGCTGCTCAAGACGTGGTTACAGGCATCACTTCTCTTTCATCAACAACTGCCCCAGTCTGCCGTGGTTGCGCTTATGGCAAGAGTCATCGTGTTCCATTCCCGAAGCGTCATGGAGTTCGTCTGTGTGCTCGACGCTTTGGAGAATTTTTTCATTCCGATGTCTCTGGACCCATGCATGTGAGCTCAATTACTCGTTATCATTTTTTTGTCACCTTCAAAGATGACTACAGCAGTTTTCGAATTGTTTACTTTCTTCATCACAAGGGTGATGTCTTTGCATGCTTTCTCAAGCTTGTAAAATATGCGAAAAACAACACTGGTCACTGGCTCCGTCGATTGTGCAGTGACAATGGTACAGAATACTTATCGACATGTTTTCAGAAGTATTTGGAGGATGCAGGAATTCAACATGACCTTACGGCTCCCTACTCACTTGAACAGAATTCTGTTGCCAAGAGAGACAATAGGACTATTGTTGAAAGTGCTCGCAGTATGCTTCATCACCGTCAGGTCCCTCTTCAATTCTGGGCTGAAGCAGTAAACATTGCTGTCTATGTACTGAATCAAGTTGCCACCAAAGGGATCCATGGCAGGACACCCTATGAGTTGTGGTCAGGTGACATCCCAGATGTTTCTCACTTTAGAACGTTTGGTTGTCCAGCTTATGCCCATGTTCCAAAGCAGATTCGAAAAAAGTTGGATAGTAAGGCCTGTGACTGCATGTTCCTTGGCTACTCTGCCACGAGCAAAGCGTATCGCCTCTGGAATCATGACAAACAGAAGCTGATCAC
The DNA here is from genome assembly GCA_963971425.1 of Bryoerythrophyllum caledonicum. Classification (NCBI taxonomy): domain Eukaryota; kingdom Viridiplantae; phylum Streptophyta; class Bryopsida; order Pottiales; family Pottiaceae; genus Bryoerythrophyllum; species Bryoerythrophyllum caledonicum. The sequence continues at coordinate 3,691,299 of OZ020524.1, forward strand.
CAGCCGTGATGTTCTCTTTGATGAGGACTCTCTTTTCTCTTCTCCTGATCCTCAGTATTTTGCTACCTTGGATGAACTTTTTCCCTCTATGTAGGTTTTGCATGCACCAGCCTTGATCTCTACATCTCATGTTCTTGATATTCCTGCTGGTCCTATCCCTTCAGATGTTGATGCTAAATCCTCTAGTTCTTCAGGATTTCTCGCTAGAATTCCCTTGCCCAGTATTTCTTTGGAAGATAAAACTCTAGCTGGCCACTTTGTCTCTATAGCTGGCAGCGGCAGTGCCAGTCTTAATGGCATCAGTGGGAGTTTAAATCTTGACAACAACAGAGGAAGTCCCTATGTTGATTGCGGTAGTGGGAGTTTCAGTGGTACACATGGCAATTGGAGTACACATGCTGAACGGAGAAATGGAAGTTCTATTGTCGAAAAAAGCCGTAGGAGTTTTCAGCCATCAGTTGTTCCTGGCACACCGCTTCGTCATAGTGTTCAGATTGCTAGTCCAAACTCTTCATTACCTGCTGATTCCGTTGATCTTACTCCAAGTTCCCTTGACAACTCTGCAGTTGATTCCTATGAGCCTGATTCTGATGAAAATCCTATTCTCCGCACTAGATCTCTATGCCTCGACATCAGCCTTGGTTGCTCGCTTTAAACGTGCAAATCCTAGAACTGCCCTTTTACCCTCAGAGCCTAGGACTTATGCAGCTGCTTTTAAGTCTGATGATGTGAATCATTGGAAGCTTGCAATGAAGGAAGAGATTGACTCTCTCCTTCAAAATCACACGTGGATCTTAGTTGACCTACCCTCAGGGAGAAAAACTGTGGCAAATAAATGGGTTTTTAAACTGAAATTAAAGGCTGATGGTTCAATTGACCGTTACAAAGCCCGGTTGGTCGCCAAGGGTTATTCCCAATCCTATGGCCTTGATTACGAAGAAACGTATGCTCCCACAGCCAAGGCTGACAGCATTCGCTCTCTTCTTGCCATTGGTGCGAGTGAGGACTGTGACATGATACAATTTGACATAAAAACGACGTTTCTTCATGGTGACCTTGATGAGGATATCTACATGGATTTACCTGAAGGCATTGATCTCCCTAGTAGTCATGGCAAGGTCTACCATCTGCAGAAAAGTTTATATGGTCTAAAATAGGCTAATCGTCAGTGGAATACCAAGTTTACGATGTTCCTCAAAAGATATGATCTGGTGCAGTCTTCAGCTGATCCGTGTGGGTTCTACTCAACCACTAAGCCTCTCCTGGCTACAACAATTTTTGTTGATGATGGCTTAGGTATCTACACTGATTCTTCTCGGCTTCAACACATGATCGTGTATCTGAAGGAGCACTTTGCGATCACAGCTGGAGTTGCAGATATATACATTGGCCTACATATTACGCGTGACAAATTTTTTCATGCCATCTATGTGGATCAGACTCGCTTTGTTGAAACCTTACTTGCCAAGCATGGCTATTCGGATGTCAATCCAGTCTCTACGCCTACTGATCCAATACTGTGCGGCTTCAACGACCACTCCCACATGATGATCCTGCAGCTACGACCTTTCCCTATCAGAGTTGTGTTGGCAGTCTTCTTTACCTCCAGACGTGGTCTCACCCAGACATTTCGTTGGTTGTTTCGACTGTGTCACAGTACACAAGCAGTTACACGGAAATACATTGCACTGCCGTTGTTCGCATCCTCAAGTATCTTCGAGGGACAACTACCTATGCTTTGTGCTACTGCAGACCAAAGATACCTCATCAACCCGTTGTGTATGTTGATGCCGATTACGCCGGTGATGTGGATGACCGCCAAAGTCGTAGTGGTGTTGTCATTCTTTTGAATGGTGCTCCGGTCATTTGGTTGAGCAGGAAACAACGTTGTGTTGCAACATCCACCACAGAGGCAGAATACATTGCAGCTTCAACAGGCAGCAAGGAAGTGAAGTGGCTTCGTCGTTTACTTCATGATCTTGGGACCCTCACCGACGTTTTGTGACAACCAGGCTGCAGTTCGCCTTGTTCAAAACCCTGAATACCACAAACGTACGAAACACATTGATATTTGTTATCATTGTATTCGGGAACATCAAGAGAGAGGGATCATTGATGTCTCATACATTCCGACTGCTCAGCAAATAGCTGACCTTTTCACCAAACCTTTACCGACTGACAAGTTTGTTACCTTTCTCAACTCTCTTCATGTTGTCCCACTCACTGTACCGCAAGTGGGAGAGTAAGCATTTTATGTGGTACAAGTGATACAATCTAAGCTATGAGTGGGAGTATTGGTAGATACAGCATAGCTATACATTGACAGCTCTTTCACTCGTAGATAAAGCATATTGTTGAGCACACGTAGATATTGGCACGAATTAGTATAGATGTTGATCTAGCTTTAGTGTAGATATAGCATCTGAAGATTTAGCGTAGGTGTACATTTGTATCCATCTGAGGATGTAGGGTACGTGTACAGCACTTATGTCGTCTCTCTCATGAGAGCAGTACTTAGGTGCTGTCGTGCACTTGCTGTGGCACTTTGTCTTTGTGTACATGGTTAGTGAATTAAAAAGAGACGTGTCCAGAGCATCAATGGCCTGGCGTCTGTAATTCGTTGTATATCATGAGTAATGCGAGTGTGTGTGCGAAGGGAGTCTGGTACTTTTACTCAGGTCAATATGCTTCCTCAGGTTTCTACATGTTTCTATTCATGGAGAGTGTGTCCGACTCAAAATCTCTTCTCTCTTGAAACTGTGAAGTTGTGCGTCCATTTTCCTTTGCAGGACGTGAAGTTTCTGATATTGTCGTAGAATCTCCTCGTGAGGATTGGAGTCTTACACATGTTCTCATGTTTCGACATGTTTCTATAAACGTTTCTCATGGCTGACGTGGTCTCGCTTTGTGGGGACTTGACAGGTAGACAGGTCAAGGCACCTCTGAAGAAGGATAGGGACCTTTATTGGCATGAGGTGGCTTCTCCGTCCTTGTCTGTGACCGTCATTTTCGTCAGCCAACAGGATCAAGTGAAGAACTGGATTCTCAAACACAGGTTTCTCATAAACTGTGTCTTTGTTGCAGGAAGTCATTGGTGCCACTGAAAAACCCAAGGCAGCCACACCAAGGCCGCCAAACAAGGAGCTCTAACTGCTGCGACCAGTGAAGGCTCCATATCTCATGTCGCTTCCAGGAACTGTCGACGAAGTAGTTCTAGTTATGTAATTTTTCCGTTCGTCATTCTCTAGGTTTGCTCGCACCCTCCCCGCTGTTGGCATGCCACTGTTTATCGTACCATGCTTGCCGTGTTCGGAGTTTAGATAGGCTCCGAACGTTGTATATTACATTCTAATGAAATTTTTTTGAGGTTTGGTTGGTTATCCGGGAGTCTTTTAGCAAGTTTCTCTGTATACATTTGTGAATATCAGTTGCTGTCCTAAATATCGCTAAGGGCATTTTATTCTGGGGTGAGGGACACTCTATCGAGGTAAAGTTGGTTACATCGTTTGCTGTCCATTTCGTGGATCTGTAATACTCGAATCATGTAGAAAATCCACCTTTGAAATATCTTTGTCCCATCTTTGTATCTTCTTTGGACACAAGTACTCAGAATTTGCCAGTCGTTTGTGGCCATGAATGGAGCGACATTTACTGTTTGCACATCGCTTCTGAATATGATGCTGACATGTCAAGTGACTCTTTGCTTTTCTGCTAAATTCGGCAAATCACAGGAATGAGGTAAATTGCAAATGAGCACAAAATCGTACAGTCTGTGCTCACTTGAAAAGCACCCCAAAGTACTGGTTTGAGCTATTTCGTCCTGCTCTTCCCAAAGTTCTCGTTAAGAGCCTTGTAAATTCACATTCTTTGCGCACATTGAGCTCCCAACAGCTAAATTAGATTCGAGGAACGTCCTTAGGATTACCACTGAAAAAGCGGTTAGAATTATTTCCCCCATAATTACGTTCTTCTCCGGGCAGAAAAATAAGAGAGCACTAACGAGCAACAAAAGCCTTCATTCTTCAATTACATAAACAATGATTCATATGCATAAATTACAACGAGGATGATTACTTGTCACTACTAAAAATCAGATTAAAGTGATACTAAATCAGCACACTCACCATAAATCAATAATGGGATGTGTTAATCCCTTAACTGTGGTTTCTACAGGATAAAAGGGAATAATGTGTCAAAAGCACTGTGCTGCAAAATGAATGTCATTGCAGCAGAACTGAATCCAAGCTTTGCAAAAGTGGAGATGCTATGTTATTGATGGATTGCAGATACTATTCGTGGCGTACAACATCACGTGGAACTCAGATCCATATATTTCAAGCCTCATCACCTAAAGCTATCCATCAACTACGCCGATCTAACGCCGCCCATCTTCAACCCGAACCCGAATGGGAAGAGCGCGTCGTACCCCGCGTCACCGACGTGCATGGGCAGCTGCTCCACGCGCCGAAACCACGTCCACGCCAGACTCCCCTGGAACTCGAAACCCCCGAACAACACATCCGCGATCCCGCTCCCGGCCTCCGACCCGGGCAACCACGCCGCCACGAACGCGTCCACGCGCGGAATCCACGGCTCCGCCACAAGAGGTCGGCCTGAGATCATCACCACAACGCATGCAACATCTGCACACACATCGGTGATCATCTGCTCCTGGTGCGCCTCGAGTGCGAGGTTGTTGAGGTTGTCTCCCATGAACTCGGTGTACGGCGGCTCGCCCACCACGACGACGGCGTAGCTGTAGCCTGCTTTCGCGGAGCCTGGCTTCGGCGCAGGGTCGTAGACGACTTGGGTGGCGGGGGAGACGGCCTTCTGGATGCCTTGCAGGATGGTGGTGCCGGGCGTGATGCTCCCTGGTGCGCCCTGCCATGTGATCGTCCACCCGCCGCACTGCAGGCCTATGTCGTTGGCGTGGGCGCCGGCGACGAGGATCTTTGGCGCGTCCTTGCGGAGCGGGAGGAGAGGCGGGGATGCAGGTTTTCCGTTTTTCAGGAGGACGAGGGATTTTCGGACGGCTTCTCGTGCTAATGCCCTGTGCACCTGCAGGAGCGAGAGAATCAGAGCGTGATATCTTAGAGGTCACTCGGAATACTGTAGTACTGTCAAGAAACTTACTGCTGCGCCGACGGATGCTTCAATCGAGGGATCGGCAAACGGGTGGTCGAAGAGGCCTGTCTGGAACTTCACCCTGAGGATGCGGGTCACGGCGTCGTCGATCCGCGACACGGGGATTTTCCCTTCTGCCACGAGCGTCTTCATGTCGGAGATGAACGGAGCGTAGAGGTAGGGCACCATGACCTGCAGTGCGAAGAGTCGTCAATGGACCATCTTGACTAGGTGAGAACAATATACCAGGATCAGTGCAAGTGCAAGTGACTGAGGTTGAAAGCAGTGGATGATATGTACCATGTCGATGCCGGCGTTGATGGCGAGCATGACGGAGTTGACGTAATTCGGTCCCTGCGGATTGAGTGCACCGCGGCCGTTCTCGATGCGGTCCACGCCGAACCAGGCGGAGAGAAGCAGCCCCTGGAACCCCATCTCCCCCTTGAGCACATCCGTGAGCAAGAACTTGTTGGCGTGCATCTTGACTCCGTTCCAACTGCTGAACGACACCATGATGCTGGAGACCCCCTTGGCAATCGCCTCGACGTAGCCCGGCATGTGGATGCTCTTCAAGCCCTGCAAGTCGACCACGGTATCACCCGCGTCGGTTCCGTGCGAGGTCCCACCGTCGCCCACAAACGTCTGAGCGCACGCCGCCACTCTCTGACTGCAGCCACAAGTTCAGAATCATCACAACATTACGAAATGCATAGAATCTGAGAGATTACAAGTGGCCTTCACATGTTTACGACGTTGTTTTGTTGTATTTGAATGCGTTAGTATCAGATGAGTATCATTCGGGCATTGGGGTCGTAGAGGAAAGATTCAGCAGAGAGCGGACATTGTAAACTATACGTGAGTAGACGAACATGGACACAAGTTCAGATTCATCACGACATCACGAAATTCAACTGCTGACAACGTTGTTATCGTGTGACCCATTTCACGACTAGAACGCCTTAGTAGCAACCGAGTTTCACGTTGGGTATACCCAGGAAATATGGTCAGGGCACTAGAATGGTATCACCTGAGTGTTGCATAGACATCAGCTGACAGTGTTCCTATTTCACGGGGATTCCGTTGTGTGCACGAAGATGGACACAGATTCAGAATTATAAAACAGCAGAAAAAGTCAGCTGGTGTGAGGAGGAAGACTGCGTACTTGTTTTGGACGTAGGGGCCGGTCCATCCGGCCGGGGCGACGCCTTGCAAGCCATCGATCATGGTGGTCATGCTTTTCACCACCGCGGGGTCTTCGCTGAAGCTCTGGAAGCAGTTGCCCCAGCGCGGGTCCCTGCACACCGCCACGCTGGGCTGGAACACCCAGGGGATTCCGGTGGCGCGCACCTCCAGCGCTGTCGCCGCGCCAATCCTCTCCATCAGCGCCGGCTCTCTTGAAAAGGTGTGTGAAGTCAGATTTCCACACCGGCAGACGCCTGAATTCGGAACTGGACTGTGGATAGATTAGAGGTTTTACCTTGTGCACCCGAGGCCGACATTGTGGGGGAAGATGGTGGCGCCCCACACGTTGTGGTGACCGTGCATGGCGTCGATGCCGTAGAGCTCCGGGATGGCCAGCCGTGTCGACAGCGCGCTCCTCTGGAACGCGTCCGTCATGGCGGTCCACTGCGCCACGGTCGCCTTGTCGCCGGGAGCGCTCCCCGCGCCGCTCACCACGCTACCTGTACACCAAAATTTAGAGTCGTTCCCAGAGATCAGATAAAGCTAGTAATCCGAAGGTTTCGTTCCAGACTTACCGATTGCGTTGCTGACGAGGGCGGTGTTGTCGGCGACTGTGCGTTCGATCTGGGTCATCTGGCCGATCTTCTCGTCGAGCGTCATGCGCGCCAGGAGGTCCGCTACTCTTGCGTTCACCGGTCGGCTGGCATCCTTGTAGAGTGGAAGTCCGGGTGCAAGTTTTCGCCCCGTGGTGGGGACGTCGGGAGCTGTGTGCTTGATGCGCAGCAGGCTCACCAGGGCCGCGATGGCGAGCACGACAATCAGAAGCTTCAGAGTTGTGGTGAGGAACAGGCACACACACCGCCACCGCCGCTCTGCAGGACTGCTCAGGCGCTGAGCCCAAGGCGCTTGTCGTTGATCCATGCTTGTACTCGAGGTCGTGGTGAGGTAGAAACTTCTGGAGTACCTGATGGAAAAAGCGTGTTATTTTCACAATTAGTATGTGAAAAGCTACACTGTACGTACAGTACGGTATCTTAATGAAATATGCTGATCCTGTCCGCTAGTTGTAAGACCGACTGATCGTCATGCACTTGAGAATGCACTAGGACACAAAGACAGTGGACACGAAAATGCAAGAGAGCAGTCTGACACAAAAAAGCATGTGAACAGGTTCAGGTTAAGCCGCAACAGTATGCAAGCAGGTCCAAAACAGAGTATGCATCGATATTCAAACAGACTGAGAATTACCTGAAACAGGAGCTGAGTCTAAATGGATTGGGAGGCGAGGTTGAGGGCCATTATATAGTGCACCTGCATCATGCAAGGTGCCAGCCGAGGCTATGTAGGAATGATCTCGGTGGTTGAGTCTAGATATGAGTGAATGAATGAATTCGTTGGGAGTCTCGGTGGTCGGATTACGAAGCTTGATGTAGAAGATGTACATTTTCATATTTATTGTATATTTGTTGCACATTTATTGTGTATTTGTTGTATATTTGTATTTTTTTTCTATTCCAATATCCCTTTCTTTTCTCACTTTTAAAGTTCTTATTCTTCTAATCTTATACTTGCAGTTTCATTTTCCCTTCATATGTACATTCTTCTTTTCCAATTTTTGGGATTTTCCTTTTGTTCCATATCTACGTTCTATTTTTCCCAATATTTCTCTTGCAAATTCTTGTTTTTCTACATGCACTCAAAATCTCCTTTGCTTTTGCTGCTCAAAATGTACACATAATCATTTTCTAGGATTCATACACTAAATGTCCACAAGTAAAAATTCTTATGTTCCATTATTTACTAGATTGACATTTAATGTATAGTTTTGTCACTACACTAATTGTAAACTTTACAATTAGTGTTTGGGTTCATATTTAGTGTCCACTACACTAAAAACCATCTTTAGTGTAGTGTATAATTTGTACAAAATTCTTTGAAATTTTTTGGATCTAGTATACAATAGGAAGGACTCTAGTATTATCACTTCCCATGTGTCATCTTAAATAATTAGCACTACACTAAAGATGATATTTAGTGTAATCACACTAATGTTTTTGGTAATGCAATAACTTTTTACTTTCGAAGAAGATTTTTACCAAGGGCACAACTATCAATACTATCTAAAGAGAGTGATCATCGTTAACATTGTTGGTAAAAATATTCATCAAGAGTAAAAACTTGTAGCACTTTTAAACAAATTAGTGTGGTTAACACTAAATATCTTCTATAGTGTAGTGAGGTAAGTTTCAAGCCGGAACTATAAGCAGCCTTGATAAAAAAAACATCATTGATTATAAGTTTAGGTCAAGCTTCAGATCACAGATGCTATGATGCTGCAAAGGCAGCTATTGAATTGCACAAACCAATAGTAGTGTTAGGCTCAAGAAAATGACTAAATCTCTCTAATTAATAAAAATTTGCAGATCTACCTGAAGTAAATATACTTCAAATTCAAACTCCACCTATCAACTTATCTGTGATTCAAACTCAATCTTGCACAACATAGATTTGATCTCCTTGTAAGAAATAAATGGGATAAGTCGCCATGAGGATGGGCAACAAAAAAGACGGCAATGAAGTATGCTAACTACTTGAGTTTTCTCGAGGAAATCGTGGAATGTGGAACTTGGAAAAGTGTAGCCTTTTACAAATTTCGTCCTTCGGAAGTGCGATGCCTTCAAATGGTAGATTCTTGCCGGCTCCTTAGTACCTGAATCAGAAATCAGGTTCGCATCGATTGAGAAAAACATACAGAGGAGCACTTCAAAACCAAAAGCAAGATTGGGGGTCATTCCAGCAATTGCGATAAACTCAATCTCCGAAAAGTTCTAGAAAATGCAAACTAAATACAAAAACACTTCTTCCAATCGTTTAGATCCACAATGTGAAGATCTTCAACATGTGTGAAAATGTATTACAAAGCGAGATCAGCTGGATTAATTACCTCCCCTCCTGAGCCCGTGACAATGTGCTCCCCATGTGGAAGCAGAGGGTTTGTTCAACCTCAGCCAGCATCTCTCCTCAACAATCCAAATTAATAATCCAGCGATAGAGAAGAGCTGGTACTGTGGGTGAAACACCCAGCTTTTAATTCCAATCCATGCCTAATACGAAAGATAGTGATGGAAAAATCTGTACAATACCACTTCCTAACCCAAGTAATTTTCTGTAGTTAGTGAAGACCTAATTCCATTTTCTGTAAAGGCTTTCCCTCTCTGAGATAGGTAAAGTAAATATCACTATCTTCATCAAGAGTGAGAGCTCGTCCATCTCCCTGCAATAAAGTTTTATCTCTGAGCCAATTGACCTGCTTGCGTAGCCCTGATGGAGAGCAAACAATTGCTGCCGCCATGTTATCGAATCCTTGCCATTCCCATCTCAACCATGATGGATCGAATGACCTCACAAATAATAGTGAAGCCAAATCGTGGCAGTATAGCATTTGAAGAGCCAATACACGATTCGAAGAAATGCCAGGCTGATAATAGCCATCACAACTCTGCAACAGATGATAGGATGTGGATGTAAATTTCTAGACTCAACTACGCAACCAGGGAAAGGTGGTAATTACTGTAGGAATTTTACATATTTAAAGCCTTCAATTTAACGTACAGTACCCTCCCAGAAAGAATTGTTTTGTGTGTCACGTAGAAGTTACAATACGGTACACTTGAAATACTATACTAAGTTCTTCAGGCTAAAACCATGTAACTCAGAGCTCCATTTTCGGAATGTTTCTTTTTTTTAAAGAAATGAAGAAAATTTCATATGCATTTTGATAAATTACTTTCTTCAAGTCGAGAATTAGGCGACCTTCTTTTTGGGAGTGAGCACTATACATATCTGTGAGTACTGGAACCATGTCGCCATGTGGGGACTGAACTCCAGAGAGTATTACTTCTTCATCTTCACAAACCTCTCTCATTTCCTCCCCTCTCTTAGCAACAAATCTGGTACAATCAGAAGAGAGAAACCGTGTGAGTTTAATTAGAGCCCCTACAGACGTTCGTTTGAATCTGCCACATTGTAAAAAGACGTACCAGTCAATTCCTGTCGAGCAGAATCTGCCAGGTTTCCGAGGCGTTGATACTGAGCAAACTTCTCCACCACCTCAGCGACCACCAGCTTCGTCAAGAGCAACCCAGCAAAGAGAGCCGCCACCATGAGCATGATGAAAACCGCGCCCCATCCTTGACCTGAGAGGTATCCTGTAAGCAGAGGGCCGATCGCTGCACCAATGGAACCAGTTCCATCAATGATAGCAGTGACAGTCGCCAAGGCTCTCCCGTTCCCTTGCAAGGAGCTGTGTGTCCCAAGGTCTGCAGAAACAGCAGTGGTGATCAAGGAATATGGTCCATTGATTAGCAACCCTGCCAGCACCATGAGTGTGATGTTGAGCAGCAGACTCACGCTCCCATAGCTTCTGTAGAGAAACAGGGCCGGAATCGCCAAGTACATGAACCCGGCGGCTGTGAGGGCTCTTGCGTCCATCTTGTCGGAGAGGTGCCCGGCGAGGATTCCGCCAACCACACCTCCCACATCAAAGAGTGTTGACAGCTGCCCCGCCGCTTTTTCGTCCAGGATCTTCCCTGCAATGGCTGTCATAAAATCAACAACAAAACAGCGTCAGAATAGTTGCAAAATGACACAATCTACGTCTTTCACATCTGAAGGGCAGGCAATCCACATTGCCAAACCTCGACATCACACTCTCCCACAAAACCACAGGGTAATCCACCTACTCACGTGTCTGTCGGATGTAGAACGGAAGCCAATACAGAAAAGTATACGCCACCAACTTCGAGAAGAACAAACACAACGCGAAAGTGGCGACGCCAGGGATCCGCCACGCTTCTAAAAACCCCACCGCAGCATCATTCCTCGACAACTCCGGCACCTCATCCTTAACAAGCTGCTGCGCCTCCACATCACCCTTAAAAGCAGAGCTCTTATTCTCTCCGACCAACAAACTCGTGACTTCCGCACGAGCCTCCACATTCACTGCTTCATCAGCTGCACAAAGAAGGAACGAAAACATGACCGGAAAAAATTAAAAATCATGCTCTAAAAGCAAGAGCAAGTTCCTCGTCATCAAAGTCGGGAAGAAACCCTAATTCTGACCTAATTCTGCTTCAGCGTCGGTTTCGTTCGGCGATGGCAAACCGAGGTCGCGCGGATCGACAACGAGAAGCAACCACACCAAGACGCCACCCGCGGCGAGGATTCCTCCAGGGATGATGAACGACCATCCCCAGCCAAGCTTGAGCGCCGCGGCGGCGATCAGGGACCCGAGAATGTTTCCCACGGACGTGTTCGCGTTCCACACGCCCAAAATGAGGCCGCGCTTCTTCTTCCCGAACCAATTCCCCACGATCGTCACCACCAACGGCCACCCGGTCGACTGGAATAGCCCCGCCGCCATCTGCACCAGCAGGAAGAACTCTAGCCTGTGGATGTCAAGCACCCATCCCACGCCGAACAGGCACACGAAGAAGGCGCTCCCGAGCATTCCACACGCCAGGAACTTGCGGAGGTCCAGGCGATCGCCAAGGTGCCCCGAGAAGTACATCCCGACCGCGTACGCAGCCAGGAAGGCCACGTCCAGCTCGCCGAGGCGGTTTTTGCCGTCGGCGCCGTCGAAGGGCGCCCATCCGCGTGCGGCCGCTCCAGCCCCCCGCACGCGATCGGATCCCGATCCCTCCGGGTCCAGCACGCTCTTCACGATGCTCGGAGGCTTGCGCGACATGTGGAAGAAGGCGTACGCCAGGAACGTAATAACGAGCACCGAAGCCCGATACGTCGAGTAGACGAAGTCGCCGCCGCAGAGGCGCCGCAGGATGACCACCCCCGGCGGCAAACTCCGATCCTGATCCATCCCTCGCACAATCCGCAAACCCCACAAAACTCCTACTCTCAATCACCAATTTCACAACCCAAAACCATCTCTACCCTCTCTCGATCATCAGCTCCAGATTAGTAACCGCGTCGGAAGAGACGGTAACGACGCGGAACCCATCAAACTCCACAAACTCCCACTCTCATTCACCAAATTCACAATCCAAGACCATCTCTACCCTCTCTCGATCATCGGCTCCAGATTAGTAACCGCGTCGGAAGAGACGGTAACGACGCGGAACCCATCAAACCCATCGCAGCAGTTCACGGCAGGCTCTGTTTCCACGGACCTGGCACACGAATTCTGCTCCTGAAACCCTAGTCTCTCCCAGCATTGCAACTCGTGAAGTGGCGGCGATGTTGTGAATTCGATGCGAGAGCGTGTGTGTTTTGTGTGCAGGTTGTTGCGAGGAGTGAGGTGGAAGGGAATATTCGAGAGAAGTGTTCTGTTTGCGTGGGTTTGTATATTCTCACCCCTTTATTGTCACTGGTTCAATGGGCCCGGGAACTTCACTATCACATGTCTCTGCTGAGAAGATGTGATAATGGAGAACCAATTCTGAAATGAGGAGGGCCCGGATTAGTGACCCACTTTGATATCATGGTGATCCTAGCAGAGCACAAATAAAAATTTATAATATTTTCCAGGGATGTTACCTAACTTCTAATTTTAATTTTACATAAATGAAGTTCACAACTACACTAAAGATCACATTTAGTGTATGTCACACTAATTGATTTATAAATGCTATAACTTTTTACTCTTGATGAATATTATTATCGACTATGTCTATAATGATGCACCTCTTTGAGTGGTATAGATAATAGTGCTCTTAGTAAAAATATTCATCAAGAGTAAAAAGTAATAGCATTTATAAATACCTTAGTGTGACATACACTAAATGTGATCTTTAGTGTAGTCCAACGGTATCTTTTACTTTTGATCTGCACAGTATTTTTACTCTTATTCCCAAAAACGCCATTGCACCCAAATCTTTTCGCAATTAATCACATGAATTCATGCACGATATTCTTGTGAGTAATATTCAAGTTCTACAATCGTACTACTGAGCTCTATGGTTGGATGACCTATAACCACCAACTTAAGCTTACTGACCTGTTTATAGCGTTTGTATACGTGGTAAAAAAAAATTTGGGAATTCAAAATAGGATTTCATGAATATTGCAATTGTCGTGACCATTTATTTCTTCATATTGAAATTGCTACAAATTTTTAAAGTGGATAGTAAGCCGTGATTCATTTCTCGACATACAAAACTCTCTACTTTCACAGTAAGTTGTGCTAATGACCAGTTGTCAAAGTACCCATCACTGTGAGCACAAGTGACTAAAAACCAAGAGCTTTGAACCAATTATAACTGAGATCCAATTATTAACTGACTTTCCTAAAATTTTGGAAATTGGGTGGGCGGCTGGCGGTTTTGGCTCACATAAGATTGTTGATTCTGGGGTTGATGGTGGTGATAGGTTATCATATACTACTTTGCCCACCTAACTTACTTTCTCAGTTTCAAATTTAAAACCTTGTAACTTTTTCATTAAATGTCGGATTTAGGAAAAACATTGCACTCCTACAAATGTTCTAGTATTGTCCACCTATTGTCAAATTTTCAAAGAGGAATATCATAAATTGACACCATAGGAACCTAATCAAACCTTTAAAAAACTCATTTCGGGACACTTCTTCCTTTAGGAAAAAAGTGATGATATGAGTTTCCTTAGATTATTGTCCATCACAATTACAAAAAAATTATTTAAGGAACCGGTAATGAAATTGTCACAAGATTTCTCAAGAGGGGGTGTATAAAACCTACCCCTTATATTTATGTTGGAGGTAACCCTCTTTTTACCATGGTGGGACATCCAAGGGTAATTTAGAGCCACAAGCCTCAAATTTGACCAAAAATTCCCAAAAAAGCATGTGGACCCCCAAAACAAGAAGGCCATGCCATTAAGACAAGGGCCCATCCTCCAAAATAAGCTCATAATGCTAAGAACAGTCGGACCTCTTTAAATGATACCTTGATAAGTGATATTTCTCTATAAATGATATGAAAATTTTTGCTCCCAAAAAATTTACACTACTAAGTGTTATATGTTAAGTGTTAGAACATTCTCCGCTCTTTTCTTTGTTAAATTCACCTCGATAAATGATATTTTTTAAAAACACTATAATATATATTGATATTAGAGCCAAAAAATTGGTACTACTTCATGTAATTATCTCATATGTTTTGCACCTAAGACGTTGTTTTTTACAATTAAATATGATTATTTAATAATTCCTTACACTATACTTGTTGGAGAAAGAGGGTTAGTAAGGGGAAGAACTTGTAAGTATAAGTGAGATAGGGAAGGAGGGTGCTATAATAGTTTGAGGGGGAGTGGTGAAGAATTGGGAGAGAGGGCGGTGAAGAGTTCGGAGGGAGGGCGGACAATGTGCGAGGGAGGACGCACAATTGGATTTGGGAGGAAGGGTCAGGGAGCTTTAGGGTTTAAGGTGTGGGTTTAGAAAGGGTAGGGAGCTGTTGAAGGGATTTAAGGGGGCAATTTTAGGGGGTGGAGGGGAGGGATTCGATGTAGTGAAGCCAAGGAGAGGGCTAGGACAATTGTTTTATTTTTCTATTTTAAAAGAGAGAGGTTTGAGAGGGAGAGAGAGGGCTTGGAGTGTGACTAAGAGAGAGTTTTATTAAAAAATAAAAAGAGTTGTTTTTTTATGAGCAAATTTTATTATTGTAGGGTGGTGCAAGTAGGATAATTAAGTACCAAAGATGAGTTTACCGGTTTCATCTCTCGCGTCTTGGCCGAAGGTTGCCATGGTCAAGGGCCGTGAATTCCCATTGCAGAAGCAACAAGAAATCAATTCTTATCATTTCGAGGTCTTTGCTGCAGGTCGAAAGATTTCACACAAGGCATCAGCTGAGTGGGCAAATGACAAGTTCAACAATTCTACATCTGCATTGACTACTGGAAGGTTATTGAAACAAAAGGCATCGGATATCGCCGCGGGCATGGGTACTTTGGGTGCTTCCAAGCGTATGAGAAAGGTGTTACCTTATCAGATGATCTTGTGGTAGCTACAACAAAGAGGCTATATGAGTTGATACCGAGAGATGCCAGTGAGAACGAACTTCAATTTTTAAGTGAATGGATAGAGAAATTTAAGAGAAGATTTAACATCAAGGGTTATGTTTGTGACGGAGAGGATGCATCAGCAGATACTTCAACAACAGTTTGGGTACAGATAGAGAATATTAAGGCCATCGTAGCTGAGTAAGACATTAGTGATGTTTTCAACATAGACGAGACCGGTCTCTTTTTTAGGTTGAAGCCCAACCGTACCTTAGCTACGAAGCGAGTGTCAAGGAAGAAGAAACAGAAGGAGCGTATCACGGTAGCCTTGAGTGCAAATGGTGATGGTAGTATTTGTCTTCCTCCATTAGTTAGAAACCAGTACCACAAGCTTTTACTTCTTGGCACATCGAGAATCTAGAGAACTTAGGCATTATTGTTGAAAGTACATCTTTCAGTCCAACTAGGATCATAGTGGTCCAGCTCAGACACTAAGAAAAATGATGTGGAAAACTGCCACAAGGGCAAAGAATCAGTTACTGTTTCAAATCAAGCCGTTAGCAAGTTGAGATTGCAGCAACAATTGTTTGTTAGCAGGCTGAGGGGTATTAATGCACGTTCCCAAGGTCTTGTATGTATCCTTGTTATTACTCATGCACAATATACACAGAAGCAACTTGTGGCAAAAATATCTTGTGTCTCTGTTCCACATCTGTTTCACACCGTGAACAATGTGTTGGTCTAGTTATTTCTTTTCAATAGGTTATGGGCCCACGGCACCAGTAGCAGCATTCAGATAGACCATGACAGACTGACACTGACTAAAGAGAAGTTTCTCATCACACTTTATTTGCCATACCAGAAACAATTTTATTTGTTCCTTTAAAATAGAGATAGAAGTTATCCATAGGCCATATTAGAGTTGCATTAAGCCGAAACCTGTAAAAATTACTGTGTAAAAGTTGAGAAAAGCTTGGAATCGAGTCAGGTCGAGAGATAGCACCATGACAGAAGCACAGGCCACACGGCCAAACCTGAACACTTACGAAGAAGTCATAAATATCCAAGGCACTGACTCACCAGGCCTCACACAGCCTACTGTGACCACCAGACGTCCAGAGATATCAAACTTCACTGCACACGTAGAAAAACTCACAGGAGAGAATTTTGGAGTATGGAAATTCCAGATGAGTGTCATGTTTCGTGCAAGGAAAATGCTCAGCATTGTAGACGGGTCTCTCACTCAAGAAGCGTCAGATAATCCTGAGGACTGGGAAGACAAGGACACTGCCTGTCAATCTATGATCTTATCTGCAATAGACCCCAAGTTAATGTGCAGACTGCGAACATGCAAGACTGCAAATCAGATGTGGCGTCGCTTGTGCATTGTGTACGAGCTCAATGCCACAGAGAACGTGCAGCTACTGCAACAAAAGTTCTACGAAATGAAGATGAAGCCCGGGACAAAAGTCATGGATCACATAAGTTCAGTCGAGGAGCTTGCAAACCAACTGAACGATTTTGGTGAATCTGTATCGGAGCAAGCAATTGTATGCAAGATTATGTGTTCTTTATCGCCGAGTTATAGACACATGATATATGCATGGGATAACGTGCCTCATTCCATGCAGACCATCGAGGCCCTCACTTTTCGATTCCTCCAAGAGGAGAGCAAGAATCGTGTGCAGGGCGAGACAAACGAAGAAAGTGAGAAAGCTTTCTACACGAGCCGTGGCCAGAGATTGGGAGCAAATCAAAAGGCCATGACACTAGATGAAAAGAAGAAAAAAGCGAGCAGGATTACCGAGCTCAAGAAAACAACTCGCTGCAATCGTTGTGGCTAGAAGGGGCACTGGGAGCGAGACAAAGAATGCCCGGAGAGGAAGGGAGGGCAAGGAGTAAACAAGAATAGCAGTGATGCCAAGAGCGACGCCAACACCGCAACAAGTGAAGAGCAAGACAGTTTGGCTTTTATGGCCCATAGTGGACACGAGATACATGCAGACAATGCGTGGTATCTTGATGGTGGCGCGACAGAACACATGACCGATCGCCTTGATTGGTTTAGCACGTTCTTAGAAATTTCTGAAGGACAGTGGCCAGTAATGATTGCAGATAATACAAAGTTATGGGTGCGTGGCGTCGATCAAATCCGAGTGGAGTGCCTTATCAACCAAAAGTGGAAGCAACGAGTTTTGGACCAGGTACTTTATGTTCCTGTTCTTCACAAGAATTTGTTTTCGGAAGGAAAGGCTGCAGACAAAGGGTTCATCACCACATACACACGTCAGACGTGTTACCTTACGTCTCAAGAGGGCAGAGGAAAGATTGTGCTAATTGGCACAAGGACCGACAAGCTCTATCAACTTGAATTAGTGATAATCCACCCGGAAAGCCAGGCAAACCTGACATCAACCAAGCCCACGTCACAAGCATTGGTGGCACCTTCAGCAAAACAACTTGATTTATGGCACCAGAGACTCGGCCATGCCAATATCGGCACCATCATTCACATGCATCAACATGCATATGTTGATGGCCTGCAGATATCGACTCATGCACTCCCCAACCATCCATGTGAAGGATGCGCAATGGGAAAACTTCACCGCAGCTCATTCCTGAAGGCCAGCATGACACCACCTGCAAATGAACCAGGAATATTTTTCCACGCAGATGTTTGCGGGCTGATAAGCAAGCGTTTTTTAGGTGGCGCACGTTATTTTCTTCTGTTCAAAGACGATTACAGCGGATACCGAATTGTTTACTGCCTAAAAGAAAAGTCCGAGGTTTTTGCATGCTTCAGAGCCCTTCAAGCCTCTACCGAGAAATACACTGGACACAGTATAAAGAAGTTGCGGAGTGATGGAGGAGGCGAATTTGTCAATAAGGAGTTTGCAGCATATCTCACAGCCGAAGAGATCTGCCATGAGACAACTACACCATACTGCCTAGAACAGAATGACAAAGTTGAAAGAGAAAACCGCACACTCGTGGAGTGTGCACGGACTCTACTGCACGCCAAGCAAATCCCCTTGTGCTTCTGGGCAGAAGCGATCCAGACAACAACGTATGTGCTAAATAGAATTGGATCACAAACAAGAAACTTTGTAACACCATACGAGTTATGGAAAGGAAGGCGTCCATCGATCGCACACCTAAGAGTTTTCGGGAGCTTGGCATACGTTCGCGTTCCAAAAGCAAACCGACGGAAGCTTGATCCCAAGAGTATCAAGATGGTTTTTGTCGGCTATTGTCTCACGACAAAAGCTCATCGGCTTTGGGACCCAAGTCGACGTCGCATTGTTATCAGCAGGGACGTTATATTTGATGAATATACGTCACCTTACCAAGTTATTAGCACTGAGGCATACTCAGGGCTTTTCTCGCTAGAGACCCAGCCAACAACTGTTGAGATCCAAATTGGACCAGGTGGAGCCGAGCCTTCATCGCCCATAAATAGACCAGGGTCCACCAACGCAAGTCACAGCGAAAGTCAACATGCAGTAGACAGTCCAGGAGCGTCAACTTCGGACAATCATACACCTGTATCGTCAAATCCGCCAAGCGACCTCCACCTGTACGTTGATCTCCATGAGAATGCAGCTGGCCAGACTAGCCACAAAAGTCCAGCTCTTGGTAATGCCAAAGCCAGATCACCTCGACCAATAAGAACCAGGCAGACACTTGCCAAGTACAACAACTACTACGTTCCAAATTCTTTCGTTGGGGTTGCCACATCTACACAAATCCCTGTGGATCCAGAGAACTACACAGCTGCGATGGCAAGCCCCAATGCGCAAGAATGGCACAAAGCCATGAACGTGGAATACAAAGCGCTCATGAAAGCAGGGACGTGGAAACTTGTTTCACTTCCTGCAGGCCAAAAACCTGTCTCATGCAAATGGGTATATCGTATCAAGACCAACGCGGATGGATCCATTGTCAAGTACAAGGCACGCCTTGTCGCAAAGGGTTTCATCCAAACTAAAGGCATTGACTATGATCAGACATTCAGCCCAGTGGTTAAATATGAGTCGATTCGTACTATGCTTGCGATCGTTGCCCAACAAGACATGCGTCTTGCACAATTCGACGTTCAGACAGCTTGCTTGAATGGTTTGCTTGACTTTATCATTTACATGAAACAACCTCCTGGCTTTGAGGTTGTTGGAAAAAACGGTGTTATCTTAGTGTGTCTCCTGATCAAAAGCCTCTATGGCTTAAAACAGTCTGGATGTATTTGGAACTCGACGTTCGATGAGTTCCTGACCAAGTTCGACCTTAAGGCCACAGAAGCAGACTCGTGTGTATATGTCTCCACACGAGGACCATATCTTATTCTTTCATTGTTTGTTCATGATGAGCTTGCTGCCACTGCGTCGAAATCTCGATTGGCGGAGATGCTTCAATACCTCGAGGAAGCGTTCTCCATCATGAAGTCTAGTGGTGACATTTATATTGGATTACATATCTACCAGGACCTGCGACGAAGACAAATTTACATCAACCAGGTGGTATATTTGCGACGGATTATTGCCAACTTTGGTTTCACTGCATGCACGCCACTCAACATTCCTGCCGACTCAAACGTAAAACTGGACTCAACACCAGAGCTTGCTTCTGACGTGCAGTTCTCCTACTCAGCTGCAGTGGGCAGCCTAATGTTTGCACAAACGTTGAGCCGACCTAATATCAGTTTTGTTGTAAGCAGCGTTGCTCAGTTCACGTCAAACCCTCAACAGACGCACTACCAAGCAGTTCGAAGAATATTTCGCTACTTGGCTGGCACTGTGGATTTGGCCATCTATTATGATGGCAACGCCGACAACATCTTGCTCCTTGCTTATTCTGATGCAGACTACGCAGAAGACATAACTGACCAAAAGTCACGCACCGGCTCTCTTCTCCTCATCAACCACACCCCTGTCGCATGGGTGAGTCGAAAATAGACTTGCGTGGCAACTTCGACTACAGAATCGGAGTATGTGGCAGCAAGTTCCACAACAAAGGATGTCATTTGGTTCAGGCGTTTGCTCGGAAATGTTGGTTTCTCTCAGCTAGCACCCACTCGGTTGTTTTCGGACAACCAAAGCGCAATCCGCCTCGTCCACAACCCGGAATTTCATCGACGGACAAAGCACGTTGACATTATGCACCACTTTATCCGGGAGCACCAACAGCAGGGTAACATCGATGTCTCTTTTGTCCCTACTGCTTCCCAGCTTGCCGATCTGTTTACAAAAGCTCTTCCTGCCGATCATTTCCTATCTCTTTGTGACTCTCTAGGAATGTCACAAATTCCTGCAGCGGATAGCGTGGAGAACATTGACAGCCCGCTACCATGAAGTAGCGGTCTGAGGGAGGGTGTTGATAGTACATCTTTCAGTCCAACTAGGATCATAGTGGTCCAGCTCAAACACTAAGAAAAATGATGTGGAAAACTGCCACAAGGGCAAAGAATCAGTTACCGTTTCAAATCAAGCCGTTAGCAAGTTGATATTGCAGCAACGATTGTTTGTTAGCAGGCTGAGGGGACTTTGTTTTCAACTATACCATTCAAAGGTACCACTTTTAGTGCCTTTTTTATCAAGATAACCTTGAGAAACCATGATTTTGCTTTCAATTATATCCTTCAAAACTGCCACTTTTACTGCCTTTTTTATATTTATCAACTTACCCTTGATAGACCATGACTTTGTTTTCAATTATATCATTCAAAACTGCCACTTTTAGTGCTTTTTTCTATCAATTTACCCTTGAAAGGCCATGATTTTGTTTTCAAGTATACCATTCAAATGTACCACTTTTAGTGCCTTTTTATATTTATCAATTTTCCCTTGAAAGACCATGACTTTGTTTTCAAGTATACCATTCAAAGGTACCACTTTTAGTGCTTTTTCATCAAGTTAATTTTGAATGACCATGACTTTGTTCTCATATCTAACATTCTAAATTTCCCCTTTTGGTACTTTCAAGTTTCTATCAATTTTCCCTTGGAAGGTCATGATTTTGTTTTCAATTATATCATTCAAAACTGCTACTTTCATTGCCTTTTAAAAATAAAGTCAATTTATCCTTGAGAGACCATGATTTTGTTTTCATTCATATCATTCAAAACTGCCACTTTTAATGCTTTTTTTTATTGATGGTATACTCCATTGAATGGTATACTCCGAGATTCGATGCTCGACGGCGCATCCTTGATAAGCCTCAGATTTGTGTCTCTAATCGACGTGAACATCAAACGAACTTTACTTAATGATCTGCCTACAATTCCTCCTCAAACCAAAGAATTCGCTTCCTCATCATGAAAAAAGAACGACAAACTCATGTTACACTTGAATACTTAAACTAGGCAGTGGAATGGAAGACCGTCGAGGCTTGCTCAAAGAGCCGATTCTTGAGAGTAGGATCGACCATTAGATACCATTTTAAAATTACGGCTGTCATGCTCCCATTTCATTATGGGTTGATGATCACAAGTGGCCGTGCAGAAATACATATCAAGAGAAAACAAATTTGATATTTGGTCATGCTTGCTACCAAAGAATTTATAGCTGATCACAAGTGGCTATACAGAACAAATTTCTCTTCAGCTATAAATTCTTTGGTAGCAAGCATGACCGGCGAGACCTTAGAGATTCTATGAGTCTAATAGATTATGTAGAACATCATGTATACATTGGATACACATCACCACAACACTAATTCACCGATGTCACTATAGTTTGCTAGAGCCTACATCAATTCTTGTAGCAATGATCTAATAAGTATCATAACTTGGGATGTGTCACTTTTGGTGCTAGTTTCCTCCGAGATCTGTGTGAGTGAAGGTAGACAGATAGAAATCACAATGAGGGTGATGCCAAAGCTCTGTGATACCTCTTGTGTGAGTGTAGGAATTTGAGTCAGATCTAGATCTAGATGTAAATCGACATATATGTTGTAGGATGCCTGTGTTTGCACTCCAGATTTTGAAGCAGGCTGGTGGAGAGTAGTGTTAGCTGCAAATGCATTGGTGTCCAGATGCAATATGTTGGATTTACTAGACACTAGGAATGCCACACAAACACCCACACTCACACCTACCATATCACTCACCTATCTCAGATTGCCTCTAAGCCACTCTTGCATTAGATCTAGAATGAATAGCAGTTTAGAACAACTAACAACTTGTAGGAGACAACACACAGATGCCATTACTCGCAAGACGAAGAAGCGACACGCCCAACAAGATCAGCAACAACAAATGCGGCACAGACACATGAACAACATACACCAAGTAAAAGCTTTCTCTCCCACTCCCTCCACTTTGCAACAAATGTTGGTCAAAATATGTATTGCCTTTCTGCTTTTCCAATGTTCTGCAAATGCCCACTGGGATGCACGCAGTAGCTATTTCCATTGCAGACATATGCATGCTAGACTACACAGATGCAGTAGAACAACAACAACAACAAAACTCTCTTTCACCAGAGTGCTAGAGG
Organism: Bryoerythrophyllum caledonicum; assembly: GCA_963971425.1. Lineage (NCBI taxonomy): Eukaryota > Viridiplantae > Streptophyta > Bryopsida > Pottiales > Pottiaceae > Bryoerythrophyllum > Bryoerythrophyllum caledonicum. The sequence goes on from OZ020524.1 coordinate 3,714,080, forward strand.
AGCGCCCCCTTATGGCTCGACTTGGCAGCGAAACGCAACCGCCCACCCGATCGATCCTCCAAACAAGACGAACGCAACCAGTGGAGTTTCCACTTGAGCCTACACCTATAACATCACAAGATGAGCAACATCCGAGCAGACAGCCTGCAACCGCAACTACAGAAGAAACGCATGGAGAGCAAGCACCATCGCCCTCGCAACTGCAACTGCAACCCGAGAGCCAACAGAAGGAGAAACAACTGCGACCTAAGCGACTGGAGACACTCTCCGACAAGAACTGCTCGCATCGACATCCTCGTCCAGCGTGCCAGACGACATCTTTTCCATGCGCATCGACTCAACAGCAACTCAAACGAGCTGATGATGTAAGAGACCATGGCAAATCACCAGATCAAGCAGCAAAAGCCGCAACTCCAGCCCCAGCTCCTGTAATGCAAGATGCTAAAGCTAAGCCACAACAACGAAATCAAAGGGAACAGAAGCAGCTGAGAGCCACGTACCTCAAGCCCGTAGCGGAGACTCAAGAAAAAACCAGCTTAATCAAAAATCCTCAGCACCTGCGCCGGCTGAAGATCAGAGGCATTGATAGCGCCACCTGCTCAAGTCACACAAGATGGAAGCAAACATTTGCGTCAACGCACGAGATTAAATATCAGGATTTGCTGATTCAAGAGAAGACAAAGAGACAAGGAATTCAACGGAGCTGCAACAGCAGAGAGGAGACAAGGAACTCAACTGTAGTTGCAACAGGCAAGAAGAGAGGAGGGATTCAACGGAGCGCTAACAACGGTAACCAACAGCACCAAGAACAACACCAAAACCACCAAGGCGCAGGTGCCCAGGTAAGCTCTAAACCCTATCCCACATGTCAAAACAATCTTGAAACAAGCATAGTAAAATTTGAACCTCTAGATGTGAAAAAACAAGAAATCCCTGCTCAACTATTCACTAACTTTCTTTACAAGCCGCACAATGGAAAAAGAAGAACATCCAATGTGCAACCATCAAGAAACCCTAAATTTTTCTACTGCGTACCCACACAACTTTCACCTAGGCACAATAACCTAAAAATTAGAGCAGAGACACATATAAACTCTCCCGCCTGTGAACTCCTCCTCTCACTTCTACTGAGCGTTCCTACTGCTTCACTAGCACACATAATCCATTACAGGATAGAGGTAGCTCAGAGAGATAAGCAACAAGCTATTGAGAGATTCAATGTTTATTCAATTCGCATTCATAGTATAGAGCAAGTAGAAAAGAAGTACCTTAGAAGGTAGAGGCAACGTTGGAGTTCGGAGACGAGGGAGGCGGACAACGTGAAGATCATGAATTGCTGCAGCATCAGCGGAAAGCGTGGTTCAGACGGCGGGAGAGGTACACAATGTCGCACGCGCTGTGAAGGCTTCAGGAGAAACCAAGACCGGAGGATTCGTGACTGTTGCCTCAGAGCGGGACAGCGAAGGGCGGGGGGGGACGGCTACGAAACCCTCTGCACAGGAGGTGAAGCTCCTGACGACGTAGGAGGAACTCCCGAAGACGGAGGCGGAGCGCTCGAAGGCGGAGGCGGAACTCTCGACGACCGTGGCGGAGCCCTCGAAGACGGAGTCGGAGCCCTCGAAAACAGAGTCGGAGCTTTCAGTGACGGTACCAAAGCTCTTGAAACTGCAACCGAAACTTTTCGAAGAAGACCAAGGTGCGACAGTACCTGCAAAAGACTGGAGGTTGCAGACAAAAGGAGTTGCATCGGAGCTAGAGCAACAGACTGCTGAAGAGGTCTCGAGCACCCGAGAAGGACGAAATCAGAAAGCTGTTAGGACGACCGCACATCAAACCCCAACTACACTGTCATTTCTGTGGATCGCAGCTAAGGTGGTTCCGAAACCAGGTAAGTCTTGTTGTTTGTCATTTTCAGAACCGTATAAACTCATCTCAACTTGCTACGACAAGATTGAGTATGTATGTATTGACTGCAAAAAAAATATGAACCTTTTGAAAGCTCACAGCCATTGGCTGGAGCTAACTTGTGTCTGCCTCTGTCCACTTAGGTCATTGGTAGAAAATGGAAACGTCATTAGATCTGTAAGGGGGAATTTGTGCATGTACTATTGTGTGTGGGGGAAGTCGAGAATGTTGCAGAGTCTTGGTAGGGGGTATGCTAAGTTAGAAGTCATGTTTGGTGTAAATGGGTTTAGACTTTTGCAACTGAAGCTGAATATGTGTAGACTTTTAATGCCATTAGAATGTATGTATGTATCTGCCAACCAGCACAAGCATCAGTTAGAGAAGTGTGAATGGAATTACATGTGTTCTATGTTAATATCCAAGGATCAATCTAAGATAGGCAGAAAATGCCTTGAGATTGTAGGAGTTTCTCCATGTATACAATGTTTTAGGAAATGTATGATTAGGCCTTTAGGTTTGCTTGCACATGAGACTTTCCTCTTCCCATTTACACTCCTTCTATCAGGCCCACAACTTAATTTGTGGAAAGAAGGATTTGTTGGGATGATAAGAGGAGATACCTTCACAAACTCTAGCAAATTCTTAAACTTATCTTGTTATTGCCACAGAATGTCAACTCCTACCAATGCCATTTCTAGCACTAGAAAACTGTGTGAAACAAATGTTGAAAATATTGCAGACTTGTCAAGTGGTCAAAAACGTCATGTATTGGCTGTAGTCCTCTCTAGCCAAAAGAAGGTCAAGGGCATAGCATCTGAGATGCAACGCCTTCTCTTTTGGCTAGGATTTCATGTATTGAACTCTTTGGCAATTGACAATAATTGTCCCAAAGAGCCATCATACTCAGTTGGCGAATTGGTCAGATATGGAATGGCTCATGAGGATGCACTCGAATGGGTAGAGGCAACTCCCTCCTTCCCATATGTCCTACAAGATGAATGGCCATCTAAAAGGGCAGATGGGAAGGAAGGAGGGCATTTCAATCTCACTCAATTACCACAAGATGTGGAAATTGACGAGTTTGGATTTGCTCTGGATTACCAAATTGCCATCTTCTTCGAGGTAGGAGAAAGAGTCATTTCAAGAGATGAAGTATTTGATTGGACCAAGGAAAGGCTGAAAAAGATGGAGAGAGAGTTGGGGGATCTTTTGGGAGAACCATTGGCAGTCATGTGCTACCATGGTTCGAAGAGATGGAGTGGATCCTTGAAACTCCATATCAAAAACCCGGAAAAGGATGGTTCTATTCTCCTCCAAGGCATTCGCCCTTTCATCCTAAAAGTGGATGAAACCACTTTTTGGAGAGGGAAAGTTTCCAAGTCTTTTGATGCCATAGCCATAGCAAGTCTCCTCTGGGTTAGAATTGCAAGCCCCAACCTCAAGGGGAAAAAATGGTACAAGATGTTTGAAGAGATTGTGCATGATAGTTTCAAAAGGGGTCATGAGTTTGAAGTCACAAATGTCCAAAAAAATGACTCGGTTGACTTTGCATGGATTAAAATCCTATCCCCGGAAGAAGCTAGACGTATCAAAGCTCACAAGATTTCATTCTTGAATGAAATCATGGATGTGAACTTTGCAAGTATGGGAAAGCTCTCCGAGGATGACAAAGCAAAGAAAAACGCCGTAGTCCTCATTGCCAAAAATCTCAATAAGACCAAGTCAATTGAGTTGTTGGAAGAGGGGATCAAGTCATATATGGGTGTTGGCAATGTTGTGGGCACCTTTTTCCGCCTAGAAAAAGGAAAGCATGTAGGTACTTGCAATGTGCAATGCCTAAATGCTGCAACCTACAAAAAGCATGTCAAACAAAGTGCAAAAATACTCAACAAATGGGTAGAATTTGCACCACACCCTAAGAGTTTGGATGGAACAATTGCACCATCTAGCGCTGAATTAGTAAGATTAGGATTTTCAGATGTTAATACCGCTTTAGCCAGCACCATCCAAGCCCTCGAAAATGCACCTTTCAAAGGATATTCCAAGGCGGATCTTCACAAGATGGTAGAAGATGCAGTTTCCAAAGGAATGGCAACAACAATGGTGGAGATTCGGAAAGAAATGAGCACTCTTTAAGAAGAAATAGTGGTGGAAGCAAGAACCTATGCGGATAAGGTACAAGCAGATTCAAATCGCAACTCAAGATTCCAAATTGAACAATTAAATAAACAAATGAGAGCTACTCTTGAATCCCTTCAAGCCGACCACCCCAACACCGCGGAAATTGAAGGATGCATGGACTTGTCAAACTAGTTACTTCCAATGTAGCGTCGGTAAAACTATACTATATAGTATATTTATATACTAAAAACAAAAAACAAAAAATAAATAAAGTATCAATAGATACTAAAAAACAAAAAACCAACCAAAAAACAATTCATCCAAAAAACAATATCCATCCAAACCACAAAATTCACCCAAAACAGTATTTTCATCCAAAACAATATTTTCATCCAAAATATCGATTTCATCCAAACTATAAATTTCATCCAAAATACAAAATACATCCAAAATACAGATTACACCCAAATTACATAATTCCCTCTAAACAAATAATTCATCCAAAATTCAAATCTCATACAATACTAAGTACTATACAAAAACTTCTAAACAAACACTCTACGACCTCGGCCTACCGATCTCGCCACAAAGCAAAACACAGAAAAAATACAAATCAACACATATACAATTGGTTTGCTAACTCAATCACAAACCAATCACCTAAATTCATTACAATCTCGCATTACCTACCTTTACAACTAGAACAAATAATACCTGCATTACCTAACCTATTCACCACAGTAAAATTCATATCAACTAAATATTATAAAATAAACAATAAAAAACCTAAATCAATCATTTACCGCGGATACTACTTCATAAACAAATTGGCCCTACTTCAATGTAGGGACATTGAATCTAATCCAGGGCCAATGCCTAACATACTAAGAACACATCCATCCACACATACGAAAATAGCTAAAACATACTTCATCCCGAATACAATTAAATTACATCCGGAATACCAACACATTGCAAACTCATTTGCTCCAATTTTAAAAAATAACCACCACCTACATCATCAAGCAATCATTGAATTTCCACATTTACATCAATACATACAAATGCAAATACAATCTCCACTACCTCACATATTATATGCATTAGTCGTTACCATACATCCATCAGTAAATAAATGCAATGATATATTAGCCCAACCTCATACTTACTACTTTAATAATATATGGACTAATACACTAATAATTAGATTAGCTAATCTCAATAATCCTCCAGAATGACACATCCTCACACAACATCCATACACCAAATTCATTGAAACAAACCAAGATCTAATATCCCCTAAAAACTCTATTCATAATGAACTATACAAATTTATCCACAACCAAGATACACCACCATCACCAACCACACTTCAAAGAAAATTTCCTTTTCTACCAAATAAACTAATAACTGAAGCACTGCGCTGTTTCGAAAGCCTAAACGAATACTCACACCCACCACCTCTTTCAAACATCCCAACACCCACACCAAGAATAAACATCAATACTAATTATGAAACAAACATAGCTACAGTTCAAGGTTTGAGAGATGAGAGAGGAGTAGCTCCGTGAAACCTGGTGAGGAGAGGTTTAGGTGTTAGGCAGAAACGAAGCACAAGGCATTGAGAGAAGCTGGATCTCATTGCAAATCCCGTTGTGCACCTCGTTTTGTTGCTAGAAGGTGTTTCTAGGATGTGTAAGAGTGTTGGCAGGGATTACAAGACCTTGATCTACTGTTACAAGTTTGAAAGGGCTGCAAAGGATCTAGCACTAGTATGGGAGAGTAGATCTGAAGTGGGGCTCTATGTTGGCCCAGATCTAGCTCTAGGTCCTGCACTACCCACGTCAAACATGTACAAGTAGTTCCAGATCTGGATACCATACCACAACTAGAAACATCACACCATTCACCTCCTCAACCAGGACACAAGCACACACTTGAAGATCAATTCCAGCCCACAATGTGCACAAGACCAACGCCAAGATACAAGATCAGCCCACGAGATTCAACAAACCCAAGGACCAGATAAGTCTCATATGTGTATTCTGTACTTAGGAAAATTTCAATACTTCTTATGCAAACTTGATAGTAAGATGCTAGGGACTGCTGATGTTGTGTTATACATAATTAACCCCTATTACAAGGAGCCAAAAAGCTACCATAGATCGAGAAGAGCAACACTAGTACGCCAGGTACAAAGCAAGGAGCAGCAGTACCCGAGGAAGACCACCAAGCCACCTGCAAAAGAAATGCACCGACGTCAACGCTCTGCAACCACCAAAACCATCAACAAAACCAAGACAAACAACAACAACGACGCAACTCCCATCATGGCCAAGGTACGTTTCCAAAACTCTAATCTAACCATTTTCTGCTTGATGTTACATATCATCAGGAAAAACCACGAACTCTCAAGACAGGCAGCCAACAGAAGAGGAATACACAGACAAGACAAACAGGAGGCGAATAAAAACTCAACATCGACACACATGAACCTACCGAAATCAGGAATGAAGGAAGAACAGATCCGCAGATCCCAATACTGCTTCTGCACACTTAGTGGTAAGGTCCCAAGGACTGCTGATGTTGTGGTATACATGACTAACCCCTATAACAAGGAGCCACAAAGCTACCATAGATCGAGAGGAGCAGCACTAGTACGTCAAGGGCAAAGCAAGGAGCAGCAGTACCCGCGAAAGGCCACCAAGTCACATGCGATAGAAACGCACCAACGTCAACGCTCTGCAATCACTGAATCCATCGCCAAACCCAAGACAAACAACAACAACGACGCAACTCCCATCATGGCCAAGGTACGTTTCCAAAACTCTAATCTATCCATTTTCTGCTTGCTGTTACATATCATCAGGAAAAACCACGAACTCTCAAGACGGGTAGCCAACAACAGAAGAATATACAGACAAGACAAACAGATGGCGAACAAAAACTCAACATCGACACACACGAACCTACCGAAATCAGGAATGAAGGAAGAGCAGATCCGCAGATCCCAATACTGCTTCTGCAAACTGAATGGTAAGGTCCTAATGACTGCTGATGTTGTGTTATGCATGACTAACCACTATAACAAAGAGCCACAAAGCTACCACTGATCGAGAAGTGCAGCACTAGTACGCCAGGTACAAAGCAGGGAGCAGCAGTACCCAAGGAAGACCACCAAGTCACCTGCAAAAGTAATGCACCGATGTCAACGTTCTGCAACCACCAAAACCATCGTCAAATCCAAGACAAACAGCAGCAACGACGCAACTCCCATCAAGGCCAAGGTACGTTTCCAAAACACTAATCTAACCATTTTCTGCATGTTGCTACTTATCATCAGGAAAAACCAAGAACTCTCAAGATGGGCAGCCTACAGTAAAGGAATATACAAACAAGACAAACAGGAGGCAAACAAAAACTCATCACCAAAATACGTGAACCTGCCGCAATCAGGATTAGAGAAAGAACAGATCCGAAGACTCCACAACTTAAGAAGACCTAGGCAACACACAAAAACAAGATGCGAGCACAACCAGCTTCCACAATGACACACAAAAACAAGATCTGTGCACAACCAAGTAAGCGCCCACATAACTCTACCACCTTTATCCTCCCACTCTTGCAATTTCTTTCCATATGATTACAGGAACAATGAGAAATCCACAAAGACATACTGCCAACTACTGTTGTTACGAAACCCTAGCCGTCACAACATTCCAGAAAATGACAAATCCATGAAGGACCAAGATCCAACATTTCATCTACAACATCAGAACCGCCCAGCTGAAGTCAAACGGCACTCTGTAGGACCCAACCCTAAACGGACACAAACTCAAGAACAACAACGTTCATCGAACACAACGACATCCACCAAACAACAATCCTCCACAAGGTATATAACACGATACCATCTACCTCTTGAATCCTCTCACTTTGCTATACAACGCACATGCATTGTCTCAGCCTCTGCCTGCGTGAAGGATACATACCTGTGGAGAATCCAGTAGGAGAAGGAGCTGCCGCCCTTGCAGCTGACAAAGACTCACCACACCCGTGAAGAACTCTCCCCTCTTGTCTTCCAGTTGTTTTCGTTGTTTTCGTTCTGCACCTCATCTAGTCATGAATCAACTGACCCCAATTTATTGCTGATTCACTCCCTCCAGATCGGCTTATGCCTATGCAGGACAGAAGAATTCTCAGAATCAGGGGAGAAGCCACTCATTCAACATACGAGGTTAGCAAGGCGGCAAACCAGATCCAAGCCCAAGCGAGAGGTATCTCACCTCATAGTTACGGAGGTGCTTGATACACCTTCAGCAGTGAAGAGCCGTGGAATAGTCCCGGCAAACCCTGGTACGATACCGAAGCTCACAGATCTTGCAGGATCGCCCAGGCGCCCCCAACCCACCACGACACTTGCCATCAACAATAGCTCTCGGTACTGTACCTGCATTACACGAAAAGAAGTCAGCCTGCGGTTCACTGCAATCGCGACAGCAACCAACAAGGACGGGTGCACAAGGAATCAAGCCGTCAAGGGAAGCCAGAGACAACTACAACATACGTCCCGGCATCGACTTACTCCATCGCACCTGACCTCATTGCACAAGAGAAGTCAAAATTAACTCCGCCAGAGCGATCTGTACGCTCTACGGCGCAATCCCAACTTGGAAGACAGGTGGGCTGAACTCAAGAGTCGGAGCGCGGGCGTTGATAGCAACGCAGGAAGCCCTACCGTGGCAGGCGAGGGAGTAAGCCCGGACGCCACAAACCCTCGAGGCCGCTCGAGATCAAGAACCCCAGAAACCGCTCCCACGAGCCGCAGTCTCCATAAGCGCCGCAGCCTGGACAGCTGTAGCCCTCATAGTCGTGTAAACGCCGCAAACTGTACAGGGAGCGCCCTTGGGCACCAGAGCCAGCGACAAGCTCGTCACCAAGCCAAGACAAGCTGTGCAGAGGTCAAGAGCGAGCACCCGAAGTTGGAGTCCAGACTCAGATACGAAGCACCCCAACCTGCGGGGTAGGCGAGAAGAAGCCCCAAACAAAGAACCAGAGCGGGAACCACACCAACCCCAACGGTCACCCGACGCCTACAGCAGGCTCAATACAGTACGTATGTTATCTACCATTACTAACCAGTTCATGTTGTTCAGCCACAAATTGGCAACAAGTTAAGTTCATACCATCAAGTCATAGCTCTCTCCCACTCTACTCTCTGATTAGTAGTATTTCTTCCCATTGGGTTTATTATGCAAACCAATGGGCATGTGCACAAATCCTAATATCAAAATTGTTTACTTGGGGAGGTGACCTCTTTTATGGCACCTCTCATGTGTGTGTACGGATAATAGTCTCTAAAAGTCATAAACTCATCTCCTCCCAATTAGAACTCTTAGAAGTTAGGGGTCAAGGTGCTTGCTTGAATGTCATCTACACTACTGCTCTATTCTCCTTTTTGATTACATTAACTTCACCAAGCCCTCAACGCATGTTGTGGGAAGAAGTTCAAATCAAGGTGATAAGGAGTAATACTATAGTGACTCTACACTTTACCGCTAGTGACACCCTTGCGTTTGTTATTGACAGATTGGCTCAACTCCAAACTATGGCTACCCCCTCTAAGAGATTGTTTATAGAGGCAGTTGAGGAAAATGCATGTACCGTAAATACACCTCCAAATGCGTTAGCAGTTGCAAATACCTCCCAGAAAAAGGTGAAGGCAACAAGTTTGCCTCACACCGAATACTGGTTAGGGTTCAACACAATGAACACTCTTGCAAAGAAAAGTGGTAGCCCCAAAGTACCATTGATTACCTTAGAAGAATTAGTGCAAAATGGTTTAAGTCCTATAGAGGCAGCTGAAAATGTTGAAGCAATACCATCTTTTCCTTTCGTCCCTCAAAGGGAATGGCCCTCGAAAAGAATCGATGGGAAGTTGGGCGACCACTTCAATCTTACCCAACTTCCAAGTGAAGTTGAGGTAGATGAAGTTGGTTTTGCTTTAGATTACCAAGTTTCAATTCACTTTGAACTTGGTGATCAAACATGGGGAAAGGAGGCTGTGTTAGAGAAAGTCAAAACAAGGCTAAAAAACATGGGGATTCCCTTGGGCACTCGGATTGGTGAACCAGTAGCAATATTTTGCTTTCACCAATCCGAAAAATGGAACGGGGTGGTGAAATTACACCTAGAAAACCCGGAGAAAGATGGAAAAGGGCTGCTAAATGGTTTGAGGCCCTTCATTCTGACCTTGAATGAAGGAATTCCACATCTAGGCAAAGTGTGTAAAACATACGATGCTTTGGCCTTTTCGCACCTCCTATCGGTCAAAATCTCCGGCCCCAACCTTGCCAATAGAAAGTCATGTGACCTACACAATGAGATAGTAAAGGATAGTTTTGCGAGAGGATATGATTTTGAAGTCAGAGGGATAGAAAAGAAAACCATCTTTGAGTTTGCATGGGTCAAAACCCCCTCTCCCATGCAAGCGGCCCAGGTTAAGGACTACAAAATCTCATTGCACAATGAGATCTTTGTACCGGCCTTTGCACCCCGGAAGATGGATGAGGATGAGATTGCAAAATAGAATTGTCTAATTCTCATTGCAAAAAATCTCAACAAAACAAAAAGTGAAAAAGAGCTAGCGGATGGGATAAAATCCATACTCGGGGTGGAGAATGTGGTTGATACATTCTTCAAACTTGAACATGGTCGGCATGTAGGAACTTGCAACATTGAGGGTTTAAATGCTGCGGTATATAAAAAATACGTCAAACAAAGTAAACAACTCCGCGGCAAGTACATCATGTCTACCCTCCACCCCAAAAGTTTGGACGGGAGTAACAAACCAAGTGTGGATGAATTGACAAGATTAGGGTTTTCGGATGTAAACGTTGCTGTAGCAAATGCAGTAATTGCCATGGAAAATGGCCCAATCAAAAACAATGGTGTCACCCTACAACAACTCCGAAGAGAAATGAAGACTATGAAAGGGGAAATCGTGGAAGAAGCTAGACAATACGCGGACCTAGTGCAAGCTAACACGGTAAAATCCTTTAGAGGGGAAATGTCAACCCTACGCTCTCAACTCATTGCTACCATCATGGCCGTTGAATCTCAAGCATCGGAGCGGGAGCAAAGAGCCATTGAGAACAAGATGGATATGTCAAACTAATAGCGTCAAACAACGCTACAACTATAGTATATATATATACTAAAAAACATAGTAAAAAAACACTAAAAATATATATAAATACAAACAAAAGAAAATTAAAGCATATTATAGTATACTTATATACTACAAAACAACAACAACAACAACAACAACAACAACAACAACAACAACAACAACAACAACAACAACAACAACAACAACAACAACAACAACAACAACAACAACAACAACAACAACAACAACAACAACAACAACAACAACAACAACAACAACAACAACAACAACAACAACAACAACAACAACAACAACAACAACAACAACAACAACAACAACAACAACAACAACAACAACAACAACAACAACAACAACAACAACAACAACAACAACAACAACAACAACAACAACAACAACAACAACAACAACAACAACAACAACAACAACAACAACAACAACAACAACAACAACAACAACAACAACAACAACAACAACAACAACAACAACAACAACAACAACAACAACAACAACAACAACAACAACAACAACAACAACAACAACAACATAAAACAACAACAACATAAAACAACAACAACATAAAACAACAACAACATAAAACAACAACAACAACACTCTACACCCCTCCCTCTAAAAACCATAAACATTACTCATTTGAAACTACCACCCTCCACCCTTCAATAGATGAATGCAACAATATCACCAACCAACACTCTACCAACACAAACCCTACACATTGGACAAATACATTATTAAACACCCTATCCTCCTTACACAATCCCCCTGAAAGACATATAGATATACCCCACCCCTACACTAAATTTCTAGAAGAAAACCAACACCTTCTTTAACACAAAACTTCTTTACACAACGACCTATATAACTTCATTCATAGCCAAACCTCACCCCCTTCTCCCGATGAACTACAACAAAAATTTCCTTATTTCCCGCACAATCTTATCTTTGAAGCCCTTAGATGCTTTGAACCTATTCATGACTACACACACCCCACGCCAACACCCGCTTACATTTCCCCCCCACTCTACAACCACGAAAACATAGATAATAGAAATACATACATTACTACATGGAACGCCTCAACGTTAAACACTGCCCTACCATGCATCCACAACCTAACCACCCACACCAACACACCACCCGCCATCATTACCATACGAGAAACTAAAATAACCGCTACTAAATCCACAAAATACATACAAAAGTTATTCCCAAACTATAAAATTATTTTCAACAACACCCACTCCCTCACATGATGCATCCAACAACGAAGACCATATACACCGGCAAGAGGAGGTCTACTCATGCTCATACACCAATCATATGCCTTCCCCGGAAATATTACTAAAATCCCTACCCCGGCAAACATTTCACCATATCTTCAAATCATTGAAATAACTAACCGACCCCTCCAACCATGGCTCATCCTTCACCTATATATGCCTTCACACACAGAAGACTCTAGGCTTATTCCGATAATCCAAAACTCCATCACATCACAAGTAAACACACACACTAACCACACAATAATACTCTGTGGAGACTTTAACCGGGATATTGCCCTTATTGGACGACGAAACGGAGTGATCCTTACCCCACCACTTGACATAGACTATCAATGGCAAAGGTACACGAACGATCTAGATTTACATCTAATCCCAACAGATACACAATACTCTCGTCAAGGTGGACTTAATTACACACACACTAGCCTAATTGATGGATTCTACATTAAAACACCTAACCATACTCAATATACATCCATTACCAATACCACAACCAACTTAAACTCAGACCACTTCCCAATCCAACTCAATATACCTCACAACACCCTTATAAGCAGACCTCCCACTACCATCAACTCAAATAACATTAAAATACTAAACCCCATTCCAAAAGAAAACCTTGCTAACTTTAACACAATATTCTTTGAAAAAAACTCACTACTAATAGACTCCCTTACCAATACTCTTTCTAACCATCAACACCTCACACAGATACAATGGCAGGAAGCTTGTACAACTCTTGACCAAATCATTAATGAAATCTCTAGTACACTAGAAAAGACTTGCAAAGCACCTCCACTCCCACAACTCACACCTAGAACCTCGAAACAAGGGGGGTATCTCCCAAGAAAGCTAGCAAAAAAGTCGAAACAACATCTTGTCATATACCACACGATTCGTAAAACAATTCATATCGCTAAAACTAACCAAAATTGGCGAACCCACCCTATACTCTCCGAACTACAAAACCTCCGCCACCCTGAAATCCCACAAATACCACTACCCAACATCCATCACGAAGATTGGTTAATAGACATTGCAATCATTGCAAAAAATGCCAATAAAGAAGCTCAGAAAATTACCACAAAATATGCAAGAGAATGTGTCAAAAAAGCCATTTCTAAGTACCGTCAACTGTACGAAACTAGCCCAAAAAAGATCCATAGAAAAGTCTTTAAAAATAACACAAACCTGCCACTAGACTGCATTTCAGATCAAAACAACAACATTCTAACCAACCGAGATGACATCGCAAATGAAATACATTTCCAACAATCCAGAAACAATAGTCCAACCACCCCCCCATGCCACTTCCAACCACAACATATACCAACATGCACGAGCGGTGTTAGGCAACACCCGTGGCATGACTTGGACGGACTTACTATTGATAAAAGAGGCGTTCCAACAACACCTCTCCACACATATTATAACAGAGACACATACAACATGTGCCTAAAAAATTTAGGAACCAACAAGGCACCCGGCCCGGACCTTATACCTAACTCAATCCTAAAAAACATGCCCCCAAGATTCCACGATCTCCTATCACTATTCTTCCTCCACTGCTATAAACAAAAATCCATCCCCACATCTTGGAAAACAAGTCTAACAATCTTATTATACAAAAAAGGAAACCCATCCGAGCTACCTAACCACCAACCTATTGCCTTAGCTAACACCATTTATAAATTATATACTAGCACACTAACATCAATATTATCGGCTTACGGGGAAACACACCAAATATTACATGAAAGCCAAGAGGGGTTTAGAGCCGAGAGGAGTACTTCACGGCAACTTCAAACCCTCATTGCTGCACTGGAAGATGCAAAATTCACTAATAAAGACATTTACATACTCTACATCGACTTTAAAAACGCATTTGGTTCCATTGACCATCCTCGATTACTAGCCATAATGAGCGACCTTGGGTACCCGGAAGACACAGTCACACTTGTTGGCAATATATACTCCCAATCTACCACTACATACACCGGAGAATTCTTTGGTAAAACACGCCCTATCCCCATCCAACGGGGTACCATCCAAGGCGATACACTGAGCCCATACCTCTTTATTATCTTTCTAGAACCTTTATTAAGATGGCTCCAAAGAGGTAATAATGGCTACACATTTGGCACCTCAAAAATTACCGTACACTCGGCCGCATATGCCGACGTTCTAGCAGCCATCTCCGGTCACCTTAAATCATTCCAAATTCAATTAGACAAGATAGACAAATTTTGTCTTTGGGCCGGGATGGAACTTGGGGTCCAGAATATGTGCCGTAACCGGTTGCCCAAACAAATCCAAAATAAATTCGATCGCCTTCAAAGCCCTCATTCAAGCCACCAATATCCAATATCGTAGCCAACCAATTCCGGTTCTTAACCAAAACCAACCCTACATATACCTTGGAATAAATCTAGTCCCATCGTTAAAATGGAAAACTCAAATCCACGCTACTACTACAAAACTTATTAAACAATGCAAGGAACTTACATTATGTCCAACTACATTACAACAAAAAATAAAAATGATTGATACAGTCATACGCCCGGGTATCTCATATAGTTTCTATGCGGTCCCTTATTCTATGCCCGCCATAAACAAACTGGATAAGAAAATCATAGCCCTACAAAAGAAAGTATGCGGACTTCCTAATTGTACTCCCAATGTCATAACACAACTCCCTCACGAACTATTTGGATTAGAAGCTTTTTCCCTCAAAAATGCCTATCTACGGTGCATTGGAGAACAACTCCAGAATGCACTTAACGACAAAGGACGACTAGGTCTAATCTATAGTGGACTCCTTCGGCACATCCTTGCCATCTATGGAGGAGCACAATACCTCCAAAGACTTAAAAGATCTGATTGCCTTCGGTCCCCTATTACCCGCACACTTTTTTTACTAAAAATAGAAGGCCAAACATTTCTAAAAAGCACGCTAGAAGATTTCCTACTAGGCCCCGCGCCACTCGAACAAAACTGGACAAATGAAATACATAACCTCCCAAGACTTAACCGACAATTATCCGACAAACTCTTACAAAAACTTATTTCTGCAAACATTACCGATATAAAACAAATTACACTACCAAATGGTACACACCTTATGGACGACAAGAGCTACAAAACATTCTACAGCACCCCCCATAAATTAATAAAAAGTGCACTAAATATTGCTAAACAACTTTTTTGTCATCCCCCATGTCTCCCTATATGCCCCAACCCTTGCACCACTCACGCCACACCATACACACTTAAAGACTCATACATCATTAATCACAATGACACCCCCCACTAATCCCCCCAAACCCGCCACATTCACGACCATATACCCCTCCACCACATATATTAAAAAATCCTTCCATACACCCAATAAACACATAACCGCGCACAAACATAGAAAGTACATTGACTCTTACAACATAAATAAACAATATACGTCATACCTATGCCATTGGACCCACAACAACACCACCTACGCCAAATGGCTCCCTCAAAGAAATCGTTTCCCTTGGCACAACCCAAATACTTCCTTACATAACACTGAAATCCTCACACAATACTACCTCAGAACTCAAAACAATTATTACCTAAATATCACACAATTATACCACCCTCAAGCACAACCTTGAGATAGAAGATTTATCACACCACCTATTATTATCCCCCTCCTTAACATCTTTACAACCGAATGCAACCCCAAAATTGACATCCTCGCACAAACAAATACAATCAAAATACAACAAGATAATGCCGACATATACGAAGATAATGGGAGACATCTAATAACCATACCACTCGCTAGACTACAATGGTTGTGGAACCAATATCACGACGCACTACAAACCCCCATTATCATTGAACCAATACCCCAATCATTTGAAACCGAAATTGTTTGGCTATACCAAAGATATAACTACCGAATACCCAAAAATGACCCCCTTAAAAATGCACACTATACATTACCCAACCCTATCTTAGACTACCTTATTACATCTCTGAATATAACACATTCATACTTCTCATCCCCCGTTACATGCTCCACAAAAATCTCAAAATTCTACTCTCCATTCGAACGGGATCAGATTTTTGGATCTCTTGGAAAAGCTTTTGATTATAGGTGGAGCGGAATAGGCCTTGCACACCCTCACAACAAAGAAGAAACCCAACAAGCAATACATTGGGCACGCCTAGCGGCAAACAATGACCCTGACCGCAACATCACCATTATTATCACTCCCGACACTCATTGGTACCACAACTCTAATCCACACTCAGGCCCATTCTCGGACTCACACATCATAGTACTATTTGAAGCTGACACTATGACTTACAAAGAACCCACTATACCGCCGCATATACAAACACCCCGCCTCGAACCAGCAACCCTACGTATCCTATGTATACATCACCAAACTCAAGAAATTGGTAATCTGGAAAACCTCACTCATCTCACTCTGATAGCAAAAAATCTAAACATTAACAAAGTATACACCGCAACCGCCTCTCTCACACCCATTCTAACCCGCGTAAACCACAACAAAAAATGGTCTAAAACCCCCCACACAAACATCTCCGCAGCACCAATTACCGAACTAAGCCTCCCCCTCTCCTACTACCAAATTAATACAGACCTTAAATTTGACCCCAACTTTAGTTACTACACTGACGGCTTCTTTAAAGAACCAACAGAAATAAGCCCGGGACACTGGCACCGAGAAAAAGCCGGTTATGGGATTTACAATTCAACCAAACAAATTAAATCAGGCAAAAGACTACATGGACTCCAAAATATTCTAAGAGCCAAAATGATGGCTATACATAAAACCCTTAAAATAATCACAACTACATACCCAAACGAACCGGCTCACATTTTTACAGATTGTGTAAATGTACTATACCTCCTTAATACACACATTAAACACCCTACTTTACACAACAGCCATCCGGACAAAACTATCCTTACATCTATGGTTGAAATGCTCCAAAACCGTACACAGATTACTACACTCCACAAAGTCCGAGCCCATGCTAATATCGACGGTAATGAACAAGCCGACAAACTCGCTAAGGAAGGAAGAGAAAAATCCCACAAGAATGCCGAACACCCGTACGAACACGCCCATGCCACCCCATATTACTTTCATAGATATGCATGGCCCTCCATGGGAGAAACTCCCGATAAAGGCCCCATACGATTCTTAGACAAATACCTTAAAAAACATGATCTTATAAATAACCTAGAAAAACTTACAGAAAACTTCCCCAATATTGATCAATGGACTGGCAACCCAAACATTCACAACGCATTGTCCAATAATTTTTGGAAAAACCCCTTTATAACGGACCCACAAATCACATGCCTAATTAAATTCCGCACGGGACAATTCATGGGTAATGCCCGCAAACAACTCTTTTTTGGAGTAGATAGATTTCCTACAATTACATGTCCAATTTGCAACTCCACGGACCCAGACACATGGCTACATGTCTTACTCAAGTGCCAAAACCCCCATATACACTCACTAATTGTCAAAAGACATAACAAAGCCGTATGGGCTATTCGCAACCTACTTATATCATCAACCAAATCCCGGTGTTTCATTCTTATGAATGCCGGAACCTTTAATGACAACCCACAAGAAAATACGGTCCCTCCTTGGCTGTTACCCTGCACCTGTCATACTCAAAGATGCCACTGCAATGCAAGATTCAAACCGGACCTATTATGTGTTAGAGGACTTTCATACAAAGACCCCCCACCAAACCACATAGACCCTAGTCTCACCATCCAATTTATTGAATTCACATATTGCAATGATAGATTCTCTCCAGACACCATTTCAAATAAAACAAACAAATACCAACCACTACTTGACGATATTCATGCACTAGGATGGAAAGTAGACCCCATCATTGTCATCACCGCGGGTGCTAGAGCCACCACCTACATCCCCTCAATGACAACTCTTGAAGAAACCTTTAAAACCCCCATCACTTCAATCAAAACCACCTTTTCAAATATTAACACTATTGCAATCTAACATGCTATGTCGATACTCCTACATAAATGTAAACTTGAAAACAAACAACCCCTTCCGGACGCCTTAAACCCCCCTCCATAGATCTACAATTTCATTTTTTGCACTTCACCGTACTTGCCCTCCCTCTTTTAAGACTCTCTGGGACCTTGGGTCCTTTAGTATCGGTTACTTGTTACTGGGTACATAGTGTCCACCCTCGAAAGGGGGATGTAGTTCCATACTACTAACCCATGCCCGGTGGGCATGGACTTAGTGGTGGAATGAACGGACACTTTACTCACGCCGGCCCCCTTCGGGGACCGGCGTTCTTCTTCTGCACTCAAAGATGCCACTGTAATGCAAGATTCAAACCGGACCTGTTATGTGTTAGAGGACTTTCATACAAAGATCCCCCACCAAACCACATAGACCTTAGTCTCACCATTCAGTTTATTGAATTCACATATTGCAATGATAGATTCTCTCCGGACACTATTGCAAACAAAAGAAACAAATACCAACCATTACTCGACGATATTCAAGCACTAGGATGGAAAGTAGACCCCCTCATTGTCATTACCGCGGGTGCTAGAGCCACCACCTTCATTCCCTCAATGACAACTCTTGAAGAAACATTTAAAATCCCCATCACTTCAATCAAAACCACCTTCTCAAATATTAACATTATTGCAATCCAACATGCGATGTCAATACTCCTGCATAAACGGAAACTTGAAAACAACCAACCTCTTCCTGACACATCGAATCCCCCTTCATAGACCTACACTTGTATTTTCACTGCACACGCCCTCCCTATCTTAGAGACTTTTGGGACCTTGGTCCCTTGATATTGGTCACTTGTTACTGGTACATAGTGTCCACCCTCGAAAGGGGGAAGTAGTTCCATACTACTAACCCATGCCCGGTGGGCATGGACTTTGTGGTGGAATGAACGGACACTTTATCCACGCTGGCCCCCTTCGGGGACTGGCGTTCTTCTTCTTCTTCTTCTTCTGAAACAAACATAATAACTTGGAATGCATCATCACTTAACACGGCTCTACCAAACCTACAAAGCCTCATAAACAACTCCTTAACAAACATGGCAATCATAAACATCCAAGAAACAAAACTCACAGCAACCAAATCCACTAAATACATACAAAATTTATTCCCTGAATATAAACTCATTTTTAATAACACACACGCCTTCACAAGATGTATACAACAAAGAATGCCCTACACCCCCGGAAGAGGAGGTCTACTCATGCTAATACACAATAAATACGCTTTTCCTGGAAATGTCACCAAAATCCCTACGCCAACAAACATTTCCCCGTATTTACAAATAATAAAAATTAACAACCACCCACTACAACCATGGTTAATCATACACACATATATATATATATATATATATATATATATATATATATATATATATATATATATATGCCTACACACTTAGAAGATATCCGCCTCATTCCCTATATTCAAACTGCGATCACAAACCAAATCACTGCCCACCCTAATCATATATACACCATGTGTGGAGACTTCAACCGTGACATCGCACTAAATGGAAGACAAAATAACAATACCAATACTCCGCCACAAGAAGAAGATATTCAATGGAAAAACTTTACCAACTCACTAAATCTAGAATACATTCTAACAAATACAACATTCTCCAGACAAGGCGGCTATAATTATACATCAACTAGCCTAATTGATGGCTTCTACATAAAATCCTCAGACAATACTAGATTCACCTCCACGACAAACATTCATATGAATTTAAACTCAGACCACTATCGAGTCACCTTACACATCCCACAAAATCTATTAATAGCCAGACCCCCGGCCCCCATCAACACCCCAATAACTAGAATATTAAATCCAATACCCCCAGAAAACTTAGAAAAATTTGATATTGAATTTTTTGATAGAAATTCTACGCAAATAAACGAACTAACCAGTCTACTAGAAAATAATGACCATCTCACCCCCGACTTATGGCAAGAAGCCTGTATATCTCTAGACAACATTGTAGAAAAAATCTCAGAAACCATTGAAAATACCTGTAAAGCAGCCCCACTACCACATCTCACAAATAGAACAACGCAACAAGGCGGCTTTCTGCCTCGAAAACTAGCCAAAGAATGGAAAAAACATCTTGCCACATATCATCTTATCAGAAAAACTATATACATTGCAAAAAATATTCCACAATGGCAAACACATCCCATCTTAAACGAAATACGTAGTCACCAATATGTACAAATCCCACATCCACCAGTAATGGACACTATACCGAATGAATGGATTGATGTTATAGCTGCTATTGCAAAAACCGCCAATAAAGAAGCTAGGAAAATAACCACTAAAGATTGTATCCGTAAAGCCGTATCAAAATACCGACAACATTATGAAAAAAGCCCCTAAAAAGTAAATAGGAAAGTCTTCAAAAATTCTGAAACCTCACCCCTTGATTCTATAACTGATAGACAAAATAACATCTTAACCAGCCCTCAAGATATTGCACAAGAAATATACATCCAACAATCTATCAACAACCGGCCAACAGTACCTACATGCCACCATCAAATCACACATCCCCCACAATGCACATGCAGCGTTAGACAATATCCATGGCATGACTTAGAAGGATTCACAATTGATCAATGCGGAGAACCCCAAACCCCCCAACAGACATATTTTGATCAAGAAACATACGATTTATGCCTCAAAAATCTAGGAAATAACAAAGCCCCAGGCCCAGACAAAATACCTAACTCTATTCTGAAAAATATGCCCCCACGATTCCACAAACTAATTTTTCTATTTTTTAAACACTGCTACAAACAAAAACAAATACCCGCATCATGGAAAACCAGTCTAACTATCTTATTATATAAAAAAAGGCGATCCATCACAACTCACAAACCATAGACTTATCACACTAGCTATACAAACTATACTCTCATATAACACCATATACCTCCATATAGCTAACACCATATACAAACTCTATACTAGCACATTAACCTCCATCCTCTCCACTTACGGTGAAAGACATCAAATTCTGCACGATAGCCAAGAAGGATTTCGAGCAGAAAGAGGAACGCCCAGACAACTCCAATTACTCATTGCAACGTTAGAAGATGCAAGATTTACAAATCAAGATTTATATATTCTCTACATTGACTTCAAAAATGCTTTTGGCTCCATTGACCATGCAAGACTCTTAGCCATAATGAAAGATCTTGGATATCCAACCGATGCCATAAACCTCATAGGAAACATATACTCGCAATCTTCTACTACATTTTCTGGAGAACATTTTGGTAAAATCCTACCTATCCCCATTCAAAGAGGCACAATACAAGGAGATACTCTTAGCCCGTACCTATTTATAATATTCTTGGAACCCCTTCTTAGATGGTTACAACAAGGTGATAATGGATATACCTTTGGTACATCTAAAGTTAAAATCTAATCTGCAGCAATTGCTAACAGATCTAGCAGCAATTGCTAACAAATTAGAATCATTACAAACACAACTAAATAAATTAGACAAATTCTGCAAATGGGCTGGAATGGACCTCGGAATACCCAAATGTGCAATGACCGGATGCCCAAATAAATCCAAAATGAATCCCATAGCATTCAAAGCACAGATTCAAGCCACCAATATAAATTACAGAAACCAACCATTACCAGTCTTAGACCAACACGATCCATACACATATCTCGGAATAAACCTTGCACCATCGCTTAAATGGAAAACACAAATAAATACCACTACAGCTAAAGTTATTAAACAATGCCAAGCCCTAGTGGCATGCCCAGCCACTATGAAACAAAAAATCAATATGGCCGATACAATAATTCGTGCTGGAATTGCGTACAGCTTCTACGCAGTACCATACTCTATGCCGGCTATTAGAAAACTTGACAAAAAGATCATAGCACTCCATAAAACAATATGCGGACTACCAAAATGCACATCCAATATTGCTACACAACTTCCACATGATTTATTCGGAATTGAAGCTTTTTCATTAAAAAAATGCCTATCTACGTTGTATCGGTGAACAATTACAAAATGCCCTCAATGATAAAGGTAGAC
Source organism: Bryoerythrophyllum caledonicum (assembly GCA_963971425.1). Lineage (NCBI taxonomy): Eukaryota > Viridiplantae > Streptophyta > Bryopsida > Pottiales > Pottiaceae > Bryoerythrophyllum > Bryoerythrophyllum caledonicum. Next base: position 3,736,769 of record OZ020524.1, read on the forward strand.
TTGGTAAAATATACTATGGCTTGACACAATTTATACTTGCAAAATTTGGAGGCTCCGAAGAAATAGCCCGCATTAAATACCAACACTGTGTGAGATCACCAATCACTAGAACATTATTTCTACTTAAACATGAAGCCGGAGTCCATCTCAAAAGTACAATAGAAAGTTTTCTATTAAATCCATCCCCACTCGAAACTGCATGGATGAGAGAAGCACAAAATCTACATGGCCTAAACCCCAAAACTTCCATAAACTACTACAAAAATTACTATTACACAACATAATAAAATTAGAACAAATAATCATGCCTAATGGTATGACCCTAATGAATCTAGACGACTTTAAAATATACCACTCCAACCCCACAAAACTCATCAAAAGTGCGTTAAATATTGCTAATCAACTCTTCTGTCACCGTTCTTGCCACCAAGGATGCCAACTACCATGCCGATTCCACTTCCCCCCACGAACTCTAAAAAATGACTACACAATAATAAACCAGAACATCCTACCACAACAACAAACCCCCATACACCCTCCAAACCCCCCTATCCCCCAACTCCCCCCCCTCCCAACAATATGCTTAAATATCCCCGACAATTTTCCATACACACAATACTAGATCACAAACAACGAAAAATCAACGATCCAAACGGGATAAAATGTAAGGACACGGTATATCTATGCCAATGGATCACGCTAAATAATAACACATACAACAAATGGCGCACTCAAAGAGAATTATTCCCTTGGAATGATGCCACCACTTGTCACCACAATACCGAACTACTTATCCAATACTATACGAAACAACAACATAAACACTTTTCAAATGTCATCAAAGCACACTTCTCTACAGAACAACAAAGAGATACAAGATACGTTACCCCGGCCACAATTATCCCATTAGCACATGTCTCTATTAATGAATGCAACCCAGAAAGCGACATCGAAACAAATTCGAACACTATCCAAACACAATACGACGTCGCACATATATACGAAGACAATGGCCAGCACCTCATCACCATCCCAAAAACTAGACTACTATGGTTATGGAAACAATATCAACATGCAAAAAATACCCCACACAGCCTTGAGCCACCTACCCAATCATTCGAAACTGAAATTGTATGGCTATATCAAAGATATAAATATCGTATCCCAAAAAATGACCCACTTAAGTGTGCTCAATACACAATACCAACTCAAATATTAGACTTCCTAATAACAACATTCAACATCAACCATTCGTATTTCTCATCCCCAGTCACATGCCCCACACAATTTACCCAATTCTATTCACCATTCTCACGAGATATAATATTTGGCTCCCTAGGGAAAGCATTTGACCGCAAATGAAAAGGAATTGGCTACGCCCACCCCCATAATGAAACCGACTTACAACAAGCCATTCATTGGGCCCGCCTTGCGGCAAAAAATGACCCAAATACTATCACTATACTCATCTTCCGGATACTAACTGGTACCAAAACTTTAACCCATACACCGGCCCATTCCCTGACACACACATTATTGCCCACTTTGCCGCAGATACCATTACATACGAAGAACCCACAATACCCCCTGAACTTAAAATCGAAAGGAAAGAACTATCTACGCTCCAAATACTTTGTGTCCATCACCAAAACAACAACATAGGTACCTACGAGCAAATGAATCAACTCACTCACATAATAAACAATCTCCGAATATTACAAATCCACACAAATTTCACCTCCTACTCCTTTAAATACCCCTGCTAATCCCAGTAAAAAATGGTCTAAACTAAATTACCCAACTACATCCGCAAATAACCATGCACCTATCCCACAACTTCCAAATTACCAAACAAACCTACCACTTAAATTCCACCCTCAATTCAGCTACTACACTGATGGCTCCTTTCTACCCCCTAAAGAAATCGGCCACAATGAATGGATGAGAGAAAAAGCTGGATACGGTATCTACAGCCCCAAAGGCCTTAATATCCCCAAACGACTCCATGGACACCAAAACATACTACGTGCATAAATGATGGCAATACATAAAACACTAAGAATTATCAATACACAATACCCTACGAACCCGCATATATATTTACCGATTGTCTAAACGTATTATACTTACTTAACACACAAATTAAACATCCCACACTACATAATAGCCACCCCAATCAAGTTACACTTGCCTCCATGGTAGAACTACTTCAAAAAAGGACACAACCAATCTCACTATACAAAGTCAGAGCACACGTTAACATCGACGGTAACGAAGAAGCAAACAAATTAGCAAAAAGCGGGCTAGACTTAGCGCACAAAAATGCTAAACACCCATACGAACACGTCCATGCCACCCCGTACTACTACCAAAAAGATGATTGGCCATCCATGATGGATGTTCCAGACAAAGGACTAGTTAGAGTTCTAGAAAAACAAATAAAAAAATTTAATAGAGAAAATAATTTAAAAATCATGGCCATACAAACCCCCAACATTTGCAAATGGACGGAAAATGTAGATATAGACAATGAACTTTCTAATGAATTCTGGAATAACCCAGCTATCACAGACAAACAAAAATCATGCCTCATCAAATTCCGTACGGGAACTTACATGGGCCATGCTAGAAAACAAATGTTCTTCGGAAGACAAAGATTTCCATCTATTACATGCCCCATTTGCAATTCACATGAGCCGGATACATGGTTACATGTACTACTCACATGCCAACAACAACATATACATTCACTTTGTGTCAAAAGACACAACAAAGCAGTTTGGGAAATTAGAAAATTACTAATCTCATCGGAAAAATCTCGTTGTTTTATTCTCATGAACGCTGGCACCTTCAATGATAAACCCCCAGAAAATACCCAGAAAATACCGTTCCTAATTGGCTACTTCCTTGCACATGTGGCGCACAAAGATGCCATTGTAACTCAAGATTTAGACCAGACATTCTCTGTGTCAAAGGTTTACCATACCAAAGCCACCCCCCTACAGAAATAGACCCCAATCTTACCATACAATTTATTGAATTCACATATTGCAATGACAAATTCTCTCCAGAAACACTTGAAGCTAAAATTAACAAATACAGACCATTAATCGCCAGTATTATTGCTCGAGGATGGAAAGTCGACCCTCTTATTGTCATTACAGCAGGCGCCAGAGCCACTGCACACATTCCATCAATGAAATCATTTGAAGAAAACTTCAAAATACTTATGCCTACCATCAAAAATACCTTTAAAAACATAAATACTATTGCCATACAATATGTCATGTCTATCCTCCTCCACAAAAGAAGAATAGAAAACCATCAACCACTACCCAAAACATTAGACCCCCCATAGTCAAAACCTTAAAGAATAAAATAAAATAAAAATTTATTTAATATTAGCAACGGGTGTAAAGTCTCTTGTCTCGCACGGTGGGCTGTTGGTTGGCACAACCCATTTCCTGCCTGCGATCGCTCACTTAGCAGTACCAAGCCACTTCATCCCCCATATCTGCTCAAACGAGTCCATCAGGGTTCAAACCCGAACCAGTTCTATGAGACAAACGCTCACCACCAACCAACAATGAGCTCGTGGCTTGGTGTCCAAACTCACATTAAAATGAATCTTAAAAAGCTAACCATTATTGTTTCTTGTTACTGGTTATTTGTGACTAAAGTGTCTACTCTCGAAAGGGGGGAGTAGATCTTTACTTCCATACCTTTGTCTAGTGGGCATTGGATTGGGGGTGGATCGAACAAACACTTAATTCACGTCGGTCTTGCTCCGGAGACCGAAGTTTCTCTCTCTCTCTGCTAGTTTCCTCCATTGTTTGCAATGCTGTATTTTCATCCTCCAAAGATTACCTTTGGGCCTCTCAAACACTAAGGGGTTAACTGACGAGAATGGAGATCACTTAGACTCCACTAAGAAAGATGTCATTAGAATATTTGTGGCTTTAACCCTTCAATCTTACAAGGTGACACTGGTGGCCACAATATTCTACATGTATGGTGATGTATTTTGAACATGATAACTTGGTCCAAATAATGAAATGACCTCCAAATGAAAGATGTAACTTAGCTGAAGAATCTTCAATCCAAAGGTGTAAGCCTTGCTAAATTACATTTTTGTATTCTACAGAGTAAAATACGCACCTGTACATATGTTTCCCAACTGACGTTTGAGGCTTTGAAGCTGATCATGCACAAAGATCATGCATACTATATACTTGTCTTACAGCCGGAACATGTGATTAGCGCTGCAATTAAGCTTCATAATCTGCATTGCATCCTCCCTAGAGGCTCTAGAGTGTCTAATCTCATATGTCTCAGTCTGATGATATGCCGGCCAACGTTTATTCAGATGCTCCTATTTGAGTAATGCCTGTGATATTTGGTCGACACATTGCTCGATATTGGGGTGATACTCGGGTCAGGTATCATGTGAAATGGCCTGAGTTCGTATGTGCTTGTCTCGTTGAGGGCTAATAGGCGCTAATCTTTTGGTATGCATGTCACCATATCATGTGCACCTGGGAATTAGCGATCTTGGCAATGCCTTGTGGTTCATGTTACTTGGGATTACAGTAGCCTATGTAATTTTCACACCTCCAAGTAGATTGATTGATTTAATTAAGAAAAAGACCTTCCTGCTTTCAAGAATACAATGAATCCATTTTTGGCAGGAAGTTACATAGTTTCATGACCATGGGGTTCAACTCAAGACCTTGGGGTTTCAAATTGAATAAGGTAAACCTCCCGGTAATCAACCAAAATCCATGACCAACAACTATAAAATTGGGGTATATATCCAACCCACTTCCATCACATTACCACCCATTCAGCTCCAAATAATGGTTTCTTATTAGTTTGAATCCTTACTTTTGGTCGGTGCTCACGGAGGTACCTATTAGTGGCCTTTGGCTAAACATGGCAACTCACCTTGAAAATTTCCCACTAATTCACATTTCATCAAGAAAAATATGAAATCACTTGGATTGAAATTGTAATAATTCTATTGGCTATCACTAAATAACAATTGTGTTATTATTTGATCTCTCCATGTATGCACATTATAATGTTGTAATGACACCATTCAACCGTATATATACAACCCCCCTTCATTTTGAAGTAGAAATTTAGGTTCAAAGTAGAGATCTTATTTTTGTAACTTCAAAAGATAAGCCACGTAGCTTGAACCTACATTTCTATCCTAAAATTACATAATATTCTCCCTTGAAATAATTAGGGGTTGTTCATGATATGGTTTGTTGTCACATTGTGGTTTCACATCAACTAACAATAAATGATTGGTTCTTCCATTCTTGATATTTCATAATATTCTTTGCCATTAGACTCATTTTTGAAGTCACCAAACATTGATAAGATGTTATGAGCTTTTCACATTTAGAATGCTTCAAATTATCTCTAAATAGTTTTTAGTATTTTAGAATTAGGTTGAAGAAGAGAAGGTGGTTGACTTGATGGATTTCTTTTAAATTAATGGCCAACAACTTGATGGATTTCTTTCAATTTTTTTTTATATTTGCTACCTTGTAACCTATGCTATCTTACACCTAAGAATGAAACATATATTTGCAAGTCATACATCATTACTAAAATTTTAATTTCACACTATTTGAGGTTGTATACATGTTTATGTTTTTGATTGTTTGAGTTGAAGATCTCATTATTCCATAGTTAAAGTGCATTCATATGTTTAGAACATTACCGTAGCTATACTTCCAAACTTCTCAATTAACCAATTAGGTCAACGTAATTTAAAAAAAATTAGATATGTATTTGTCATTTGGAAATTTTAGATAACATCCTATAATATTTAGTTTAATTTGATTGATTTTGATTTTTTTCTCTACCTACACAGAGCATTTCTAATACCTCACAACATATAAATTAGGAACTGTTGTAAAATATACATATCTACTAAGAAACCAGAGAATGATCTAATTGCAACTAGGATTATTTGCAGTATAAAGTCTACAATGTTATTAAAAAAAAAACCATATTGAGAGTTAAAAATAAAGCGTTTCTAGAAGTGAGAAGAATTTGGATACAAATCTTACACGTCCAATGAGAATGAGATTGAATCAATAGAGTATTGAGCATGGGACCAACTCCTTGTCTCAAGCGAGTTGCCCCAAACCTAGATCCACTAGATGCTAAAGGCTTGTACACTACATCATTTGTTGTAGGACAAAACCTGCTAGTTTAGACACTTTATTATTATCACTTATATAATGAACGTAACAATGGTAACTGTTGGTGATCGATCCATAATCCTTAAATGTCAATCTAAAACCACATTGACAAACACATACCGTACTCTAGGGTCAGGTTTGGCTAAAATAATTCTAATAATAGCTGCCAAAATTTTTGGAAAATTTGAAAAAAAAACTTCAAAATTTTAACATGGTGAAAAAAGGAATTTTGAAAATATTCTATACTAAGACATTTTCCGAACTTCTATTTTGGGAAAAAAATAATTATTCGGCATAAGAGTGCCAAATCTGACCCTAGGGTACGGTATTATATATTGTAGAATATTCAAATTGTATAAATATTTAGCATGACTTACACCTTTGAATTGAAGATTCTTCAACTAATAACTTTTGTTTGGAAGTCATTTCAATATCTATACCTTATCATGTTCAAATACATCACCATATTGAGGCCACCAATGGCACATTCTGATATTTAGGTGTTCATCTTTATTCCAATGGCACAAATGGGCGCAAGCCTAGTGAGGGGTCTCACCAAGAATGTCTCCACCTCTAAACCACACGCCATACTTGAGGGGTGGATTGGCAAAAATATTTTAAAAAGTTTTTTTAGAGTACTTTTTAAAACTATTAGATACTTTACTCGATGAGGTATGCATTTTCAAAAATATTTGTTTCACCAAACATCTACTTTCAAAAAAAATAATAAAAAAATTGACACTATTTTTATAAAGATCGACGGCCCATAATCATATAGGCAATCGACGGCAATCATTGGCCGTAGCTAGTCCTCAATTTCGAGGCTGGCAGGTCGGAAGGGCTGCGGACCGAAGCTTTCTCCTGGGCCAAGGTCAGACCTCTCGTCTCATTTGCAAAGCTGCTTGTATCGTCTCATTTGCTTCAACTCGTAGTGCCCGCAACTCCTCGATGGCTAGCGTTTGTCCTGAGTGGGACGGGGAGTTGCTGCACATTGGTGTCGGTGGACATTCCTTCCGCTGGCGTTGATAAGCTTCGATGCCGGTTTTAGGGTTTAGGGTTGCTGGTCCGATACGATAAGCGCTTGTTCGAGAGTAGGTAGACAGATTATCTCTTTGGGGTTTGGGGAATCGTGCTACCAAGACCGGGCTCTCATTGTTAGATGCCCATTGGATTGAACTCATTGAATCGGGTCGTGGAGGAGAACGGGGGACGCGGATGAGAGCTTGGAGGAGCGGAAACGGAGCGTGGGAGAGGAGATACGAGGAGTGGAACAGCGCGTACGAGGAGTAGAGGAGGAGATAAGAGAATTGGTACAGAAGATTGGAAGAGTGGAGGAGGACATAACAAAATTGGAACAGAAGATTGAAAAAGTGGAGGAACAGATCGATACGTGCTCTGACTTTTAAGAGAAGACGCAACTTCGGAGCAAAGAAGACCAACTTCGAGATGAGAAAGCGCGTCTTCTAGGCGAGAAAGCGCAACTTTGGAGCAAAGAAGAAAACATTGCTTAATAATACAATTTCATCACATCACATCACATCATAGTTTTGTTAAACGAGAGTTTGACTTTATAAAATGCTAAGTATACCTGAAGCTAAGCCAAAAATTGCATCTTCTTCCTGTACATGCACACCATTGGACCCCGACAAATTGTCACTGAGCGCTGGATCAGCTCCTCCATGATTGCCTGGACATGTAACACCTACTCCTCCATGGCCACACCATCACATGATGGCTCTTGACCGCCACCAAATTCCACCATGCTAGTTCCCGCAGACGTCTGTCATTTGACAAACAGACGCAGCATCCGAACCTTGTAGACTCGCATTTTTAACAGATGAAGCATCCGACCCTTCATTGCCTTCAGAAAGTGAAGATGATGACTCTGGAGTGCTCACTTTCTGGTCTTCTTCTCTGGCATCCCGTACCTCCATTTGCAGTAGTTTGTGTGCAGACCAGCCAACACCAAGCTCCTTCTTCATGAGTCGTGTGGAGAAGTTGGTATTTTTGGGGGCTAGGTCTGAGATGTAATCGTCATAATATTTGACCTTGGTGTTGACGTTCACTTCCTTTGTGGTGAAGTACTAGGACTGGTTTGGGTTGATTTCAATGTATGAATCTTTGCCAGAGTCTGAGTCACTGCCTTGGCGCGTGTTGTTGTGATCCCATGGTCTGGTTTATGTCCAGAGCTCCAGCCATGCCCAACCTTTTTGCGGATGGTTTGCGTCACAATCTGTGAAAGAAGAGCTATGGTTTGGGGTAGTCTCCTTCAGCTGCAACATGAGTAAATTAAATCGCATGCGTGTCTATTGGAGATAAACTCATTACGTATGCATAAAAACTGCCAAAATAATGAATTTATCTGTTCCTAGAATATTCATACCTATTGATGAGATGCCCGTAGTTCGAACTTTTGCCTTTGCTTGCTTCTCTATACTTCCTACAATCTTCACCTTGTCCTGCAATTCAGCACTGCGTGCATTGTAAACAAATAACAAAAAACTGAAAGTCTGGATCTTACGACAAGGAGTTATTTTACTCATAAATTTAGCAGTCTAGGATTTACCCCCCTAAACATGAATATGCAGTGTATGCCAACACTCAAAGACTCAATCCGGCAAGCACAACGCTGCCAAAGTAATGAATATCTATATTTGCAGTCACTGTAAGGAAGAGAGTCATGACTTTGGCAGCGTTGTGCTTGCAAGAATGAGGACGTTATGAGCCTTGAAACGCTCTGCATGTTCATGTTTGAGAAAGTGAGAGACCTTCCCAAACTACAAGAAACTGCCTGTACAATCATGTATCCGGGACGTGACTAGGATTTTGTTGGAGTATAAATGTTGTGAGATGTCAACAATCTCACCACATCTAGAGACTTAGCAAAAGTAGTAGTACTATTCATCTCCAGATTATGACAAATGTTTTAATTAGTGTACCTCATCATGCACCACACCATTAGAGCAGTGCCTTGGAGATAGACTTGATGTTCTGCAGCTTCTTACAGCTCTCAAGGCCACCTTTGAAGGACATTCTCACAGGCCGTCCTCAAAACACAGCTTGCACACGAACTATGGCTTCCATGGTTCGCAAAGTTTTGGCGGCTTGTCTGCGGACCAGATGTCCTCGCATCAAAGCCTGAAGCCTCACCAACCCTTTCAAAGCCTGCAAACAGTCAATCCACCAAACATCAAGTCTACAAACACTCAAAGGCTCAATCCGGCAAGCACAGCGCTGCCAAAGTAATGAATATGGACATTGCAGTCGCTGCTGTAAGGAAGACAGTCATGACTTTGGCAGCGTAGTGCTTGCAAGAATGAGGTTTTGAATCTTGAAACGCTCTGCATATTCATGTTTGAGAGTCTTACCAGGGTGAGGTTTTAACTTACCAGGGGGGTGGTAAGAAAGCGTTGCTGGATCGTGGTGGCTGCTGCTTCCTGTTCTTCTACTTCTTCTTGTTCGCTGACATCTTCTTCGTGTTCTAGTACCTGTTTTTCTTCTCTTTTGGGAGATTGTGGTTGTAGGACTTTCGGTGGCTGCCCTTAGACCAGCTTGTGGCTGATGATTTTGAACAGTGGCAGCGGATGAGCCTGTGGTGGAAAGTCATGCTTGGTGAGGAGCTGCTGCTTCTCATCACCCTGATCAGCCTTCTGTTTGAAAAAAGTGAGAATGTGAGAAGATGAGATTGCTAGACTGATGAAGTTTACAATGTATTTGTAAGTGCTTACTAGAGATTGATCAGGAGTGGCCTCTCCTTGGAAGGCGAGCGGAAGGCCTTCTTCACAGCTTTGAACCATTTGGTGGGCTTCACCATCGCAGTACTCGACCTCAACCAAGTGCAGCCACTATTAAAAGCCTAGATAGTACACAGAAACAGTTGCATAATATGTAGTACGTCCAGACTCGTTGCTCTTCTAACTAGAAACAAAGTAGTCCTCTTCAGTTACATCTCGTTGGGTCATGTTTTCACGCTTTATGAACTCAGATCTACTACAAATAGGACTTGTGAGCGCGAAGGATAAGATGCATAGCTAGACACAGAAGATGTTACTCATGCTGTGTGTTTACTCAACAGTATGAAAGGTCCAGAACAGGCAGAAGTTTACATTTAACTCGGACCCGGTTGATAATTTGTGTGCAGCAGCAGCTTGTCATTCGTCGCTCCTACGTCAGAACGCCTCCATCATCAGAAAAACTCTAGATCTACTCATACATTACTAGATCAGAGATGATAATGGGCCAGATCTGTAGCAAGTGATGTCCTCTAACATTTTCAAAGCTTTCGTTGCAGGAACGTTATAGTGCAACCCATCTGCAGCTACTTTTTCTCTAATCTCCTCTTGAAACCTACCAAACATGACGTCTTCAAAACCAAGTTGAGAAACTAATTGATAATAACCTGCTAAAAACCACACTACTTCTATGACTCTTCTTGTTCCAGATTCAGAGGACCGCTAGCTCCGGCTATAAACACTAGAATGAGTAGTACTTACCATGCACTGTGATGTGAAACCATCTCGAAGAATCAATACCATTGCATGCACCTCATCTATTCCTCCCCTGAATAATATTTCAGATCAACATGAAAAAACCAACTTGCCTGATCGTCAAACAGGTGAAAAGATCATCTAGGAACTCAAAGGGAGAGGTCAAAAACCACTTTCACTGGACAAGAACCTGATCGCTACAAGCTGTGTGTTCACTTCACTTAACCTTGAGAAATGCAACAATGGAGGATATCACCATATTCTCTCATGTTGAAGTGGTGACTACAGTTACTAGGGAAGAAGAGTGGGTGACGTTGTGGGCAGACTCCATGGCTGCAATTGACACAAGTACTACGTCAGGACTAGTAGCTCACACCCTTTGAACTTCAGGGAAATGGATTCACAACAGTAGTAGTGCTCTCACTTCAGGAGCAATACGCATGGTGATTATGGTGCTGTAATTTGGGTACACGTGTCTATGACGGGCTTCCAGATCATTAGTACGGTGGGCGATACGTAGAAACAGGGAGACCCTAGTTGTGTGTCACTAAAAGCTCTACCACTGCAGATATTCACAATTTTAGTTTCATTTTGTGAAACTAGACTTGGTTAATATCATCTTGAGGCGCTTTACGATTTGTACATTGGATACTTATCAATCGTCCTATCATCTATGGTATTTTGAAATCATGCCAAGAAGATAAAATTCTTAGTTTACGAGGTCTTCCTGTGAAATGAACTCTTCAAACGTAAATGTCAGTTGGGAACCGTATACACAGGCACTTAATATACTTTGCAATGTAAAAATTCTAATAGAATGTATTTAAGTATAGCAAAGCATACATCTTTGAGTTGAAGATTCTTCAACTTTATATCTTTCATTTGAAAGTCATTTCAATATCTAAACGTTATCAGATATGACATCATACATGTAGAATATTGAGGCCATTACCGGCACCTTCTAAAATTTAAGGGTTAATAAACATCAGAAATAAACCCCTAGTGGTCACACTATTCTACATGAATGGTGTCATATTTGAACATGATAAGGTTGAGATATTGAAATGACCCCAAATGAAAGATGTTAGTTGAAGAATCTTCAATCCAAAGATGTCTGTCATGCTAAATTTTTTTTATACTACAGAGTAAAATACGTGCATGTATATATGGTTCCCAATTGACATTTTTGGGTTAAACAATATTATGACAATCCCCCTTTCGTTTTCATTTCAGGGAAGTAGTAGGGAATATGTTTTCTGTCCGGTCTGTACGTGCATTTGCCTCTGCAGTAGGGGCATGTGAGGTATGATCACAACATGACCAAAGGTAAAGAGGCTATCAAATTCCACGAATTACATTACCAACTTAGTCCTTCACACTAAGTTGAAGTCCAAAATCCATCACCCTGCATTGTGTTATTGCCATCGCTTTTGGCTATAGCCCCGTGAGCAAAACTTGGGTCGTTTGATGCTATTTTTGTCAACCCAAACTTCCTTCAAGAGTTTGTTAATTCAAACTCTTGAAGGAAGTTTGGGTTGACAAAAATAGCATCAAGTAGCATCAAATAACATTTTTTAATTGTCTCAAGTACAACTTTGATCTTAAATGTATGGCTACTTTTTGGTGGCTTTTTACAAAGAAACAACCTAAAAGCGACTACCATTCACTTCTATATCCTTTTTATATTTAGGCAAGAAATATAGTTTGTTCTTACATAACATGATGGCAATGTTTTGGGATGTTGCTTGAAGCCGCCAACTAGCTATTAGTCCATGAATTGTGTAGAAGGTTCTTTTCATTCAAAATTATTTTATTTTTCAATTATTTTTTGGAAGACAGGACAAGTTGCGATGGTAATTACAAAAAAGTGTGATGATTTTTTACGACCTGAGTTTACATTCCTAAGAAATATCCACTTGGTATGTTGTACATCTCAAAGTTAATGTCGGGCCCTTTGGACACCCGTAAAGACGTGTGGGATAAAGACCAGGTCATGTGCTATAAATAATGTCGACAGCTCAATCGCCTGCAAGATTGTACAATTTAAGTCCATTAATTCTAAATGCCAACTAACGTCAGGCCTTCTAGACACCTATAAAGATGTATCGAGTAAAGACCAAGTCATGTGCAATAAATAATGTCGACAGCTCAATCACTTACAAGATTATACAAATCATGTCCATTAATTCCAAAGGACAATTGTACTAGCTACTCCAACTGATATTACATGGGTGTATTTAGGGAATACTAGTGAATTTACCTTTGTGGAGGTCATATTTAGTAAACACATTGTTGCTCGTAAATTTGGGTAAAGTATATAGTGAAAAGAACTATTGGAAGTTTTTGAAACTCATGGGCTCATGAGCAAATAAATATCTTACAACTTGGAGAACTACAAATGAGCAACCTCGGCGTATAAGTAATTGTAGTTAAAAAGATTCCAATATGCTATCGATTACTTCTTAAAAGATGTAAATATCGAATGTGGAGGGTTGTAGAACTTCAAGAAAAACCACCATGGGGATTAACAAGAGACAAGAGTGGCCTATAATCTCTCCAATGTCTTATCATATGCTGATTTTGAATTTGACAAGTATTCAATGAGTTGAATGAATTTTAGATTTTGAATAAAAACTAATCATATAATGTAGTTATATATCATTGAATGGTGGTGTCACTTGGGAAAAGAATATCCTAAAACAATAAATGCTTTCAATCTGCTAGTTCCAAAAATTAGATAGTCCTCCCACCTTAACCTTCATACACCTATGTGTTTGGTATAATATAATGTACTTGTCCATGGACTTGTTAGGTATCTCTTTGTACACACCTTGTATGAAAGAGTTTATGTATGATTGAATGGTGATGACACCATGCGCAAATCTTGATCATGTTCTTGATGCATGTGTAGTGCCGAAGCATCTTGAAGAATCGTAGTTCTTGGAGGGAAAGGACGTTTCTGGCAATTGATAATGTGTGGGACGACAACAAGTCAATGGTACAGGCAAAGATGTTTTTGCAAGACCTAGCTTTCCATGAAGGCAGTGTGGTGATGGTGACGAGTCGTTATCGACGCACACTCACGCGTGTTGGTGTAGAGGAGTCGCATTGTTTTGAGGTGCCGGAACTTGGGGAAGAGGATGCCAGGAAGTTGTTTCTTTATCATGTTGCAGGAGAGAAACAATTTGACAATGAGAAGGACAATGTGGTGATTGACAAATGCATTGCACGTTGTCGATTTAAGAAGGGTGGGACACATGGTTTTCATTATCTTCCGTCAGCCTTGAAGATGTTGGGTATCCATCTGGGGTTCGTGGGAAGTAGTCTAACGGAATGGTTGAAGGGCTTACCAGAAGTGAGAGATTTCAATTGGTTTGAGGGGGATAATCCGGTGTTTAGCATCATTAGGCTCAACTATGATCGGTTACCTGCACAATTTCAAGCATTGTTCATGGATGTAGTTGTGTTCCACAGAAAAGGTCCTTGGTATAAGGTATCAGGTTTGGAAGGCTACTTTGGACGGTTGAGTATTGTCCATGAGCAAAAGTTGCAAGAAACCCAAAGCCAGGTATGATCATCACAATATACAAGTGAATGTTTGGAGTGGGTTTGTGCATGTTGAAAGGATTGTAGTTTGGTGAGTAAGGATATGTACTACGGTATGGTTCATTGTGCCTTAATGTAGTGATATTTTCAACAATGGTATGTTGGGTGAGGCATGTGTTGAAGGGGAGTGTTTTGATAGTTGTGTGGGATTTGTGAGAATGCAGTTACAACAATTGAAGGAAAAGGGTTTGTTGGAGGATGTGGACATGGAGTCGGAATCAGTGAGCATGCACGATCTGTACAAGGAGTTTGCAATGATGGAAGCAAAAGGGAAGTTCAACAGTTCTGCGGGTTTGAACAACCGAAAGTGGGTGTACTATGAGGGATTGTATCCATTAGATTTGGAGAGGACCCCATTTGGTGAATGTTGGGAGAACTTGATTCGGGTGCATGTCAAGGTGCAGGATGAAGATTCCGTTTCGGACTTGGATCCTGATTTGGATGGTTGCAAAGATGGTCAAGTTGTTTACAACCTACAGAGAATCCAATGGAGATATTTTGCAAACCTTGTCTTGTTGACCCTCCGAGTCTATTTCAAAATCACATGGTTTTTTCGGTGTTTAAGAAGTTTAAAGTTATTTGGTTTTCGAGGAATTGACGGAGTTGACGGTCTTGAAGACCTCAACAACTTTAAGTATTTTGAGTGGAATGGTGATTTTTATGATGAGTTGGGTGGATCACCATCTTTGGGACAATTACCAGCATCCCTAAGAATTATGAGATTGTTGAATCTTGGTGTATGTTTGAGGAGTGACATGTTTGATTGTTGTACAAACTTGTCCGATCTCTATCTTCTTGGATTAGGAGCAAGTGGTTGAATTGATTTGAGGCAGTGCTCATATCTATGGAAGGTTACTGTTAGGGTCATTGGAGGGTTGCACACATTGTTAATCCCCTCCACAGGGTTACAACCTTGCCTACAATTTCTCTTGATACAGGAATGCAAGGATTTGAGTTGTGTTTCAGGATTAGGTGACCTGGTCCGGTTGGAATCTTTGGAAGTATGGAAAAATCCTTTTTTGGAGAAAGTTCTTGATTTGGAGAAATGTACAAGTTTGCAAATATTGCAAATATTAGGTACCTCCATCAAGAACTGTGTAGATGGCATAAGGAAGTGCCAATTTGTGGAGTTACGTGGTCTTGGTAGTCTTGAACCACTTCGTGAAATCCACATTGAAGACTTGGATGCAAGAGAGCTTCCCAATCTCAAGGCATTGAAGCACTTGGATGTTTTGATTCTAAGGAGGTGCAAGAAGTTGACTCTTTTGGATGGAGTAGAAGGTCTTACAACTTTGCGGCGTGTTGATCTTGGTGGATGTGAGTTGTTGTCGCAGTTGCCAGACTTGAGTAACTCGACAAAGCTGGAGACCCTTGATTTATGGAAGAGCGGAATTGAGTTGTACGAGGACGACATTATCATGTTTGCTGCGCTATGTGGGCTCCGCGGGGTGGGAATTGGATATACTTTTGAATATGGGCCTAGGTATATCAGGTTGGACCCTTTCAGGCGGAAGGTGTTGCTTCAAGATCTGTATGGCTCTAGGGTGGTGGACGAGAGAGATCTTGAAACGCTTCCAATCCAACTCTATGATTATAAGTTCTGATCCCTCGAATGTGATAGTCGATCATTTGTTTCGTGGTTACAACCGATGTTCGATTCTCTTCATCATTATTTTGAAGAACGTATTGTGTTCATACTGTCTGTATTCCCGGCGAGTGCGTTTAGGCCATCTTTTTTGATATTTCAATCTAATTTTCAAGTTCATGATTTTCAAACAAAATCATATGGCGGATGTTAAAAACCCACACATCAAAAGGTGAGAGATTAAACATGACTCCTCAATATGACATTGGGTTTTGACAGATTGCGTGATAGTGTTGAATTTATGATATAGATGTAGCATAAGAAATTGATGTTTGTAGGAAAGGGAGAAGCATGCTCACAATGTTTGCATCATGGGCAGGTCAAATCTTGACGATTGAATTGATCCTTGTAAATGAGTCTCAATCTTGCTAGAGAGGATTAAGAGATGATTTTCTTGGTGTGCACTTAGTTTCATATTCTTGGGGCTGGATTGGAAATTTTCGATAAGGGTCATTCCATTGGGAAGCGTTTGAAATACTTTGCAATCAATGTTCTTGGGCCCTACCCCATGGAAGCTAAAGCTCCCCCATAGTACCTTAAGTTCTCATAGGGTTGATCAATAGTTCTCCAAAGCCTTTCCCAAGCCAAGACACCATGTGCATGTGGTCCCGGTTACTAACATAAGACCCTATGATTCGGGGTACCTATCCAATGTATTTGGTGACTTTCAGGAAAACTCAAATGTAATTGTCTCTTGCAATCAAGGGCTGCTTGCATATTACCTAGTCAACTATTTCAATAAAAACATTTAAAAAATAACACATTTAATTTATCTTGGTTCGACTAGAAATAAATGTGACCACTTTTATAGATTCTCCTCAATCAAAATCATTCGAAGGAAAAAAATTGTAGACCATACCTTTTTCCTATGAAAGTGAGTCTAGCCTTACCAAAGAAATTCAATAGGCCAAATTACTACCTATTGATGAACTACGCTAAATTTTATGTTTAGTGTCATGCACAATAAGCGACTTGTAAATGCTGTAAGGTTGAACTTTTGATGAAGATTTTTATCAACTGTGTCTACAATGATCCCCTTCTTTGAATAAAACAAGTTTTTGTGCTCTTAGTAAAAATCTTCATCAAAAGTAAAGACTTATAGCATTTATAAGTCATTTATTGTGCATGACACTAAACATAAAATTTAGTGTAGTGATTGCATGGTCATTAAAGGGTTATTTTCAAAAAAATCCCTCCGTTGATCTGCATAGCATTTGCAATAACATACATGGATAGGAAAAAGAAACACGTGATAGATACATGATAAAGAAATTCATGTCAATGGAGTAGACAAAACATGAAAATTCTAGTCAAAGTCAACCGTCTCTAACAGATTTAATCAGCTGTAAATACTCTCCTAGTGTCTAATAATTTCTTGACACAATGGCACCAAGCAAAATGGTATCGTTACTCATCCCTTGCACAAGTTATAATAAGCTAAGTTACGGACGCTACTAAGTTCTTAATCCTTTGTTAACTTATAACCTCTCCTAAGTTATAATCTTTGTTGACGTGTAACCTCTGCTAAGTTTTAACCCCAACCTAATTTTACCACACCCATCCACTGGCACCATTCTTAGCAATAACTCATATGACTGTAGTCACTTTCTTCAAGAAATTTTTCCTCTTTATCCATGTTCTTCATAATTTCAATAAACTCTGCCATGCTTACTGAACACATTGAGCAACAACAAAACATGTGAAATATGATTTTTTCTTTCTTTCTATATTAAAGTTATTTGAAAAGTCACTCAAAGTTGTTATAAGGTACTCTCCTCCCTTTTTTTCTTCCCATTTTGAATGGTTGAAATATGCTCTTAACAGTTCTCAATTCATCTAAGAGGAGTATAAAGAGAGAAAAACAACTAATAATCATGATATGTCATGTAATTTCTTTCTTCAATCTAAGTGCTACTTAAACTTGAGTTTAGAGACCAACTTTGATTGAGTTGAAGGATTCTTATTGAAACACCACCAAATTCTTGAACTAATCCATAAATTATTTAGAATAACAAAATAGAGATTAAAATGATAAAAAAGGGAGTCAGCTTATTGAAACTTTGAGTGATGGCATATTCTAGTTTCTTTAACAAGTAATCACTCATGTCTCACAAAACTTGCTGAGCACAACATTCAAATTAGATGATACTCTCTTTGATGATACAATCTACTCATATACAAATTTCAATTTTTTTCTTACAAACTAGTTCCAAACTTTGATATAATGAAAGGAAAAGAAGTGGGTTTGTTGAGAAGCTTACTTTCTCCGTCGGTGTCCTTGTCAATTGCAAAAATACAATAAGAACATATTGTTTAAGAACATATTGTTTAAGAACATATTGTTTAAGAACATATTGTTCGTGAACAAAGCAAACATAGGTCAATATAGGTCGTGGATCATATACTCTACGAAGACTTAGCAACTTGCACACTTCTATAGAACTTTATATAAAGCGAGGTAAAATTTCCTATAATTTTGTCCCTCTTCTCATTTCCAATCATTAAAGTTAACCTTAAACAACTCTAAATATTTATATTTAGTTCAAGGACAAAAACACAGCTAAGATTCATCATACAACAAGACCTTTCCTTTTCACTCTCAAAGACCGCAAAAAGTACTTCTCAAAATCACCAATTATCTCTTCTTTACTTAATAAGGACTTTACATGAGAAACCACCAAACTCTTCCACACCTAATTAGAGCTACAATTAAGAGTAAAAGATACTAATGTTTTAAATCAAAAGACAAGTATCTAAATGCAAGTTTGGGTGACTTTACCAATGACTTCAATAGATTATTGCTAAATGAAAAAGCTTACAATTCTCAACCATGGTGATGAGTTCTTCATCCGTGATATTCTCATTAAATGCCACATTTAAGTAAATCTGGACTTTGAGATGAATCTTGGACTCTGGCACATTTCTATGAGTAAGTGGCTGGACCGGGAGATCCTCCAATGATACCGGTGCGACAGAATATTTGCATCAAGTAGTATGAAAGTTATGAAGTGATGTAGGGTCGAAGCAATAGATAAGCAAAAAATGCAACATATAGGGTTTAGGGAAATGCGACATTCAGATAAGCACAAAATGCGACATCATGGTGAGCACGAAATGCGACATTCAAGTAGGCACAAAGAATCTGTTGAGAATTATCTGTAATTGAAATTCAATGAGAAGCAATACCTCTCATGAGGGATGTGGTCAAAAAATAGTTTGTAGTAATACAAGTCACATCGAGGGATCTCCTGACTGTTATATATTCTATTGAGAATTAACTGTAATTACAGTTCAATGAGAAGCAATGCCTCTGATGAGAGATGTGTTCAAAAAATCGTTTGAAGTAATCCCAGTCACATCGAGGGATCTCCCGACTGTTATACACTCAAGTAGATAGGAAGAAGAAGATGAAAATCAGTTGATGCTTTATTCATATTAATAACTCAATGACAAGTACTGATAAGAAAGATGGAGGGAGTACCTATTTAATCCACGAACCATTTATAAAGTACGCAATACTCGCTCAAAGTGCCATGGTTCAAGTAGTCTTCGTCTAAACTTTCCATCCATCTCATGTGCACGAAGATATGCCTTCACCGAGCTAGAAGCTTGCAGGGGAAGAATGAACGGAAGCAAGGCCGTTCCAATGTTAGGTATAACGTTGCCGGCATTGGGAAGGGCCATTTCACCACGCCATGGCTTTGGAAAGTAGCAAGCAAAGTCTCCGTTGAAGACATGCCGCATTGGCTGGTCATCAACCATCAGTACTCTGTCAGGGAGACAAGAAGTCCTAGTTTTCCGATCAATTGATAGTCTCCGGAGGACCTTGTCGCAGAAAGGATAAAGATGTGGCCTTGAGCACTTGTTCCGGCCATAGACGAAAAGGAGTCGAGTCCTTATATCTTCGGGAAGGATAACATTAAGAACCTTCTTCAGGCGTGACGGAATCATAGAAGACCAAATACCGACATGAAAGGACTTCAGAAGGATTCTGAAGAACTCTAGGAGACCAGGACGAACTACAATATTATCTCGATTGAAGCGTCGTGGGGTGCAGTAATCGTATTTCTCGAAACAAAGGACTCCATTCAGGGACAATACAATAACTTTCTTCTGGTTGTGTAAAAGCTATGAACATGACAAAAGATCGGGAGGTTATAAATAACATTGACAGATCCTTCGATCATCCAGAAAAACAACGAGCGACGAATAAGGACACGTGAATGTGATAATGAAAGGGGAAAAATTACGAAATATAACAACGGAGATAAACATGGTGGTCTTTTTTTAAATGAACGGAACATCCTTAAAGGCAAAAATATCCTTAAAAAATATAAACAATATTTACAATATTTACAATATTTAAAAAATATAGACAATATTTACGTCATCGATGAGACAGAAGTGTCATTGAAATTCTGGGATCGAGGGATCCCACTTCCGAGAACACCCTGTTATAATATTCCTAGAAAGCTCAGTCGTCCTCAACGTACGATCATCATGACATTCAGGGAGGGGATTGTTCTGAACAAACTCTGCTACATGGATGCGTGACGAAAACATTTTCGTCAGCCAAGGCTTCAGGCGCGTAGCGAGAAACTTGTCCTTCAAATCACCAGTCCAAGGGCGAGGATGTATAGCATTGAACTCGCGATTGAGGAGGTTCTTCTCCAGACTGTCGTCTATGAGCAAAGCGAGATCAATGTCCACGTGATCATGAAGCCGAGCGAGTTCCCTGAGGTCCTTCAGCATGTATCGTTTGGATGGATTCTCCTTTCTAGGAAAGGTTGACATTGTAGTATCAGCTTGGGACAGAACTAAAAGGTTAGTTGGCTTCAGGAGAGAGTTGCTCAGGGCATCTACTAACATGCTATCGACATTTGTCTTCATCGCACAGCTCCATATCACAATATTAGTGATTTTGTGCAACCACTTCAGAAAGAGACGACAGTCGGGTCTAGGAATACTACTGCGCGGCAGAGAAGTCCTATGAATCAAAAATCCATTCAAGTCGAGGACAATAGTGTATCTCGGATGCCTTACCTTCGAATCGCCGGGGGATGCAAGCCGAGTACCTCCTCGTAATACTCCTGCAGTTAAGCGAACATGTAAGCATGAGTGAGGCGCATGGCGATCGGAGGATCCTTCGAGCAAGTCATATACAAACCAGGAACTGAAGACAGTGAAGTAGAAGAATGGACATGAAACTCACCTTCTGTAGAGGATGTCGAACCAATAGGAGGAGCGGATGATTCACCCATTCCACCAACATTAGCTATAGACGACCTTGGAATAATTCTAGGAGGGCTGAAGGCTAGAAGATCTTCGCTAGCATCTTCGAATACGCCATGATGAACCTCTTCCTCGTCTGCATGGACAGCCGTAGAAGCTGTTTCTGTTTGGTGAAGACCTTGAGAAACTAGAATTGGCAACATGTCAACCAGATTTGCCAAAGTCGCTGCGGCCAGTGACTCTGCTATGTTTTGCGGAGGGTCAGAAACAGATTCCACTGCGTGGCTGGAAGAAGGCTGAGATTCAAGTGCATCCAACTCCATTGCTACAAGGCCGGATGTCGAAGGCTCAACATTGCCAGGTGGAACTAGATTACGTACAATCTTGCAAATAACTCTAGTTCGAGAACCCCGCTTGTTGCCAAAATAAATTACTGTTGGCTTGGGCGAGCACCAAGGCCTCTCAGCCCACTACGCTTCGTCTTGTTCCAACTTCTCCTCGTCAATTTTCCTTCACTCATCAGCTTCATTTCTTCTTCTTACATCCTCCTCCAGGTCATCCACCTCTAGCTCAATCCGGGTTGGCAACGGGGAGCACCAAGGCCTCTCAGCCCACTCCGCTTCCTTCTGTTCCAACTGCTCCTCCTCAATCTGTCTCCGCTCATCAGCTTCTGCTCTTCTTCTTACATCATCCTCAAGGACATCCACCTCCGGCTCATCCTCCTCCCTCCGTACCTTCTCCTTGTCCTCTTCTTCAACCTCCTTAGGCCCTTTGCCTTCATGGTGGACCTGCAGGATATCTCTCCTTGGAGAGACGTGGACAATGCTGGGATATTGTGCCGAAGCTGTAGCGGAGAACCCAGATTGGAGGGATCCAGGGGTATGGTATTCGGAACCAGGAAGCTGCGTCCATGAGTAACGATCAGTAAGTTCGTCGTCCCAGTCGGGATTTACAAACTCCAATCCGTCATTAAACATTAAAGTTGGGCGATAGTGGGGATCTAGTCGAAACAACTCTGGATCGGGCAAAACATACGGCCTATTTACCGCAATGGCAACCTGATTAAAACATGCATCGTAGGTGAGACACACGGAGATCGAGGGATCCTTCGATGATACTGTCTAACTGAGGACCAAGTCACGACTCACTGACGGACTAAATATATCAAGAAAGAAGACCCCAATGAAAGAGATCGACGGATCCTTCGATCCAATTAACCGATTTGAGAAGTAGTGATGTGCGAACCATTATCGAAGGATCCGAAGGGGATGCACGCATGCGGCGATCATCTGCACCTTGAAATGCCTGCAGAAGGAGGGATATCGGAAATGAAAACATAGAATACCAAGAAATAGACATGAAGAGATTACCGTCCATTAAAAAAATTATCTATAACATCCAGAAAATTGTTTTATGTCTGGTTCAGTCAAAGTTAGGAGGTAGTCGTTGTATCATACAGTGTTAGTGGTTTGCACACTTGGGATAGCATCACTTGCTCCTTCGTTGTTGACCCGGCGAGTCTTTCCACGGCGCGTCAGAAGCGGTTGTTCATCTTCATCCTCCACATCTTCTCCCCCCTCTCGCGGAATCTGAGTGTTTTCCACCTCGTCCTGGCCTCCATGTCCTCGGCCCCCATGATCCTAGCCCCCATGTTCTTCTGACGACCCGACAGAGTCCCTGTCCGAGCCATATTCATCAATCTTCTTTTCCTCGCGCTCCTCCCCGCCATGCTCCTCCTCGGACTCTGATGGCACATACGACTCGTTCGGCCCCGAGTCAGAGCGTCTTTGGCGGCCTTCATCTTCGTCGGATTCGTCATCACCGGCCGTCCCTGCATTTGGGGCATCAAAGTCAAGAGTCCTCTTACTTCTCGCCTCTTGCTGCCGAGTTGTCATTCTCACGGGTCTCTCCTTCTTCTTCGTCGGAGTTTTCTTCTTCTTCGAAGCCGGTGAAGATGGTGGGGGAACAACAAGGTTAAGAACCAATCGAGAGTCCCATATTTCAAGAGCTCTACGCACGGCATCTCTCTCATCCTCCAGGGAATGGACGATCTCGATGACCTGTGCGCCTTTCGTCTACGACGCGAAAAACGAGACCACGAATGAGATACGAGCGTGCAAGGAACATGTGAATCAAAAAATTGCTATGAAACATAAGGGGAAGGAGATGAGATTGAAGGATCTTCCGATGATATTACCAGGCCAACCCAAGTGACAGAAGCCCCTCCATCGACGTTGACAATGATAGTGTCGGCCCGCCCAAGTGTGCCAATTAGTTGGTTAACCGCATGAATATTAAAATTGGCCCTGTCCTTCTGTGCCCACTGTGTAGGAGCATCCTTAAAATCCGATGCAGATATCATATGCTGGTACGGCATGTCATTTCCAAAAAATGACCGGAAGTTGATTTCCGCATTGGTATCAGGAGTCTGACCGTAGAGAAAGTTGAAGAACAAGCCTAAGGTGGGCTCAGGAGTTGGAGGCGTTATAAATCCCTCTGATCCTGACGTGATATACATTGTAGAGGTTAAAATCCAAATCGGTGTTTGCAAGATCGGCTTGCCCCTCCCCGATAGCACATTTGCCAACTCCACTATTCCATCCCGGTCAGTAATAAACACCCCAGGATTCTGAGCCCTCCTGAACCTCTGTGAATCTTTCCACTCCATAGCACCCAGAGTTTGGTTCACTTGATCTATGATACTCCATCGAACTCCTTGTGTCTCACGATTGACGAAGCAGTAAACAAACACAACCGTCACATCCGGTTTAATCCACTTGAGGACGGAATCCTTTCTAAGGATCTTCTCAACATCCCCTGATTTTCTCACCATCTGCTTTACTTTGTATTGGCTTACGAACGTGGGCCCAGAAGACGGCTCGACGACCACGTCCACTGAAGCAGCGGCGCTAAGTGTCCGCTGCTGATCAAATATGGCCTTCAACAACGGGGCGATGTCCTCCGACTTGCTAGAGGGGTTCAAGTTAGCCCCCCGCTTCTTGAAGAACTGACATCCGCCATCGTCCTTCAGGAGTCTGTCATGCCACGTTTGGAGTATCTTGTCGGATACCTTCAGCTCACTGGCGAGCTCAATGTACTCCTCCTCCGAATATAACTCCTTGACTGTCTTTGCTGGCAGGGGCTACTTTCTGAAGTAGTGCATCATCTCATTCTTCAGAAGCCGGAACTTCTTCTCGACGAGACACTGGTCGCGGAGTCCGGGAAGAATGGCTGGCTTCTTGAGTAATTTTGTTGATTTGATCAAAATCGCCTTCGCAATCACCATCCTAGCCATTTTCTCAATCTCGCTATCCCACATCGAGTACAGTGGTTGCAAATCGTTTTGCTTCAGAGCTCGAGAGGCAAATCGCTTTGCAGCCAGCCTCTTCTTCTTTGCCAAACTTCCCGCATCGTCCTCCTCGTCGTCATCGTCCTCGTCAGCGCCTGGAAAACTTGAAAACTTCCCGAACGAGTTGGGAAGCAGTCCTTCAATCCAGCTATCCTGGATACTCTTCCACATCCCAAAGAGTTGGTCGGACACGTACAGAAGAGGAAGTCTAGGCTGACCACCGTGTTGTTCCACTTCGAGCTTGTTATCTGCTCCAACGAATATCGCGCCAAGTTTCTCCACCCACGTCTGCACAGAAACAAAGCGTCAGAATCCAAAACAAAGAACTGGAATCGAAAGATCCTTCGATCAAGAGTGGCCCAACATCACAGCCATAAAGAGAAATGAGACGACTTACCCTGAACTGAACGGTGTTTGGTGCGCCACGAATAGAGGGCTTGGGCCTTCCAGCATCAATCCAGCTCTTCCTTGCAGTTTCAAGTTGTCTGAGATAATTACCTTCGCTTCGATTCCCAGCGAGGTCCTGGTTCAGAACTCTCGAGTAGTAAATGAGGGTCGAAAGTTTCTCGGGTGTTGTCCACACAATTGTGACGCAAAAGCTACTAGCATCCCTTGCGTCTCCAGGATTGAGAGTTCCTTCTTCAATGAGAAAATTGTGTGCCGCTACACAATGTTGGCCACCAATTATATAGAAATGCGTCTCCTCATTGATGTCCTCCTTCATGGGTTCCTCCAAAAAATAATCCGCCACCGCCAAATCAGAGTCGTTGGGCCGCGGAGGTCCCTGTAGTGGCATCACTTAAACATGCTGCAATGATGCCTGGAAGGAAGGCATCATCCTCTTCTGGTCAACGAGTTGAATAACTCGATGCGGATCGAGTGGACTATACACCACCACACCGTCCGGTGCTCTGTGAAGGTGAGATATATCCACTACCATGTCGGAACCAACATCGTCAACCTTGTATGGACGCCGGCCAAATATATGGAGGACCCCAAATTCCCTCTCGTACAGCTCCTTAACTTGTTGAAGGTCCTTCGGAGAGTACTTAGCCACCGTTGTGTGTGACAACTGCACAGCTTTTGCTAATGTCATCCCGTCTTTCTTCAGATCTGACTTCTTCCGCTGCGGCCTCTTCTTACAGGGTTCCCCTTGCGCTGCAGTACTAGTCAATGATGGCCTCTTCCGACTCTTTGGGGGTGTGGGAGGAGTAGTCTTCTTTCCGCTCTTGTTGGCCGACTTGCACTGGGCCCGCAGCTCGGCCCACCTAGTCTGAATTGATCGATCATCGGGTCCCTACGCCGATTAGGAATCCGAAATCCTTCACCGTTGTGCAACACTTAGGGCTCAATGTAGTGGTATTCATCACAAGGCCATACACCCTCGAACATCCGGAACTCGTCACGAACTCGCTAATGACAAGGAGGTACAGGTTGATGAAGTCGGATTTCACCAGGTTCAGCACCTCAAGGTTCTTTGTCGTAAACGATATGGGATCTCCGGCTGGCAATTCTTGGTTGTTTATAAGGATAACAGGCGCAATCGAACTCTCTCCTTCGCGGTATCTCGCTCCCATGCCAATCCCCATTCGTAGACATTATCCGCCATGAAAAACACCGCTAGGTCTTCAGGCCCATCATACTTCGTCTTCTTGAGTCCACAACTGACCGCCATGTATAGCTTCACAGGGCACCAGTCCGGGTTTACGGAATCCGACGGGATCAAGTTAGCCCTGCGCATTCGGAGAACCACATAGATATGATTAAGATCCGTATAATCATCAGTGAAAATACCAGGACACCATGAGATCGTTCAACGAGACTGCCTAGCGGGATCGATGGATCTCTCGATCAGTCCAAAAAATCTACTTTATTACTCACCATCCACCATTGAAAACTGGATAGATAAATTGACCCGTGGGTCTGCAACGATCGAGGGATCCACCGATCCAAAAATGCCTATCATGGATAATGATGAATGGGGCAAGAGGACTCATATGCGAGAGATCGATGGATCAATCGATCTCATGACATAGTATATGACAAACCCGGGGTATCGGAGGATCCATCGATCCCAGATGATCGGAGAGACCATCATCCTAGAAGATTGGAGGATCCATCGATCTTAGAAGATCGATGAGTCCATCAGTTCCAAATGATCGGTGGATCCGTTGATCTCAGAGGATCATGTGGTCCAGCAATCCATATAATCGGAGGATCCATCGATCCTTTTAGATCGAAGGATCCGTCGATTACAGTGGATGACCCTATGCAGGGGTCGTCCGTACAGTGTAACGTATTTCTAATTCTACCCTAACATGTACATTTATACCGGCGTGCTGGAATGCAATCCAATGAAATGAAATTGCAGCACTCCACATTGCATACTGATACTTTTGTAGATAATTCTTAAAAACTATGCATGCTAGATCCTATTTCATCTTGATGGAGAGGTTATGGATACTTACAAATTCAGCCATTCTGGCCGCTCAATCAGTCCTGGGACCACGCCCGCCATTCTTCTATCTACAAAGCACTGCGCGCAAGAAAAATAAGATCAGAACCACTGTTACAAGAACCCAATTTGACATACTAATGCAACAACTAATTCAAATTGAGATAAACAAAAAACAATTGTCATAGTTCCGACCGATGTGTGCATTTCTAAGTGTTGCAAATCTATATGCATTACCTAAACTTGTGAGCTGTTGAAGCAAAACTGGATGGTGCAAACCTAGGAGAAAATAAGAAACTAGTTAACAGTCTTACCTCTCAAAGGAATTCAATCGCTGCACCCTTTCGTAACGATGCGGTTGCTGATGTCGCATCCACAGAAATCGCACGCAGCTGGAGGCTAAACCAAAAACCATCCAGTTTTGCTTCTACAGACCCTGCCCTCATGAAGAAACTCAGACTTGCAAAAGCGCCACAGAATTACACTCACACTTGCAAACCGCGACAAATTTACACTCAGAAATCGAATATGGAATCGCCCACAGTAAACTGAGCCTAATCTGAAGCTACGAGTTTGGAGAACATGGAAACCTACAGCAAAAACGGGAGAGAGAGACGAGAGAGAGAGAGAGGAGAGAGACGAGAGAGACAAAGTGAGAGTGAGGGAGAGAAAGTGGGAAACTGGAAGGATGCCGTGACACACGCGGCCAAAAATTATTACTACTCATGATAACTCGTACTTAGATGTCGCCCTCGTACCGCTGAGTAGCTCGACCGCTTAGTGACAGTTAGCAGTAATCATAATGCTTTCCTCATCATGATTGCAACTGAGACTATAGTTTTCCTTTTCAATAACTAATTTTTTCTGTTAAGAATATAATTCTTCTTTTTGATTGAAGTTTAATTACATCCAAGATTACAATTTTCAATACTATCAAGTAAAAAAAAATGCCTTTCGTATTGTGAAAAATAAACTTTAAATACTATCAAGTAAAAAAAAATGCCTTTCGTATAGTAAAAAATAAATTCAATACTACCAAGTAAGAAAAAAGATTCAATACCATCAAGTAAATAGAAAGATTCAATACTATCAAATAAAACAAAAGATTCAATACTATCAAGTATAAACAAAGATTCAATACTATCAAGTATAAAAAAAATTCAATACTATGAAGTTAAAAAAAAATTGTATAGTAAAAAAAAAATTACAATTCAATACTATCAAGTAAATAAAATGCCTTTCGTATTGTAAAAAAAAATTCAATACTATCAAGTAAGAAAATAGATTCAATACTATCAAGAACAAAAAATGATTCAATACTATCAAGTGAAAAAAAAGATTCAATACTATCAAGTAAGAAAAAAGATTCAATACTATCAAGTAAATACAAAGATTCAATACAATCAAGTAAAACAAAAGATTCAATACTATCAAGTATAAACAAAGATTCAATACTATCAAGTAAAAAAAATGCCTTTCGTACAGTAAAAAAAATAATCAATACTACCAAGTAAGAAAATTCAATACTACCAAGTAAGAAAAGAGATTCAATACTATGAAGTTAAAAAAAATTTGTATAGTAAAAAAAAAAATTTACAATTCAATACTATCAAGTAAATAAAATGCCTTTTGTATTGTAAAAAAAAAATTCAATACTACCAAGTAAGAAAAAAGATTCAATACTATCAAGTGAAAAAAAAAGATTCAATACTATGAAGTTAAAAAAAATGCCTTTTGTATTGTAAAAAAAAATTCAATACTATCAAGTAAGAAAAAAAATTCAATACTATCCAATAAATACAAAGATTCAATACTATCAAGTAAATAGAAAGATTCAATACTATCAAGTAAAACAAAAGATTCAATACTATCAAGTATAAACAAAGATTCAATACTATCAAGTATAAAAAAAATTCAATACTATCAAGTATAAACAAAGATTCAATACTATCAAGTATAAAAAAAATTCAATACTATGAAGTTAAAAAAAATTGTACAGTAAAAAATTATTTACAATTCAATACTATCAAGTAAATAAAATGCCTTTCGTATTGTAAAAAAAAAACTCAATACTATCAAGTAAGAAAATAGATTCAATACTATCAAGAACAAAAAATGATTCAATACTACTAAGTAAGAAAATAGATTCAATACTATCAAGAACAAAAAATGATTCAATACTACTAAGTAAGAAAATAGATTCAATACTATCAAGTGAAAAAAAAGATTCAATACTATCAAGTAAATAGAAAGATTCAATACTATCAAGTAAAACAAAAGATTCAATACTATCAAGTAAGAAAAAAGATTCAATACTATCAAGTAAAAAAAAAGATTCAATACTATCAAGAAAATACAAAGATTCAATACTATCAAGTAAATACAAAGATTCAATACTATCAAGTAAGAAAAAAGATTCAATACTATCAAGTAAATACAAAGATTCAATACTATCAAGTAAATACAAAGATTCAATACTATCAAGTAAAACAAAAGATTCAATACTATCAAGTATAAACAAAGATTCAATACTATCAAGTAAAAACAAATGCCTTTCGTATTGTCAAAATAAATTCTTGTCTTCAGTGAAAAACAACATACTAGCCCAAGTCAATCATTTTCACACATTGTAAGACATTGTCGGGCAAGGTACCAAAAAGACTTCTTCCTTTGCTTATGAAACTTAGAGATCTTCTCATTTGTATTTATTTCTTTTTTCAACAACAATATGTGGTATGAACCTTCCTATTGACCATAATATGGATTATCAAATAAAACCACTTGAAAATGCAACATTGTAATGCACAATGCTTTGGTAGCTTTAAATCTCGGAGCACAAAGATGTAATTAATTTTTATTGCCAATGCAATTTTAACAAGTATTTTAACAAGTTCCACCACATTTTGGCCAACCTCACAAGTCCATGGAATTTATGAAAAATTTGGACACAAAAAAGATGCCGTAGAGGCTATGAGTATACAAGCAAATGAATAGACCCTACACCTTCATCCCCAAATGCTAGATCGTAGACCCTACAACCTAGATTGTAGTCCCTATAACCTAGATCGTAGATTCTAGAGCCTAGATCGTAGACCCTACAACCTATATCGTAGATCCTATAACCTACATCGTAGACCCTAAAACCTAGATCATAGACCCTATAACCTAGATCATAGACCCTATAACCTAAATCATAGACCCTATAACCTAGATCGTAGACCCTACAACCTAGATCGTAGATCCTAGAGCCTAGATCGTAGACCCTACAACCTATATCGTAGATCCTATAACCTAGATCGTAGACCGTACAACCTAGATCGTAGACCCTACAACCTAGATTATAGACCCTACAATCTAGATCGTAGATCCTACAACCTAGATCGTATATCCTATAACCTAGATCGTAGACCCTGCACCCTGAGCCCTAAGCCCTGAGCCCTAAGCCCTGAACCCTGAACCTATGCATATTAGGTGATTATGACTCGTATTTATTCTGAACCATATCATGAAACAATGAAGACTTTTAGAAATTAAAGACACGAATTATTGTGGACAATACGAAAGGAAATTTTCCACAACAATATGTGGTATGAACCTTCCCATTGACCATTTGGATGATCAATCTAAAACATATTAAGTTTACAAAAAAATAAAACGTGCGTTGGCAATTATGTTTTAACCCCCCCTCCTTGCATAGTTGTTTTGAATACGCTACACACCTCCTCTACATCTACAAATTGGTGAATAAGAAACTAACATCATGCTTGACATGTTGGTATTGGATTTAGATCTTCTGTAGTGCAAATTATTATTCGACTCTATTATTGTGTATAACATTCTCATTCAATAAAATTTTGATTTCACAAATTAGTAACATTGTATCAACAATGCTTAGTAGATTTAAGATGAAACAATGAAGGCTATTAGAAATTAAAGACACGAATTATTTTTCAATGTTTAGGACATCAAGAATTTTTGACATTATGTAGGCAAATAAAATCACTTAAATTTGATTAATGTTATGTATTGCAAATATTATCATTTGTTATTCTTGTACAAATTGTTTGAAAATGCAACATTGTTCGAGTAACTTCTGTGTAACAATGTTATTCAAATAACTATAATTTATTGAACGACGTCAACAAACTCTTTAATAGTCCACATGAAGATATATTTGTCTCATTGAGCATTTAAGTTATTACCATGCACATCATCCATATTAAATATATTGCACATTGCTTTGGGAGCTTTAAATCTCGGAGCACAAGGACGTAATTAATTTTTATTGCCAATGCAATTTTGAACAAGTATTTTAAACAAGTTCCACCACATTTTGGCCTACCTCACAAGTCCATGGAATTTATGAAAAAATTTGGACACAAAAAAGATGTCGGAGAGGCTATGAGTATACAAGCGAATGAATAGACCCTACACCCTGAACCCTAAATGCTAGATCGTAGATCCTAGAACCTAGATTGTAGACCCCAGAACCTAGATCGTAGATCCTAGAACCTAGATTGAAGACCCTATAACCTACATCGTATACCCTATACCCTAGATCGTAGATCCTATAACCTAGATCGTAGACCCTTTAACCTAAATTGTGAACCTTGCACCCTAAGCCCTAAACCCTACGCAAGAAACTCTAAACCCTGAACCCTGAACTTTGAGCCATGAACCCTGAACTTTGAGCCTTGAATCCTGAATTTTAAACCCTAACCATGAAACGTTGAACCTTGAACCCACATTACAAAACCCTAAACCGTATACATGATGTACCCTATTAACCGGGATGTACCGTGCACCGTAAGCCCTGAAGCTGATGTACTGTTAACTTGGTAAACACTAGACCTTAGACCCTTGTCCCTATGCATATTAGGTGATCATTACTCGTATCCATTCTGGACCGTACGATGTTCATCTGAATTTTTTAACCGCAGGATCGCCATGATCATCCGACGTTGTCATCTCCACGGTAACATAGGAACTAGTCATTCTTTTATTCCCCCTTTGCTGGCATTTTTACTTGAAGGTACGAATTAGAATAATTAGTTATCAAGAGGCACGGAACCGATATCCACTACTTAGACAATGATGGTGAATCCCATCCCGCCAAAATGAAGTAGATTGAATCACCATCAAATTTCCCTCTCAACTTTGAAAGACGAGGGCGATTACTCTCGCACTCTTGAGGCTCTTGTTTGTTTCAGGTCAGAATTGGATGCGAGGTTTCCTGTTTCTTCAAGAACTGGACAGTTAGTGAGTGAGGTATTGAGTTCTGTCCTCCTCTAGACGAAGTAGCCTTCGTCCTACTCCGTGAGCTTCAATTCCATGCGCTTGAGCAGGTTTACTATTGTCGTCTACCATAGAATGCCTTGAGTTTATCGTCTTTGGTATTTTGCGCGGCAGGTGGGAATGTGGGTGTCCTCGTTTGATATCACAGTCCTCTTTGTTTCGCAAATCGTGCACTTGATTCACTTTCGGATTTCTCTCTTTGTAGGAGATTGTTTGTTTGTATTAGTTGGAAGCTGACTAAAGAAATATCGATGGCAAGTAGGTTATGTTGCCCAAGTGGCTGATGCTTGCTGGAGGTTTAGGTTACCGCCCTTGTTATAAGTAATTGCAACGTTCTTTGATTAATGAGCTATGCTGTGCAACATCAATAATTCTTATGTAATATTCAGCCGTTTTGCGAATGGATTTTGCTACGATACTATTGTGTAGGGTATGTGGGATACAGATTCTGTTATGTACTGCTAAATATGACTCAACCTCATTTTATGCATCCCAAGTTTGACATCATCAGGTGAAAGAGTAGAGAATATTGATCTTGTATATATCATGCCATGAATGTGATTCCCGTTCGATCACTACCTTCCATCTTGGTTCAATATATTGTAATATATCATTTGGTCTCGTTGCGATTACTATACAACTACTTCTCTGTTCCGTACAGTCTTACGTGGAGCTATCCCAATTTTTGCAGACCTGGGTAGGTTCCGTGGAGATCGAAGGATCCTCCGGTCGTACATATCAATCCGTTGATCGACCGAACCCGAGGAAGATCGATAGATCGAGAGATCCTCCGATCCCTACGGTGATTGCACGATTCTTCAATCTTGGGTCTGATACAGGGTTACTCGGGTACATAGGAAGATTTTCGACATTACCGGGTTCAAATTAGGATCGAAGGATCCATCGATGTCCTCATCTGAAGGATTGCCGGATGTGTTTGCTGATCCAATGTATGGTGGTGGTGTCGCTAGCGACACTGACTAGTGTGATGAATTCAGCCCCGACATGGAAGTTACCCTTTGCTACACAAACCATGGCTCTGTTGGGAAGGGAATTGTCATTGAAGCGATACCCACTGGGCATTGGCTTGGTGTTGACATCAATCTCACCATGGTCGCAATGTCTCTGCTTAGACCTATTGAGATATTTCATGAGGCGCGCAATCTTATTATTCGGCCGTTGCAAGAGGGCGTATCTCTCTTGGCGGATTTGATAGGTAGAACGGTTCTCTAGGAGGCATCGCAGGTAGTGTTGCAATCGAGGGATCCTTCGATGGGCCCGGACGTAGGCAATACATCCGGTTCCACTTGCGCCCCTCCTTTTGTCCCTCAGGCAGAATGGGTGGGAATGGTGGTTCGTCGCTATGGCTGTGATGGGAATCTTATTGCCTCAGGTCGTGTCAATTGCTCTCTCCCCGATGAGCCATTCCAGGATAGTACTTTGGGGGAGTGAAACATTGGCGTTACTGTATTTGACGTATTCATCGGGGATCAAGATGACATTATGAGTCATCAAAGGTGGCCCATCCCCGAATGTAGATTCAAGGGCAGTCATGGCCTTAGCGAGACGGTTGCTCATTTCATTCGAATTCTTGAGGCATCGGACCCAAATGCGCATCTTGGTGGTCGTCCAAAAGCACCGTATCGGTTTGTTCATCGTAAGAAGAGAAGTGAGGAGAAGCTCAGTGCGTACTCAAAGAAGACTTGTCAGGATGTGGTTCAAGCAGTAAGTTCGCTATTATGCTGCCCTGACAAGTGTGTTCGATTATTCCGGCCCCAAGATACCTTGTTTATCCGACAACGGTACTTTCTGAAGGACTTTGATGACGAGCGGGAATATGGAATCGTTGTGGGCGGGCAAGTGCGTCACATGGGCAATAATCGGAAACGGACCTACGTTACTTTGCTCGATCAAGATGTCTGCGCAACAGCATGGTATAAAATTCATGGTATACCAAACTCGACATTCCACAGCTATATCGACCAATACAAAAAGGGTATCTTGTCATCAACGCACGGAAACAGAGGCGTCAAACGTCCCCGCCTTGGAACCGTGCAAGCAATGGGTACGATTTCAGCTATCATCAATGAGAACGCCGATTACATGCCTCACCAGATGCGGACAACTGTACCAGAGCGATGGACACACTGAAGTTCTTACCGTCTGGTCATAGCTGGAAGAGGATTCAGGCTGACGCCACAGAGGTAATCATGTCCAGAAACCACCTCGAAGCTCCAATTATCCTTCTTGGTCAACCACTCCCATTGCGTGGCGATACCTGATGCTCTTAGGCTTCATTATATTTGATCGAGTATCCACATTTGAAATTCTCATCACACAATCTTTATGCAACTTCCAATATCTGAACGATCACTTAGTCGCTCTGAAATGACTACATGTCTGTACTCACCTCCATCTGGAAGCGATACCAGTTTTTATGTGATCGAAGGATCTTTCGATGCCAGTAGTAGCCTCAGTGTTGATGTTGCTGATACTCAGTGAATCGCTCTGTTTGCAGACAAACTTGGAGTACGGGTTGCCCAAGGTTTCTCAGTCTGCTGTTAGTAGAATCAAGAAGGAACTCTTCAACAATGTTGCTGTAAAACCCGTGGGCAGTTGATTTGCAAAGTGCACCCTCTGTGACACTCTTCAACAATTCATTAGCAAATCCGTGAAGGGCTCCGCCGAATATGTGTCATTCATTGAACAACGACATGCACACTTGAACCACCAAGCTTCGTGTAGGCGTGTGTACCATACCTGGAGAGAGGAGTCTAAACGCAGGAAAGGCGAAATCATTTGCATTATCCACGATAAAATGGATACTGCCAAGACTGCCATCCCTCGTATGCGAGTTACCACGAAACAGAATTCAGGTCTTGGTCAGCTCCCGGTGAACGTCACCGGCTTGGTCACGCATGGACAAGGAGACGGTGCCTACGCTCACTATTCTACTGACTTGTGGCCAGGAGACTCAAATTATACAATCTCGTCTATTGCGAGATTACTTCGACGTCTCGAGGAACCACCCATTCGCGTCACAGGTCGACTTTTCCCTTACGAGCCGGCAAACTCATTCTTTGCGGCATTGCTTAAAGGGAAGTCTAGATGTATGGACGTTTTACCTATGGTGGTACCGAACTACTCAACTGCAGCCGTCCCACTACCAAACAATCTATATTTGTAGCTAGACAACTCTGCAAAAGATAATAAGAACCAATTTCTCATGGCGTTCTTATCTATGTTGACTTACCAAAGGGTGTTCAAGGAAATCAAAGTTGGTTTCCTACTAGTCGGGCATACACATGAGGATATTGATGCTTACTTCAGCCACTTGTCCAAGGCCTTGAAGAATAAGAATTCATTTGTCGTCGCTGATTTGATGAAGTCCTTCATGGAATCGGAGGAGATGAGTTTCATGCCCGAGTTTGTTCAGGAGGTTGCAGATTTCAAATCTTTTGTCTCTGGCTATATATGTGATGGTGCACAAAGACTTGTTGGTTTAGGAGAGATGCACCTCTTCAAATTCTACGTCGATGAAGACGGTTGGCCCGTCATGCGTTACAAGATGTTTACAATTGATCAGCATTGGCTACCTCGAAACAAGCCAGGTTTACGTCTTTGGAAGGAGGATAACGACGGCAATCCCATCATACCTTCTGGCTTCCCAAACCCAGTTCCGTTCAAGCGTTTGTGGGGAGACGAGGTTCCTTCTTCAACCGACAATCAAGTGAAGGCAAGAGAGAAAGCTGCCAAAGCACTTGATAAGAGGTCGTTCATTAAGTCTGGAATACGAGGTTATATATAATACTGGGAACAAGGGATGCGTTCATGTGAGGGCTTTTGAAGGGATTTTCCACCTTATGTCGATTACTGGAATGCAAAACTTGCAAAACTAGAACAACCTCTTCCTCCCACTCCTTCGGCCCTAGTAGAAGGCTTCTGGCCAATCCATGACTGGAGTGCGATAAGTCGAACTCCCTTATATCTCACTGCTAGAGGAGATGTCACACCTGAAGACGTCGAACCTGAAATTTATTGTGGTCCACGCTCGGAAAAGCCAAAGGAGTCGTTGAATCCATGGCGAGATGTCGTACCGGGATCATGGGTCCTACTCTGTCCCTCAGACCCTGAAATATATCCTGTCTGGTAAGGGAGAGCGCATTCAGTAGTCAATAGAGAAGTTGGACATGAGGAGTATGGTAAGTTCATTCTCCAATTCTAGGAGCCAAGAAATGCGTTCAAGGACCACAAGAAGAAGTACGAGGATTATTGGACATCAACGTGGGTTCCCGAAAATGGACGTCTAGTTAGCGTTCATGTTGATGCCGTCTTGTTTGCCTCTTGGTCGAAGAAATTGGATTCGAAGACACGGACAATTCCACAGAGGGACAAAATTGCAGCAATGATTAACCTTGCAGCCGCAAACAACGCGGACCCATGACCACATAGTTGTTTATAATTCAATCGATGGATCCTTCGATGCAGTTGGAAACAAGGCAGGCCCTCTACCTTGTAGGAGGCCACCAATTCGTTCGAAGGATCGTTCGATCATTGTAGATCTACTTGGCCAGGGCATATGTATGAATCTCACATGTCTTCTAATTTTGGTGCACATGCATAAACATTTTTGGCTTTCTCATTTATTGTCTACAATGTATCAGCCTTTCGTAGATACTTTTCTCCGTATTGCAATTGTGTGCATGCTACATTTGATTCTTACGTATGATGCATGAATCAACATTTGACTCCTGACATTCACGTCTTTAAACCATGTATTTCGTCGCTTCGCCGATTAATATCAACTAACGTTTTGTATGTTATCGTTTCGTTGCATCGGAGGATCCTGCGACCCTTATTTATCAATCTTGTTGCCAATAAATCTAGCCATACTATTGTTGTGCAATATTTCTATAATAGTGTATGTCCATGTTTTTAACTTGCACGACGTTTTGTACTTCATTAATTGCAAAGCGCCAAATAACATCTGTGGGATTGAAATTGTATTCTCTCTATATAAATTGAGTCCCATCGGTGGATCCTCCTATTGATTGACCTAGTTTGCACGCTACATCATGACTCCTTTCAATTCTTGTAATTTTACTATAACTCATTTTCTGCTTGTCAAAAGTTTTATTCACCATCTAATCTGATCCTGTCAAAGAATCCAGCGAAGGATCCCTCGAAGCATTTCTACGCTTTGTACCATGATATTCCTTGACTAAATCTGGACTTTGACCAATCTAGACTTTTCAAAGTCCAGATTTACTTAAATATGGCATTTAAGCTCCTTTGAGATTTTACGCAAGTTTTTTAGCTATAAAAGGCAAGGAGCAAGTCATGCTGTAATGGAAGCTTGGAATCATAAGGATGACAACTAATCCATTCCAATTGACAAATAAATAATTGAGAACCTTTTTCATTTGATTATCTAAAACTAATAGTAGTTTACACTTTAAAAATACACCAAAATATAATGAATTTTAAAAACAAAGGAATAATAAGCTTATCATTATTATTGGAAAGACAAGGTCAAAGTGGGTTGAGAGAATGCAAACACCCATGTTGATGAAATGGCAACATGTGCTAATTACTATTATGGATGTAAAGAAATGCTTGACTTACAGAGATTTTCCCGGTGCCATCCTCGTCAAAGTATTGGAATGCATTTATCACATCCTCAGTAGGGTCTTTCTCTTTGTATTTGAGAACCACTAACATCACATCCATAAACAATTTATGAGGATGCATAAAAATCTACACCCGACAGATGTAAAAGGCGTAGGTAATGTGCATACATAAGTAGGTACTATGTAAGTAGAACTAGTAGGTCATTTGCAAAATAGGAGTAGATAATGTGCAAATAAAGTCTGGTAATCTTGTCAAGGCTGATTATCACTTATAATCACCTTATTAGACAATCAATCAAGAGTCACAAACAAAGGATATCACAACTTTAAACTTCACTAAAGTAGATAATCTTTCTATGGTTACTCCTTTGTTTCAATTAACGCATCAAGTATCATTGAATCTATAGTTCAGATTGCCATATTTGGTTTAATTAGTGCTATATCCTTTGACTAACTAGAACTGGCTAACTTGGTGCATCATTTAGAAGGCACAAGTCATACTCTTTTTAATGGCCAATATAACCAATATGGCAATTTATGAAGCAATGGACATGAGTCATGAACGTAAGATTTTATGGAGGAAAATGAAGAACTAAATTACATGAGAGATAATGTAGCCAACTCCAACTGCACTTGATAATTGTAAATGCATGTGCAAGCGACGATGACATGGGGAATGTTTAGATGTTTAGTGTCATGGGTAGTAAATGACTTGTAACTGCTTTAAATTTTTACATTTGATATAAATTTTTACTAAGAGCACGGGCCACTGCAATCTATACTACTTGAAGAGGGCAATCATAGTGGACATGGTCGGTAAAAATATTCATCAAGAGTGAAAACTAATAGCATTTACAAGTCATTTACTGCCCATGACACTAAACATCAAAATCACACTAGTACTTTCACAAGTTTAGTCGGAACTGATTTCCATGAACTCCTCATAATTTACTTCGTCCTCGCACTCTTTCGCGAACTTGTCGAGCAGCATCTTCACCTCCGCCTTCTTCACGTCAAACTGCAGCGCTCTCATTGCCAACTGAAACCATGGACATAGAATAACTACGCCAATCGAACACACTTCCTACAGCAAACAATTACAGAGGGTGTGCAGATCCAGTGCACAGAACATGACCGGTCAGAACATCGATGCAGCTCAGGCTAACACACGTTCGGAGGGACAAGATTATGTCTCATAATCAACAAGTTACGATCATCCTCTTTCATGATCATTCGATTGAAAAATATCTTATCTCCCATTTATTAGAAAGGACTAGAACATTTTCCAT
The DNA here is from genome assembly GCA_963971425.1 of Bryoerythrophyllum caledonicum. NCBI lineage: Eukaryota > Viridiplantae > Streptophyta > Bryopsida > Pottiales > Pottiaceae > Bryoerythrophyllum > Bryoerythrophyllum caledonicum. The sequence goes on from OZ020524.1 coordinate 3,775,978, forward strand.
AATCAGCAGCTGGTTTGAAGTAAGGATCCAGTTGAAAAGCATAATCTGCACTCGTAGGATGATTACTTTCCATAATCAAGGGCTACATTCAGATCACAACGCCGTTGATTGATCATCCACTCGAAGAATTTTGAGATTACGTTATGGGATCAGGTCCATGGGAGAATGCCGGGATTGTACCTTGAGCTCACGGTCGTTGAGCTTTCCGACTTTGCGAAAATCAAACAACTGGAACGCCATGCAAATTTCCTGCTTGTGCTCCTCCGTGATCCGGTGCAGGGCGTGCTTGCGAAGCACACGCCCCGTGATGGGGCCGCCTCCCATGTATGATATTGCCAGAGCCTGTGAGGGAGATGTTTGAGGAGGCCTCGACGGAGGCGACGAAGCTGAGAATCTCCTGCTGCAGCGCTCCAGATTCGCCATCACGAAACTCATGACTTACAACTGGTACTACGCAGCCAACAGGCCTGATGTTGAATGAGATTATCACCGACATGGGCTACCAAGAGATAAAGTACTCCGGACTTGCCATTGCGCGCACTGATCACAGCTGCAACTGATACCATCCATACATATAATTCCTGATCAACTTCAGTGCCTCTCATGTCCAGCATTAGATGAGACTGTCACCGACATGGGCTTCTGACCACGGACACCTGATCAGGGTTGCAACGGGTAATTTTATGCATCAACTCGGGTCCCTGAATTGAAGGAGAGTGTACGGGCTACCCAAGACAATGCGCTTCATCTATCCTTGCCCAGCTCCTGTCGTGGCGCCCCGCCAACCCTGTGATGAACATGGATCCGAGGCAGTTTGTCCGGTACCTGAAAACACAATCACGGAAGTTTGAAGTTTTGTCTCTTTCCCACCAAGTGACCTCCCACTGAACGTGACTACTGGTATGAATGCGAAGATGACAATGAGGACTGTAGCAATCCGAACACCGCTGCTTTTTCGTTTAACGACCGGGACTACAGAAAACGCTTCATTTCCAGTTGTCGAAAGGCTGTGAACTGTTCGAGTTACGTTCTCACATGGTACGCAAGGTCACCTTCCAGGTCGGAGTTGGGAGTGCCTCACTGAATGCTACATGACACCAAGATCAGCTTCTTGTGCTTTCCGGTGACAGTGTCCTGTGAAGCCGGTGATCCATCACGCGTTGAATAGGCCTCAAGTAGTTATCAGATGTCTCCTTTGACATCCCACAGTACGTCAGAGAGACGGATATGAAGAAAACGAATATAACTGTTTGAATCTAAACGCTGTTCTTCATCTGCAATGTTGAAACGCTTCGTTTGTGGTTATCAAAAGAGTGGAAACTATCGAGATGTTGCAAAAGTTTACCTTCAGTGTAGCCTAGTGGTCCAGGTTGGGAAGTTTCGTTCCAGAAGTCAATCCTGGGACCCTTGGTTCAGAGGAAGAAGTTAATCAATCGGCAACGTTCATTCGAAACTGGAATGTCATTTTGATGAGATATAAGGAACTTCGTAAATTTTGCAGCAGTGGTTACATTTTATAGTAAAAATACGGCCATGTCCGGGTGGGAACTATTGTACTCTGGCAATACAGCGGAATCACTGTGAGTGATTTTCTATACCATGAAAATCTCTTTTCTTCAGCAATTCCACAGCTAATTGTGATCTGATCCCTCCATCTTCTCACTGCGCGCCCAGATCCTTCGACTTGTTGGTCAATTTCGGTCCCGGAGCTCCTGAGATTTAAAGGCAGCACGTCCTGTAAACTTTTCTCTTAATTACAGTCACAAGAACTTATACATCCCAAGTGCCTTACAGATCCAACATTGATGCCTAATCGCAAAGTGAGATTCCTTGAAGGCGGAGAAAAAACCACTTCCAAAACGAGTAGCACAAGCGTAGCGAAGTAGCATTGATGAGCTTGAAGCAAAACTACTTTATAGTCTGAGGGTATGCTATGTCGTCGTTGAAATATCCTCTGCAAATACGTGGCATTCGTTACAATGTCTGCTCCTTGTTGACTTGACCAAGTATGTTTTCTTCAAATCGTCCACGAGCTGAGTGCAAAGTTTAATGCTGCCTCAAAGTTTAATGCACATCTCTTGCATACCTCGAAATTTTTAATGAACATCTAATGAATATTTAATGTACATATATATATTTCATGAAAATTTAATGAATTTTTAATGAATGCTTAAAAAATATTTAATGAAAATTTTATGTATACTTATATATTAAAATTTATATTTGTATATTTAATATATATATATATATGTATATTTAAAGAATATTAAAAGTATATTTGTATATTGAATGTATATTTGTATGTTCAAAGAATATTTGCATACTTGACGAATATTTATATATTTAAAGAATATTTAATGAGTTATAAATGAGTATTTTATGACGATTTATTGTATATTTGTATATTAATGAATAATAAATAAATAGTTAATAAATTTCTAATGTGTATATTAAATGTGTATTTGAATATTTAATTAATATTTAATTAATATTGAATGCATTTTGAATGCATATTTAATGAATATCTAATGAATATTTAATTTATATTTCTATCTTTATTATATATTTGTTGTGTAATTATTTTGTATTTATTGTATATTTATGTTTGTTCTCCTTTCCAATATTCCTTTCTTTTTTCACTTTCTTTCTAAAATCGAAGTTCTTATTTTTCCAATCTTGTACTTGTAATTTCATTTTCCCTCCATATGTAGAGTACATTCTTCTTTGTCCAATTTTTGGGATTTTCCTTTTGTTCCATATCTACATTCTATTTTTCCTAGTATTTCTCTTGCAAATTCTTGTTTTTTTATGATAATCATTTATGTTTTTCTCTCCATAGATAATATTTATTCTAGGAAATGATAATGATTTTTTTCCCTCCAAAGAAAATGATTGTGATTATCTCTAGGTTTCATACATTAAATGTCCACAAGTAAAAAATCTTATGATCCACTATTAACTAGAATTGACATTTAGTGTATAGTTTTGTCACTACACTAATTGTAAACTTTACAATTAGTGCAAGTATTTACAGTCCAGTACACTAAGGGGGGTTTTACACTATGGTGGAGAACTCCACCGGCCAAGAATTCAAGGAAAATGGAGCTTTATGATTGGAGAACAATTTGTTCTCCATCGGATTGGGTTTACACTATGGCCAAGACTTGACCGGTGAAGAACTTCAAGCATGGATGAAAAAATGACATGGATGTCTATGTGGCAACACTTTTTTGAAGAGTTCTTCTCCTCTGGATTAGTTTTTTGTCCAACCTCAACCCCTCGGACAAGAAACCAAACCACTGGAGAAGAAGAACTTACTTAAAATATTCTTCCCCCCCTGCAAATTCGCAATTCTGTTGCAAATCCTCAGATACAGCTTGCATCACCAAAGAGGTGTTTCTCTTTGGCTTTGCATTACTCTGCAGAAATCTTTAGTTACCAAAGTACTCTTGGTGAATTCTCTAAACATTCTGCATTAATGTTTTTTAAAAAACCTAGACTTTTTAAAATTTTCCTGCAGCTCAAGTTCTTGCTTCTTCTTCCATGAGTGTCTATTTTGAAAAAAAATTGTTGGATAACTTGCGCATTTTTTTCCTAGTTTGAGTGGTTCAATTTCAAGTTGATGCAATGAGTATTGAGTGAGTTACTGACATTTTAGTGGAAGGGGATCCTGCCGAAAACATTCTGGGTCAGTCTTGAACAGTCCAATTTCGGCGTGCTGTAACTTCTTGATGGAAGGTCGTTTTTCAATGTTTATTTACCTCCAAGACGCGTATTTTTGTCTAGTTTCTTTGGTACAATTTTCAAGTTGATGCGATGAGTATTGAGTGAGTTACTGACATTTTAGTGGAAGGGGGTTTTGCCGAAAACATTCTGGGTCAGCCTTGAATAGTCCAATTTTGGCGTGCTGTAATTTCTTGATAGAAGGTCGTTTTTGAACGTTTAATTTTTAAAAAGACGCGCATTTTTGTCTAGTTTCTTGGTACAATTTTCAAGTTGATGCAATGAGTATTGCGTGAGTTACTGACATTTTAGTGGAAGGGGGTTCTGCCAAAAACATTCTGGGTCAGTCTTGAACAGTCCAATTTCGGCGTGCTGTAACTTCTTAATGGAAGGTTGTTTTTGAACGTTTGTTCTTTTCAAAGATGCGCGTGTTTGTCTGGTTTGTGTGAAAAAAATTTCAAGTTAGTTCAATGATTATTGAGTGAGTTACGTGCATTTTAGTTGAAGGAGATTGTGCATATTTGAAAATTTTTATTGCTGTTGATTTTCAATTGTTCTTGAATTGTGAATGACATGATTGTGGGGCTTGTGTTTCAGGTAGGAGTTTACTACTTGTTACTTTTTCTTTGTAAAGATGGCTAATTTCCAACAACTGTTGGCTTCTAGCCAAGAGGAAGAATATGTGGGAGCTGAAAACTTTTACAGTCCTTCAATTCGAACTGAAAGTACTTTTAGGACCTACAGTGAGCATCCTTCATTGAGTACCACAACCATGATTGGAGAAAGTGTGCCACGGGAGAACAAGATGGATGTTGGAGAGAAGGAAGCACATGAACACGAAGATTGTCAGATTGTTGAACCCACCGTGAAAGGAAGAAGTGTACTGTCAAAGAGGAAGACTCCAGTAAAGAAGAGAGCCAAAACAATGAAGAAAGCCAAGACAATGAAGGTTGAAGAAGAAGACACAGAGGAGGAGGAGAAGAAGAAGAACTGGTTAGACAGTGAAGTTGAGCAACTTATTTCAATTCGAGGTGAAATGCATGCAAAATTTGAAAGAAATGCTAAAAAACAAGGTATGCACATCATTCATTGTGACTACTTTTTTGTAAGTTTACAAGTACTTAAATTTTGAAAATAATTTTAGTGCTTGTAAATTTCTATTGATTTGGCAATATCCAGTTTTAATATCCAATAACATTTAGATACATTCTTTGATTTTACAACGTGGTACATTTTTACAGGTGTGGATACGTGGATTCGACTTCAAGCACGAATGCTTGCCACAATTCCTAAATTCTCCCGCACCCCTGAAGCATGCAGAAAGAAGTTTGAAACCATTTTCAAGTCTTACAAACAGGACAAGCTTTTTAATTCAATCTCGGGGAATGACAGACATGAATGTAAGTTTTATGACTCTTTAGATCAATGGTGGCATCAAGCAGGATCTGTTATGAAACATGTCAGTGCAACAAAGATGGACAATATAGATGGTAGTATACAAGATGCAAGTGAAGATGTCGCCCGTGATGATTCTCAAGATTTATTACATGATCATACCTCCCAAACTAGATCCTCACCACCTCCAAAGAAGGCCAAATTCCAAGATCAAGCTTTACTATATTTTGGAAAAATGGTAGACAATGGAGCAGTAATGCTGGAGCATTTCAGTAAAACAAACGAATTGCTACAGAAGGTAGATCTCCAGATGGATCGTCTCATTGACAAACTCTAGTTATCATCTATGTTATCATTTAAGTTTACAGGAAATGTTATCGTTGATGTTCTCTCAAGATGGTCCATACAGTAGTTCTTGGCCAAGATCATGTGAGTTCGAGTAGCTTCCTGTAACATGGCTTTGATCATGTCTTCACGATGTTGTCTTGTTTCATCTCTAATATCCATGTCTTCAAAGTTTGTTGTATCATTCTCCACAGGATCATTGAATTCCACTTGGACTACTTCATGTTGGATGCACCTCATTTCAAGTATGCTAGCTTGAAGTGCATGGAACATATCTCCATTGTTCAATATACCAAATGCCTCTGTTCTAGCCTTTTTCATATCCTCTTCTGCAGTCTTTGCCCAATCAAAATCAAATTCTTCTCCATGGATAATGCATAAATTGTGAAGACACAAGCAAGCTGTAACAATATCACGAATATTTCTAAGTGGCATATCAATCCTCTTTAATAATATCCTCCATCTCCCTTTTAAAATGCCAAAAGCACGTTCAACAGCCATTCTAGTACTAGACTGAATAAAATTTCAATGTGCCTTCTCTTTTGATAAACCTGCCTTTTCTTCCTTGAAAGGTGAATAGAACCATGGACGCATTGGATATGCAGCATCTCCAATTAATTTATAAGGTAAAAATGCTCCCGATATGGTTTTTTTTCCAATGTCTGATTTTTGGAATAGAGTCCAATCATGTATACTTCCAGCCCAACCGAAGTCATAATCCCAAAACTTGCACTGATAATCCACAACACCTTGCAATAATACCGAGTAAAATCCTTTTCTATAATAGTAGGAAGCCGGATCTACACTTGGAGCAGTAATTGGAATGTGACTACCATCTACTGCTCCAAGAATATAAGGAATTCCATGCAAACTTTCAAACTCTGCACAAATCTGCTTCATTCGAGGCAAAGTAGGTCTTTGGAAAACCAATTGTTTTAAAAGAATTCTAATTCCTTCACAAGTTTCTCTAACAATGTTTGAAGCACTTGGTGTTGACATTCCATATAAATCGGCAAGTGTTTGCAAAACATCACCAAAACCCAATCGATGCAAAGTTAAAGAAATTATGTCTTCAATTGGAATGCAATGTCTCCAACTTGTATCTTCTTGCTTAAAATGGGTGAAAGCAAATTGCATGAGTATAAAAATGTAGGTCTATTCACCCGGATATGATTCTTGAACATTTTTGCACTATAAGATCCAAGAAGAAATTGTGAAACAAATCCACCTGGCCAATCAAATGCCCATACTTTCTTAGACTCCTTGCTCCCAAATATAAAAAATGCCATCATCATAATTGATGCATTGTGTTGATGTATAATGACTTTTTGAACCGCCATAGTTGAAACAATAACATGCTTGAAAACCATAAGAATTGCAAGAACAAGTAAAATCTTTTCTCTCCTACCATCCATAATGCTAGATTGATGTAAAAGAAATGAGAATTTGGAGAGGAGGAGCAAGAAGAAAACATGTACTATATAGTAAGGAAGAGTAGTTTTTCATACAATGAATATGGGATATCTCTTTTCCATCTTTGACTATGTTTTCTATACAAGAAGTAAATTAAATCTGGTTTACTAAAATGGGCCTATAAATTACATTGTATATTGTATATATATGAAATTTTTACCACAGAAAGTAGACAAGTAGACGCACGTTCACCAACAACTCTTACTACATTTGAACTTTTTATGCAAAAGATATATATTTTCAAAGTTGACTGTAGCCTAAAAACTCTATGCTAGATTATGTTTTCTATACAAGAAGTAGAGTTAACCCGGTGTGATAAATGGCTCTCAAAACTACACTGTATGTTGAATTCATGTGATCTTTTTACCACACAAATTAGACAAGTAGGACAAAATTTTCCAACAAGTTTTACTACATTTTTACACTTTATGTAAAATGTATAGATTTTGAAAGGTGATTGAGGCCAAAAATGCATGGAGGACCTTATATCATTAAGTAGATGGGAGGTATTTATCCTTTGTTCAAAGAAATCAAAAGCCAATTTGGAAAATGATTTTTCATGTACAAAGAGTTGGGGCATTGAAGAAATTAAAAGGAAAAGACAAGATGACATTGGCAAAAAGCCAAATGGAAATTAAAAAAACAACTTATATTGATGGTACATTTTTTATTTAGAATAGTTCCTTTTGAGTTTGACCTTATATTTGGACATCAATTGTTGTCAAGGCATATCTTATCTTTATTTTGATTTTAATATTGAAATCTTTTGAGATTTCTTTTACACACTCTTCGAGTGTGCAAAAATCATTTCATTTCTATTAGTTGGGTCAATTATTGTCCAAATAAAAAAACAAAGTCCTAAAGTTTCACACAAATTTATTCTTTCAAATTGTGTGTTATTTTTCATATTTAATTTTTATAATTACTGTATTGAAAATTTTGTATACCAACTTCATATCGTCTTTTTACGATATGATCTCAAGAAGGATTGAAATTTGAAACAATATTGATTTTATGTCAATATTGATATGGAATGTGATTATGACCCATATGGAATCTATAAGACCATAAGAAACATATATCTCTGATATGTTTTACATATTAACAAAAGTGCCTTCTATTTTCCTTGATGTAATTTTGGTAAATAAATTTTGAACAACTGAATTGATTTTTTTTTTTTGTAGTATAAAAATTATAAAGTACAACCCATAGTAAGCACATAGATGTGTTGTTACTTAAACTAATGTCAGCATCAACAAACCTTATGTGGTAATTGAAGAAAAGGCAAGCAAATAATTAAAAGGTTTGAAAGAGATCAAGTATAACATGGTTGTGTGTGCTAACATCATGTATATTGTATTCATGTGAAATTTTTACCACACAAACTAGACAAGTAGGGGCTTTTTTCCCAACAACTATTACTACATAAATTAGACATTTGGTGCAAAAGATATAAATTTTTATAGTTCAACGGAGCCCGTAAAGTACATAATATGTCCATGGAGACCATTAGAAATTGTGGTTTCCATTGTCTAGCATAAACTTTCTTGGTGGTGAAGTTCACTGGTGGTCTTCACCTATTGAAGTTGGCCGGTGGACTTCACCGTTGGGTGTTTACTCTACTAACCGGTGAAGACTTCTTCATGCATCACTTTATTCTTTTTTTGTCTTGTCCAACATCCACCGCTCGCCTCAAATAACCACGTCTTGGCCGAGACTTCTTGACCGGCCGGTGGAGTTCTCCACCATAGTGTAAAACCCCCCTAAAAGCCATCTTTAGTGTAGCCAAAGAGCGTGACAGAGCTACGGCGGCGCAAAAAGACGAGTGTAGAATCTGTTTCGAGAGGAAATGGAAAGCAGCAATCTGAGTAATGGAAGGAAGAGTGGCCGCGAAAACCACCCGCTGTGGATGTCATCGCACTAGTGTTCATCATCATTCATCCAATTCTCCAACAGTCGGTAAAGTGTTGACTGTCTCTCTCCTCCAAGTTATAGACACTTTTCCTGTGTGTCTAGGATGTCGGAGTTTTGTTGGAGTCACGAAGAGTGGGCCATCATTCTCGCTCAGTCGCTGAGATGAGCCGCTCGTGAGTTGGAGGCGGTCCTGGTGCTGAGGAGTCCGATGGTGTCGGTCCAGGCGCTGCGAAGGCGACGTGGACCTGGAAGATTTCGGATTGCAGGCTGGCTGATGGGATGAGCATGCACCTCGAGGTACTCTATGGTTTTGTTTCCACGGCCGGAGATGTGCTCTTGTTTTCTACGACATGTGGTGGTAGGAATTCGAGTGTTTACGTTGTGGAAGATGAGTGGGTATGGAGTAGAACCTGTGGTTTGACAGGAGTGTAGAAGGCTTGGTTGAAGTTAGGGTTTGATAAGCCAGTGGCTGGTTCGGGCTTGTTTATATCCTGTTGCGATAACTGCTGCATTTCTTGGAGTGCGATGGTCGCGGGTGGTGTGTTGGAGGGTAGTATTCGTGTCCGATGCATGGCAGGGGCTTTGCAATGTGGTGAGCGAGGGCTTGGAAGATGGGGATGTTCCTTGTGGGATTTGTGTTTGCTCGGAGCCTGGGAGTAGGCTTGGTTCTTGTGTATGTTGATCCAGAAGTGGTTTTTGTCGTTGATTCCGAGGCTCTTAGATGTCGGCTGGGAATGCATGACCCGTATTGGAAGCCTAGTTTCTCCGTCATAGATGAGCAGAGCTTTTACTCGAGCGATGACCTGTTTCCAGGGATGCAGCATCGAATTATGTGTGTTTGTAGTAAATACATGGAGAGGAGCTGCGCAAGAGCGGAGATCTCGATCCGAAAGCAGGTGTTTTTCATTTGGGTTATTTCCAAATGCCTTCGGATTCGTTCAGTTTTCTGATGATCTGGAGGTTATCACATCCGACTGCGGACAGAGACGGTTGAGAACGTGTCACCATCATACATGTCTTAGTGCGTCTTTAAAAGATGACCAGAGCTTAAGCAGTGACAATGGCTTCAGTATCGGCGCATCTCTGCTTCTAGGAGTCGATAAATGGACAGCAACGAGGTAAGCATGAGCAGTGACGCTCATCTGAGAGCAGGTGGTTTATTGTGAGACGGGTCAATTCTTTACCGAAGCTTCGTTTTCGTTGAGTTTTTGATGAGCTAGAGTTTCCATCATCCGAGTTTGGATACACGTCAGGGCGTTTGGTATTAGAAGATCTAGGAACCGTAGTCGTCCATTCCGTATGTCTTGACTTTGGTTTAGTTTCCTGTGAACGATTGAGTACAGATTAAGAGGACCCTTCAAGTTATCAAGCCACGATTTGTCTTTATTGCAGTACAGCATAGTGCAGGATTTTGATGATGTTGTGGCCCCATAGTGCAGGATAGTGTTATCGGATGGTTGCAGCGCGGAAGACAAGGTAGTAAGTAGCTGAGGGGTTTTTCACCAAGTTACTTCGGCACCGTGTATTCATCTTGGCGTGAGGATGGAGATGGATTCGGGGAAAGATTTACATCTTGGTGTATGTGACTTGTGCATTTGTTCTGTTGATTTATGTATTGTCGTTTGTAGCACGCAAATCTCACACTTATGAGTCTAGTGTGATTCTGCTGCAATACGTATCTTTGTCAAGTTCTGTGACTCAGCACTGCCTAAGCGTTGCTGGGACTTGGTGTGATATGTGGATGATATCTTCTGCAGTTGGACAAGCGTAAAAGGAATGATGAGGGCACGAGCCTGGGCGAGGGTGCAATTCCAGACGACGGGTGAGACTTACTTGCAAACTCTAAGTGGAAGTTGAAAACAGTATCCTGAGATATTGGAAATCTAGGCAGTGACACAGTTGTAGCGGCTTCTGAAGTGGATTGGGTTCTTGCAGAATTGGGATACCGCATATAAATTCACGATGAGTGCTGGAGTTTTGGATGTTTTGCGGGTAGAGAGAAATGGTTGGATTAAAGAACTGTTATGTCCATGTGTCCAGTAGTTTTGACGTAGTTTCATGAGAAGCTTATCGAGAGCAAGTGAGTCACACGTGTTGAAACACTTTTGTATGTTGCAGATCATGTTGTCCTCCTTTGCTTCCGAAGCACAAGATCTTTCTTAGTCACAGCGGGAAGCAAAAGTGGTTTGTGGAGAAGTTGTGTGAGGATTTGGAGGCTCGGCATCGGTTTCCATTCTTCGACAAGCGTCCATCAAGCTTGCCGAAGGGTGAGAGATTTCCGAAGTTGATACTGGAAGCTGCTGAACGATGTGAGATGGCGGTGGTGGTTGTGTCGGAGGAGTTCCTGACATCGAAGTGGCCCATGATAGAGTTGAGTACGTTCGTGCGAGCTTTGTCAGGATCCAATCCGGGATTGAAGATTCTTCCTTTGTTCTTTGGGATGTCGATAAGTGACCTTGGGAGCGAAACAAAGCAGGGTGCATGGTTGAAGTTGTGGAACGAGTGGGAGAGGAATGATCCGCGGATCACAGCAGCGGAGTTTGAGAAGGCATTGAAGGTGATGCGGTCATTCAATGGTACTGTGTTCAATGGAGATATGAACAGTGTTTGGAGCTACGAGAGGGATGTTGTGAAAAGCATTTGTAGTGTGGTTGGACCGGATGTAAAGTGGGAGGATTCCCATGTTCAAGGGCGGTCAAGTATATGTGAGGTATGTTGAAGCCCTTGTGTCACACGCTTGGTCTCTTGCTTGTGAGTAATGATTTTGGATAATGTTTTTGTGATTGTGTTTTGAATACTGGATAAGCTTACATGATATGACCTAGGATCATGGTGGATGTGGTATGATGTAGGCAACTCGAGAGAAGATGAAGGTGATCAAGCCTGCAAAGAATGGAGTATGTGTGTTTGGGTACTATGGCGTGGGTGGCATTGGGAAGACGACAATGTGCAAGACATTGTGTAATGAGTTGTCAGAGTTTGTGGGCAAGGTTTGTCACGTTGAACTTGGAGGCACTCAAAGTGTTGAGCAAATGTTGAAAGAAGTGGTTCAGAAATTGACAAACACAAGTGAAGAGGTGTTGGAGAGGTTAGACGAGGGCGAGGTAAGGACATTTTATTCGTATTGAGCTATATGTGTGAGTTATGGTGTTGTTTGGATGAGGGATTGCATGGGCATGAGTATGACATGTGCACATGTGTTTGTATTCATTACAAGAGTATTGAAGATGAACGTTGGAAGTAGTTGTGGGTGATTGACATGCCTTTATACTTAACAAGCACTGGTTATGGAAGAGGAACCGGAAGTGGTGCCAACATTTGCCACCCTTTTGTAAAGGATGAGTGTCTACAAGCAGTGAGGACAATGTGCAGGCAAAATGAAGATGGGGTTTGGTGTTATCAAGCTATGCATAGATCAGATGGAAGAGGTTGTAACTTGATATGTCATACACTTTCTTGTTTTGTATATTGTACTGTACTTGTTCATGGACTTGTTATCTACCACATTGTACACTCCTTGAACAATAGAGTGTATGTATGATTAAATGGTGATGACACCATGCGATGATGATGATCATGTTTTTGATGCATGTGCAGTACCGCAGCATCTTGAAGAATCGTAGTTCTTGGAGGGAGAGGACGTTTTTGGCAATTGATAATGTGTGGGACGACAACAAGTCAATGGTACAGGCGAAAATGTTTATGCAAGACCTAGCTTTCCATGAAGGCAGTGTGCTGATGGTGACGAGTCGCTGTCGACGCACGCTGACGCGTGTTGGTGTAGAGGAGTCTCGTTGTTTTGGGGTGCCGGAACTTGGGGAAGAGGATGCCAGGAAGTTGTTTCTTTATCATGTTGCAGGAGAGAAACAATTTGACAATGAGGAGGACAATGTGGTGATTGACAAATGCATTGCACGTTGTCAATTTAAGAAGGGTGGGACATATGGTTTTCATTATCTTCCGTTAGCCTTGAAGATGTTGGGTATCCATCTGGGGTTCGTGGGAAGTAGTCCAATGGAATGGTTGAAGGGCTTACCCGAAGTGAGAGATTTCAATCTGTTTGAGGGGGATAATCCGGTGTTTAGCATCATCAGGCTGAACTATGATCGGTTACCTGCACAATTTCAAGCATTGTTCATGGATGTAGTTGTGTTCCACAGAAAAGGTCTTTGGGATGGAAATTCAAAATCGAAAGGTTACTTTGGTCATTTGAGTGTTATCCATGAGCAAAAGTTGCATGAAACTCAAAGCCAGGTATGATCATCACAATATACAAGTGAATGTTTGGAGTGGGTTTGTGCATGTTGAAAGGATTGTAGTTTGGTGAGTAAGGATATGTACTACGGTATGGTTCATTGTGCCTTAATGTAGTGATATTTTCAACAATGGTATGTTGGGTGAGGCATGTGTTGAAGTGGAGTGTTTTGATAGGTGTGTGGGGTTTGTGAGAATGCAGTTACAACAATTGAAGGAAAAGGGTTTGTTGGAGGATGTGGACATGGAGTCGGAATCAGTGAGCATGCACGATCTGTACAAGGAGTTTGCAATGATGGAAGCAAAAGGGAAGTTCAACAGTTCTGCGGGTTTGAACAACCGAAAGTGGGTGTACTATGAGGGATTGTATCCATTAGATTTGGAGAGGACCCCATTTGGTGAATGTTGGGAGAACTTGATTCGGGTGCATGTCAAGGTGCAGGATGAAGATTCCGGTTCGGACTTGGATCCTGATTTGGATGGTTGTAAAGAAGGTCCAGTTGTTTACAACCTACAAAGAATCCAGTGGAGGTTTTTTGCAAACGTGGTATTTTTGAGTCTCAGTGTTGAGATCGAAGTATCGGGGGTTTTGAACTTGGAGGGGCTTCGGTGTTTAAGAAGTATAAAGTTATTTGGTTTTCGAGGAATTGACGGAGTTGGCGGTCTTAAAGACCTCATCAACCTGAAGTTTTTTGAGTGGTATGGTTATTTTAATGCTAAGTTGAGTGGATCGCCATCTTTGGGACAGTTACCGGAATCCTTGAGAATCCTGAGATTGTTGCATCTTGGTGTACGTTTAAGGAGTGACATGTTTGATCGTTGTACAAACTTGTCCGATCTCTTCCTTGATCAATTAGGAGCAAGTGGTTGCATTGATTTGGGGCAATGCGCACATCTACGAAAGGTTACTGTCAGGGGTATTGGAGGGTTGCACACATTGTTAATCCCTTCCACAAGGTTACAACCTTGCCTACAGTCAATTGTGACGAATGGCTGCAAGGACTTGAATTGCATTTTGGGATTAGGTGACCTGGTCCGATTGGAATCTTTGGGAAAATGCCATAATCCTTTGTTGGAGAATGTTCCTGATCTGGAGAAATGTATGAGTTTGCAAATATTGCGATTATGGGGTATCTCCCTCAAGAACCGTGAAGATGGAGTAAGGAAGTGCCAAATTGTGGAGTTACGTGGTCTTGGTAGTCTTGAACAACTTCGTAAAATTGATTTTGTGGACTTGGATGCAAGAAAGCTTCCCAATCTCAAGGCATTGAAGCACTTGGATGTTTTGATTCTAAGGAGCTGCAAGAAGTTGACTCTTTTGGATGGAGTGGAAGGTCTAATTGCTTTGCGACGTCTTGATCTTTTTGGGTGTCAGATGCTGTTGCGGCTGCCAAACTTGAGTAACTCGACAAAGCTGGAGACCCTTGATTTAACAGGGAGCGGAATTGAGTTGCACAAGGAAGACATTGTCATGCTTGCTGCGCTACGTGGGCTGCGGGAGGTGGAAATTGGATATTCTTTTAAATCTGGGATTAGGTGTATCAAGTTGGACCCGGTGAGGCGGAAGGTGTTGCTTCATAACTCGTATGACTCTAGGGTGGTGGACGAGAGAGAACTTGAAACGCTTCCAATCCAACTTTATGATTATGAGTTCTAATCCCCCAAATGTGATAGTTGATCATTAGTTTCGTTGTTGGAACCCATGTTTGATTCTCTTCATCATTATTTTGCAGAATGTATTACATTAATAGATTCAATTGTCCATAGCTAGCGTGGCCTAAAAGGGTTTAAGCCATCCTTTTTGATATTTCAATCTAATTTTCAAGTTCATGATTTTTAATCAAAATCATATGGAGGAAGCTAAAAATCAACACATCAGAAGGTGAGAAAGATTAAACATGACTTCTCAATGTGACATTGGGTTTTGACAGATTGCGTGACAATGTTGAATTTATGATGTAGATGTAGTATAAGAAATTGATGTTTGTAGGAAAGGGAGAAGTATGCTTACGATGTTTGCATCGGAATCAACGATAAAAACCACTTCTGGATCAGCATACACAAGAACCAAGCCTACTCCCAGGCTGAGCAAACACAAATCCCACAAGGAACATCCCCATCTTCCAAGCCCTCGCTCACCACATTGCAAAGCCCCTGCCATGCATCGGACACGAATACTACCCTCCAACACACCACCCGCGACCATCGCACTCCAAGAAATGCAGCAGTTATCGCAACAGGATATAAACAAGCCCGAACCAGCCATTGGCTTATCAAACCCTAACTTCAACCAAACCTTCTACACTCCTGTCAAACCACAGGTTCTACTCCATACCCACTCATCTTCCACAACGTAAACACTCGAATTCCTACCACCACATGTCGTAGAAAACAAGAGCACATCTCCGGCCGTGGAAACAAAACCATAGAGTACCTCGAGGTGCATGCTCATCCCATCAGCCAGCCTGCAATCCGAAAACTTCCAGGTCCACGTCGCCTTCGCAGCGCCTGGACCGACACCATCGGACTCCTCAGCACCAGGACCGCCTCCAACTCACGAGCGACTCATCTCAGCGACTGAGCGAGAATGATGGCCCGCTCTTCGTGACTCCAACAAAACTCCGACATACTAGACACAGGAAAAGTGTCTAACTTGGAGGAGAGAGACCCAGTCAACACTTTACCGACTGTTGGAGAATTGGATGAATGACGATGAACGTTAGTGCGACGACATCCACAGAGGGTGGTTTTCGCGGCCACTCTTCTTTCCAGTACTCAGATTGCTGCTTTCCATTTCCTCTCGAAACAGATTCTATACTCGTCTTTCTGCGCCCGCGTAGCTCTGTTAGAGCACCTCCACCGGGGACGCACCAGCCCGGTGGAGACTGCTCTGGGGTTTTGGCCCTGAATCCTACCTCGCGGTCGGGCTGCAGCGCCAGCCGGGAGCAAGGTTATCCGGCCTGGAAACCTGTCCCTCGTAATAAAAGCCTTGCTGGGTCCTGCTGTGGAAAGTCCAAGGGGAAGTAAAGCCAAGCGAGGTACATGCTAAAACACGTAAGTGAATGGATTGTCAGTGGCAGCCACTCCCACAGCCATTGCTGCTCCACCACGTACTAGAACCAAATTGGTGGCCCAACCCGGTGAAATTTTCAGTCGCCTGCCATATTCTCTCTTTTTCCAGGCTTGCTCCCAACTCCCTCCATCCCACCTGACTGGTTTGGCGGCCTTGACCAGCGCGGTGGGGGAGCACCTTCCCCGGACCCACCAAACCTGACAGGTCTGCCGGGATGGGGGCTTGTGGTGGAGGTGCTCTTAGGCTCATTGGATAGTGCTTTTCTCACCGTGTTCAGCTTCTGCTCCATGTCGTGTCTGGTCTTCGAGGCAGCATTAAACTTTGTACTCAGCTCGTCGACGATTTGAGAGAACATACTCGGTCAAGTCAACAAGGAGCAGTCATTTATTGTCACGTATTTGCAGGGGATATTTCAACGACGACATAGCATATCCTCAGACTAAAAAGTAGTTTTGCTTCAAGCTCATTGCTACTTCGCTACACTTGTGCGACTCGTTCTGGAAGTGACTTTTCCTCCGCCTTCAAGGAATCTCACTTTGCGATTAGGTCTCAATGTTGGTTCTGTAAGGCACTTGGGATGTATAAGTTCTGTAATCAGGAGAAAAGTTTACAGGACGTGCTGCCTTTATATCTCAGGAGCTCAGGGAGCGTAATTGACCAACAAGTCGAAGGATCTGGGCGCGCAGTGAGAAGATGGAGGTCACAATTAGCTGTGAAATTGCTGAAGTAAAGAGATTTTCATGGTATAGAAAATCACTCACACTGCTTCCGCTGTATAGCCAGAGTACAATAGTGCCCACCCGGACATGGCCGTATTTGTACTACAAAATGTAACCACTGCTGCAAAATTTACGAAGTTGTTTATCTCTCTTCTACAAAATGACTTTCCAATTTCGATTGGTGCCGATCGAGTAACTTTTCCCTCGGAACCAATGGTCCCAGGATTGACTTCTGGAACGAAACGTCCCAACCTGGAGCTCTAGAATACACTGAAGGTAAACTTTTGCAACATCTCGAAATAGTTTCCTATCTTCTGATAACCGAAAACGAAGCGTTTCAATAATCCTGATGAAGAACAGCGTTTAGATTCAAACAGTTATATTCGTTTTCTTCAAATCCGTCTCTCTGACGTACTGTGGGATGTCAAAGGAGACAAAACCCCATCTCATCTGATTGCGTTTCTGATAACTACTTGCGGCCTATTCAACGCGTGATGGATCACCGGCTTCACAGGACAGTCACCGGAAAGCACAAGAAGCTGATCTTGGTGTCATGTAGCATTCAGTGAGGCACTCCCAACTCCGACCTGGAAGGTGACCTTGCGAACCATGTGTGAACGTAACTCGAACAGTTCACAGCCTTTCGATAACTGGAAATGAAGCGTTTTCTGTAGTCCCGGTCGTTAAACGAAAAAGCAGCGGTGTTCGGATTACTACAGTCCTCATTGTCATCTTCGCATTCATACCAGTAGTCACGTTCAGTGGAAGGTCACTTGGTGGGAATGAGACAAAACTTTAAACTTCCGTGATTGTGTTTCAGGTACCAGACAAACTGCCTCAGATCCATGTTCATCACAGGGTTGGCGGGACGCCGCGACAGGATCTGGGCAAGGATAGATGAAGCGCATTGTCGTGGGTAGCCCATGCACTCTCCTTCAATTGAGGCTTCCGAGTTGATGCATATAATTACTCGTTGCAACCGTGATCAGGTGTCGGTGATCAGAAGTCCATGTCGGTGACAGTCTCATCTGATGCTGGACCTGAGAGGCACTGAAGTTGATTAGGAATTATATGTATGGATGGTATCAGTTGTAGCTGTGATCAGGTGCGGGCACAGGCGAGTCCGGAGTGCTATATCTCTTGGTAGCCCATGTCGGTGATAATCTCATTCAACATCAGGCCTGATGGCTGCGTAGTACCAGTTGTAAGTGATGAACGCTGCATTGATGTTCTGACCGGTCATGTTTTGTGCACTGGATCTGCACCCTCTGTAATTGTTTGCTGTAGGAAGTGTGTTCGATTGGCGTAGTTATTCTATGTCCATGGTTTCAGTTGGCAATGAGAGCGCTGCAGTTCGACGTGAAGAAGGCGGAGGTGAAGATGCTGCTCGACAAGTTCGCGAAAGAGTGCGAGGACGAAGTAAATTATGAGGAGTTCATGGAAATCAGTTACGACTAAACTTGTGAAAGTGCTAGTGATCATGTGAACATTCGTCGCTTGCATATGCATTTACAATCATGAAACACAGTTGGAGTTGCTACGTTATCTCTCATGTAACTTAGTTCTTCATTTTCCTCCATAAAATTTTACGTTCATGAATCATGTCCATTGCTCCATAAATCGCCATATTGGTTATATTGGCCACTAAAAAGAGTATGATTTGTACCTTCCAATGATGCACCAAATTAGCCAACTCTAGTTAGTAAATGGATATAGCACTAATTAAACCAAATATGGCAATGTGAGCTAAGGTAAACCCCCTAAACCCTACAAGTTAAGGAATGAGCATATACGGGGAGAGGAGATAATTATACTATTGTTTTTCACTAATAGCCAATGGAATTTCAAATCCAACCCAACTAATTTCATATTTTTCCAAGGAAAATTGAATTAGTTATGAATTTTCAAACTGTGCAGTCATGTTTAGTGGTTGGCCAGCAGTAGGTACCCCATACCTAACGACCAATAGTAAGGGTCTTAACTAAGAGCATACCTCCATTTAGAGCTGAGTTGGTGGTAATTGGATGGAAGAGGGTTGGATATACCCCAATTTTATAGGCGTTGGCTATGGATTTTTGTTGGTTATCGGCGGGCTTACCTTATAGATTCAATGATACTTGATGCGTTAACTGAAACAAAGCAGTAACCATAGAAAGATTATCTGCTCTAGTGAAGTTTAAAGTTGTGATATTCTTCATTTGTGACTTTTGATTGATCGTCTAATAACGTGATTATAAGAGATAATCTGCCTTGACAAGATTACGAGAATTTATTTGCACATTATCTACTCCTATTTTGCAAATGACCTACTAGTTATGCTTGCGTAGTACCTACTTATGTATGCACATTACCTAGTGGGCATGGACTTAGTGGTGGAATGACCGGACACTTTATTCATGCCAGCCCCCTTCGGAGACCGGCGTTCTTTTTCTTCTTCTTCTTGCACATTACCTATGCCTTTCACATCTATGAGGTGCAAATTTTTATGTTTCGTCATAAATTGCTCATGGATGTGATGTCAGTGGTTCTCAAATACAAAGAGAAAGACCCTATTGACGATGTGATAAAGGCATTCGGATACTTTGACAAGGATGGCACTGGGAAAGTCTCTGTAAGTCAAGCATTTCTTTTGCATCCATAATAGTAATTAGCACATGTTGCCATTTCATCAACATGGGTTATTGCATTCTCTCAAACCCACTTTGACCTTGTCTTTCTGATGATATTGATTAACTTATTACTCCTTCATTTTAAAAATACATTCTATTTTAGTGTATTTTTAGAACGTAAACTACTATCAATTTTAGATAATCGAATGAAAAAGGTTCTCAAATATTTGTTTGTCCATTGAAATGGGTTAGTTGTCATCCTGGTGACTCCAAGCGTCCATTATAGCATGACTTGCTCCTTGCCTTTTATAGCTAAAGAACTTGCGTAAAATCTCAAAAGAGCTTAATGAGAATATCACGGATGAAGAACTCATCACCATGATTGAGAATTGTAAGCTTCTGAATTCTGCAATAATTTATTGAAGTCGTTTGCAAAGTCACCCAAACTTGCATTTAGATACTCGTCTTTTGATATAAAATATTAGTGTCTTTTACTCTTAATTGCAACTCTAATTAAGTGTGGAAGAGTTTGGTGGTTTCTAATGTTAAGTCCTTATTAAGTATGGAAGAGATAATTGGTGATTTTGAGAAATCATTTTAGCGGTCTTTGAGAGTGAAAAAGGAGAGGTCTTGTTGTACGATGAATCTTAGCTGCATTTTTGCTCTTGAACTAAATATAAAGATTTAGAGTTGTTTAAGGTCAACTTTACTGATTGGAAATGAGAAGAGGGTCAAAATTATAGGAAATTTTACCTCACTTTATATAATGTTCTATTAAAGTGTGCAAGTTGCTAAGTCTTCGTAGAGTATATGATCCACAACCTATATTGACCTATGTTCGCTTTGTTCACAAACAATATGTTCTTGTTGTATTTTTGCAATTGACAAGGATGCCGATGGAGAAAGTAAGCTTCTCAACATAACCACTTCTTTTCCTTTCATTATATCAAAGTTTGGAACTAGTTTGTAAGAAAATAATTGAAATTTGTATATGAGTAGATTGTATTATCAAAGAGAGTATCATCTAATTTGCATGTTGTGCTCAGGAAGTTTTGTGAGACATGACTGATTACTTGTTAAAAGAAACTAGAATATGCCATCACTCAAAAATTCAATAAGCTTACTCCCTTTTTTATCATTTTAATCTCTATTTTATTATTCTAAATAATCAATGGATTAATTCAAGAATTTGGTGGTGTTTCAATAAGAATCCTTCAACTCAATCAAAGTTGGTCTCTAAACTCAAGTAAAAGTAGCACTTAGATTGAAGAAAAACTTACATGACATACCATGATTATTGATTGTTTTTCTCTCTTTATATTGATCTTAGATGAATTGAGAA
Source organism: Bryoerythrophyllum caledonicum (assembly GCA_963971425.1). Lineage (NCBI taxonomy): Eukaryota > Viridiplantae > Streptophyta > Bryopsida > Pottiales > Pottiaceae > Bryoerythrophyllum > Bryoerythrophyllum caledonicum. The sequence continues at coordinate 3,796,825 of OZ020524.1, forward strand.
CTGTTAAGAGCATATTTCAACCATTCAAAATGGGAATAAAAAAAGGGAGGAGAGTATCTTATTATAACTTTGAGTGACTTTACAAATAACTCTAATATACTAAAGAAAATTCCTATTTCACATGTTCTGTTGTTGCTCAATGTGTTCAGTAAGCATGGCAGAGTTTTTTGAAATTATGAAGAACAAGGATAAAGAGGAACAAATTTCTTGAAGAAAGTGACTACAGTCATCCCTCATATAAGTTATTGCTAAGAATGGCGCTAGTGGATGGGGGTGGTAAAAACTAAGTTGGGGTTGAAACTCGGCAGAGGTTACACGTCAATAGAGGATATAACTTAGTAGAGGTTATAAATTAACAAAAGATCAATAAGTTAGTAGCGTCCATAACTTAGCTTATTATAACTTGTGCAAGAGATGAGTAAAGAGACCATTTTACTAGGTGCCATTAGAGTTATTTATAAAGGAAACCGGTCTTTTGTCCTCCTTTTTTCATGGAAATGAAAATCTAACTTGTATTTGAGTGTAGCCGCAAAGTAATCTTGTGAAATATATTCAAGATTTGAGGGTTTTATGGAGGTGTCAGTTACCACAAATGGCACAAATCTCCCAAAAACAAACAAGAACAATGTTGAACAGTGTTGATTGATTGGACCAGTGTGGTATGCATATTCAACAAAGTCGTTGACATGGCTGATTAAACAAGTGTGGTGCATACAAATGCAGAATGTCGCTGGCATGGCTGACTTGAATAGTGTGTACCATGTGACAACACTCCGCGCTCAATAAAAGCCAAGCTCAAAGTGGAGTTTGGGAATTTTGGGGCTTAAAAACTAATCTGTCATGTATTATATTCGAGGTCTATAGTAAAATCTTGCCAGTGGACTCGGCGACCCTGGCTTTTCCATTTCATAGGTCAGAAACTGAGGATTTGGGATATTTAACGGATGACTCAATTGTGTCAAGAGATTATTAGACACTAGGAGAGTATTTACAGTTGATTAAATCTATTAAAGACGGTTGACTTTGACTAGAATTTTCATGTTTTGTCTGCTCAATTGACATGAATTTCTTTAATATGTACCTATCACGTATTTCTTTTTCCTACCCATGTATGTTATTGCAAATGCTATGCAGATCAACGGAGGGATTGTTTCGAAAATAACCCTTTAGTGACCATGCAATCACTACACTAAATTTTATGTATAGTGTCATGCACAGTAAATGACTTGTGAATGCTATAAGTCTTTATTTCTAATGAAGATTTTTACTAAGAGCACATAAACTTGTTTTATTCAAAGAGGGGGATTATTGTAGACACAGTTGGTAAAAATATTCATCAAAAGTAAAACTTTATAGCATTTACAAGTCGCTTACTGTACCTGACACTAATCATAAAATTTAGTGTAGTTTGTCAATAGATGGTAATTTGGCCTGTTGAATTTCTTTGGTAAGGCTAGACTCACTTTCATAGGAAAAAGGTATGGCTCTGCAATTTTTTTCCTTCAAATAATTCTGATTGAGGAGAATCTATTATAGTGGTCACATTTCATTCCATTGGAACCAAGATGAAATTGAATGTGTTTTATTTTTAATGTTTTTATTGAAATAGTGGACCAGGTAATATGCAAGCAGCCCTTGACTACAAGATACAATCACATTGAGCCAAGGAAACAGCATACAACATCATTTACGGCGGTTGCACATTATTGAACAAAAAGTCAATGGATAAACTCTCGGAGTTCCATCCAACTATTAAAAAAAGAAACAGCACACCAGTCATTGGGGAAAAAAAACGCATGAAGTTCTTTCATATAGAATCTCCTATTTGGATGATGACACAAGTTGAAAGCTCCCCCAATAGAATCTCATGGCAAAGTGCCCCCAATAAGTCATTTTCCTATACTTTTCAATCTTTTTCAATGTCAAAACGCTCATGAGTCAACTTCTCGGGATGCATGTCGCGATGGAACTTACAATAGGAAAAACATTGGAATTGGATGCTTGCAAAAGGGTGCCCATATTCTACATCTTAGATGAGCCCTACTACCTCTCTAAAGAAAGGTACACTAAAGATGGCATTTAGTGTAATGGTATGAATAGTGTAATTATCCTAGTACACTATTCGTGAACAAGTTGGCAATTAGTGTTAGCCGCCATTGTCATTTAATATATCCCCCAATCATCCACCTACCTTAGTACACTATTAATAAAACAATTGATAATTAGTATTAATTCCCAATCAACCACCTACTGTAGCACATAATTTTTTTAAGAAGTTCATAATCTTAAAATAATATTAAATTCATATTAAATTCATATTAAATTCATATTTATTATATATAAATATTGAATATTCGATATTTAAACAACATATAATGTATGCATATTTAATACTTCATTAGTATGTAAATAATATAAAAATATATAAATGATAATTTATGAATATTCAATGAGTATACAATGAATATTTAATTAGTATTTAATGAATGTTTCAAGACTATTTATGAATATTTTTTAATACTTAATAAATATGTAATTAACATTTACTTCGTATTTCATGAATATAAATTGAATATTTAATGAATATTTGATGAATATTTAATTAATATTTGATTCACATTCACTTAGTATGTATTTAATATTTAAATGATATTCAATTGGTTTTAAATATATATATATTTAATATATGTCTACTTAGTATTTAGTTAATATTTAACTAGTACGTAATAGATAATTAATGAATATTTGTGAATATTTAATGAATATAGATTGTATATCATGATTTTTATGAATATTTAAATATTTTAAAAATATAATGTAATTCTTTTGTATATTTTCTTAGTTTTGTGAATATTTAATTTTGATATATATTCATTTATCATGATCCATGATTATTTAATGTTTGTTTTTTACCAATTTCATCATTTAATATTTATTATTTTAGTATCCAATATTCTACTTAATGAACATTTATTGTATGTTTGTTTATTTAATATTTATTTAGTTTTTATTTATTTTATGTTTTTTTAATTTTCCAATGTATCTTTCTTCTCTCACTTTCCTTTGAATTCCAATTTCTTATTTTTCCAATCTTGTATATGCAAATTCATTTCCTTCCATATGCACATTCTATTTTTTTCTACTTTTGAGATTTCTTTTTTGTTCCATATCCAGGTTATATTTTTTCCAATCTTTTGTTTGCAAATTGTTTTTTTTCAATGCACTCGTAACCTTCTTTACTTTGATGCTCAAAATGTGCACGTAATCATTTTCTATGATTCATACACTAAATGCCCACATATAAAAAAACCTAAATTCCACTATTTACTAGAATCAACATTTAGTGTAGTAGTTGACATTTAGTGTATAGTTTTGTCACTACACTAATTATAAAGTTGACAATTAGTGTATGGGTTTGCATTTAGTGTCCACTACACTACATGCCATCTTTGATGTAGTCCTACAATAATTGAACTATATATTTTGATCCCTTTGCAAATTTGTCATATTTTATCCCTGGAGTATAGTCACGGTGCATTTATTGGGAGTGCTACTTGAAAAAAATGTTGGGGTTCAGGGTTACCAAATACGAAATCAATGTATTCAAGGAATATAGCGGAATACAATGTACATGTATTTCAGTTGTTCAAGTACAATTGGCTTCCTTTACAACAGCCTCGGTGGTTTTGCCTCCTATATTGAGAGGCTGTTATAATGGAAAGGGGGGTAAACAAGTGTACTCCAAGTGTTGCTGTTATAAATGGAGAAGATTGGTTCTCATTTCAATTGGCTGTTATAACTAAATTGTTGTTATATGAGATGCCAGTATATTGAGAGCTAAGTTGATTGTACACGTATTCAATAACCTTAGAGGGGTTTGTTGTCTTTGTGTTTACATATGGAAACGAGGCTCCATGTCCAAGAAACCTTGAAGTGAATCTCATCCAATATTCATAATCCTTATTCACATTTATTTAAATACACTAGGATATTTTTTTCCCCAAATCATGCTTTGTGGTACTTTAAAAAGAAAGTGAATAAGTGTGTAGGGCCTTTGGTATTTGACATCAATATCCATGTTTTTTAAATTTTAGTTTTTTGCCACCAAAAGTATGGAGGGAAGAGACCAATGGACTAGATGTGGAGGGAGCAAGTTTGGTTGGCTCATACATAGCAGGTGGTGCCAGAAAGGAAAAAAATAATTGAAAAACAAAGAAAAAATAAAAGAGTGCCAATACTATACCCAAGGATTGGATTTGGCAAAAATAATTCTAAACTTTTCAAAAAATTCAATTTCTTAACTTGGTGAAAATTTGGAATTAGACATAATAATTGTTTGACCCTCAGATATAGTATGTGTTTCCTACCTCGGTTGAAAGTAATGTGTAGAATATGGGTCTTAAACCATAATTGACAATGACTATGATATTTTTTGAAATTTGGGTGTCTTGGAAATAACTCAATTGTTTTTGAAAGCATATTGACCCTTTAGCACCGAGCATGTCGATATAGAGTTGCTTTAGGCGTATTTTGAGGTATAGCTTGTTGTATGTCAATTAGATGCATTGTTTTTGGTCGCAGTGTGTCTGATACTAGTGATTACCCTTCAAATGGAACAAATGAATCTCCAATCCCTATAGGCATTAGCAAACTACAATAATTTTTGTAAAATGGGGTCGTGCTGAGATGTACCCACTACATAAGATGATGTTCTACCTAATCTATTACACTCGTAGATTCTCCCAGGCTCTCATGGTCCACTTCGGCAATTACAATTTCATACTCATCCATTAACTGTTTGTAAGAGTCCGGGAGAGGCAAACATGGAGTTGTGTGACATCCCACAAAATTTGCGTTCCATGTTTCCAGCCCATTCATCACCAGTTGGCACACCTTTCTTCCACCCACATCTAGTGTTCGTACCTATCCATAACATTCTCCATTTTACAGAGGCTGTCAAACAGGAGAGATGAGTGAAGAGTAAGCTCCGAGTTTTTAAGTGAGGGTGCACTAAGGAGTTAGCCATTTGTTGCAACTTAGGGTTACTAAGAGCAACTAGATCTTGGTAGTGCGTCCACCTAAGAGCAGATTGCATCAAAGCAAAGTGAAATTAGTGCATATAAACATGTTGGAAGGACATATGGAGGATGATCTCCTTGAGGGTGTGTGTTTGATGCTGAGAGTTTGAGTTTGAAAGGGATTCATTTGAATAGAGCTGGTCCGAGTGTGTTGGATACCAAATCTCAAGCTCTACAAGCCCAAAACATCACCTTCTAATCCAGATCTATTCCCATAGGATAGATCTTGTGCACTAACTCACCTCGCTCCTTGGTACCCTCAAATTGACAACATTAGTTAGATCATATTGGCTACAATTAAAACTCCACGGCCCAAACAAGATCGATCTCTTGTATCTCAAGAGACACACAATAGTACTTGGATAGGCACAAGTCTCACAAAAGATAGTAACAACAGCATTACTAGGACCAGTGATTGGGAGCTCCGAGAGTATCATATCATTGGTCGTCAAGAGGCGAGAGTATCAGCAATTCCCAAGAATCTTTACAAGACGAGAGTACCATCGGGAAGCAAGAGTAATAGCGGCATTGCTAGGACCAAATTGGGAGTTCAGAGGACCATATTGGAAGTTCCAAGAGTATCAGAGGAGTTCCAAGAATATCAGCTCAACAACAACCACCTACAAAAACAAATTAGCGGCAGCCTGTAGCAAAAGCCACGGCCACCAACCTGCACCCGATAACTCCACACTAGAAAAAGGCAGCTTGGAGCAACGTCAACAACACCAGTCCACCAAATCCCGCATTGCACGTAAGGAGCAGAAGATCAGACTTGCTACCAAACAACACACGACAACAACCAAAGATTAGAAGGCAAACTTTCCTCACATCTCTCTCATTTGTATTTTGCTCCCTCACTCTTTTAACGAGTCCATATCACACAATGGAATTGTTTACACACTCAAAACCTGATAGTGAAACACCTAAAAAACACGCATTATCTATCAGGCACCAAAAAAATTCTAGAATCACCTACGTTGTGCGGAAGCGCTGGCCGATTTAGTACTAATCTCGAGTGGTAATCCCAAATCAGCAACAAAACCCTAGCACCGCCCAAGCAACAATAACAAAGGTTTGAGATAAAAAAAAACACGTACAAATAGAACAGTGGAGGAAAATTTGGTGTTCACGTCCTAGTTCAAACACAAAAGCCCTTGGTGGTGCCGGAGTGTCCCATGCTGCGCGCAGCCGCCACACACACTGCAACATGCCGCCGATCAAACATCATCAGCCCTTGCATTAACCATAACTGTAATCTACATCTCACCCTACTCTTTTTTTCATAGTAGACACACACTATTCTTCCTATCTCTTATTCTCCCCCACCTCCTTACCAACATTACTGCAACACTCACTCACGTAGACACAACACCACGACTTAGCACTACTAGAAAGGAACACCCTTTCTCCCTCTACTTCTATCCCCTACCTCCCAACATCTTTCAAACTTGAGCCCTACACATAGCTGTCGTAAACTACCCCCAGAGGGCCACCTCAATAAAATCCATTAACCCAAGTAAATGAAAGTACAAAACAAAATCCTATGGCATGAATAGCTTAACTCCCCTTGTCCTCGTACAGCACAAGAGCACACCCGCAACTAGAGACCAAACACCTGCAAATAAGAAGACCCTATAGCGGAGCAAATCAACCCCTTGAGTTCGACCCACACCAACACTCACGAACAACAAACCCTGCCAAGAATAGTGACGGCATCCAAAAAAATCTCAAGGACAAGAAGCGCACCAAGACACCTGGAAATCACACAAACAACAAATCCAAACACCGGAGTGGTACTCCCTGCAAGCGAAGTCCTTTGTCCCGCCAACTTCTGCTAGTGCCCCGGAGATACACAGCGGCCGCTTTGGAGATACACAACACCCCGCTTCCGAGACACACAATGCCCGCCTCGAAGACACATAGCGCCCCGCTTTAGAGACATACAGCGCCCGCCACTAACTCATCGGAAATCCCCGCCCCGACTCACCCATACTTCCATCCCAACACAAACTAGTCGAAGCCCAAGGACATCCCACATGAGCACAAATCTTTATCAGAGGAGCAAAACAAAGAACCTTCTAGGTTCTACAGAATCAATAGCCACCGACTTCAAAGAGGAAAAAAGATAAACGCATGAGGTCCCGCCCCTTACTCTCGACATAGAAATCCAAAAGCCTTCCCTGTACTTTGCTCTCGCACCATGACGGAACCATCACTCGAAACCCCACATACCAATGCAGAGACAACTACAGCTAAAATGGACATAGAAACTCTCGCTCTTACTCTGCAGAGTATAATTGAAAACATCCCTAACCACTCTACAACTGAGATTCAGAACCCTACCAAGAAATTCAAAGGAAGCTACTATAATACCCCAACCCCCGCCTCCCCTCCCAATCTCACAGCATTTAAATATTGGCTCGGCTTCTCCACCATGGAGAACCCGGCTAAGGAAGCCGACCTAAAATCACTTTCTAGTGGAGAAAGCATAACTGCCATGATAGCAAGAGGAGTCCCCAAGTCAGAAGCTAAGGAGGCTCTATGCGCCACAACTGCCTTCTCCGTATTCCACAGGTATTGTATCCAAAAATGAGAGATGATGGAGTTGAAGGAAAACACTTCAACCTCACTCAAATCCCTTTTGACATCCCCACTAATCCCGAAATTGGTCTTTCACATGATTTCCATGTTGCTATCTCGTTTGATTTATTCAAAATTCCATTGTTCCATGATAAGGTCAAAAAACATGCACATGCTTGGCTAATTAAGATGGATATTAAGCTTGGTAATAAGTTTTTGGAGCCCCCTGCAATCCATTGCAAAGGGGTGAAGAAAGAAGGCAAGAAACATGTCTTTTCAGTATTGATCAAACTACACCTACTCCACCCGGAAATAGATGGTCTCTCCCTACTCCAAGGCACGAGGTATTTTGTATTGCAACTTGATCCCATGGGATCGGCATCCTTTGGGAAAGTTTGCAAGACATGACAATCCGTAGCCTGGCTTGGTCTCTTTGTCAACATCAGAAGCTACAACCTCCGTGGCATCCCGGCACACATTCTCTTCCACAACATTATACTCACCGCAAGCTTGAGTTTGAAGTCACCAATGTCCAGAAGCAAGAACGGGAGGCCAATGCATGGATAGTCGCGCCTACCCCAACACAAGCCAAGAAATTGGAGCTACACCAAGTAACAACCTTCCAAGAGATCATCCCCGCAAAGCCTAGTAACAACGATGCTTTCTCCACTTCCGAGCGACCAAGCACAATGCGCTCACCCTCACCTTCTCTCAACTCTCCATCCTATTAAGCGTGGCAGAAACCACGGAGACTATCAAAAAGATTTACAACGCCCAAAATGTGGTATCCATTTGGTTCCACAAGCAAGTTGATGGCAAACATAATAGCTCTGTCAATGTGCAAGTCATCAACCCGATTGTCTATAGACAATTCTTACACAAGACTTTCAACCTTGGTTGTCACCAAGTTTGAAATCCACCCTCACCGCAAGAGTGTTGAGGGCACTCATCCCCCTTCCTCCACCTTGGTAGAGAAATGGGGATTTAACAATATCAATATAGTTGTGGTGAATACGGTAGGCACCATCAAACCCACTGCCACACCCACCTTCAACATACGAGAGGAGATGGCCGCCATTCTGGCAGACGGCCACAAACAACTCCAATTGGAGTTAGCTACCCTTAAGAACGAGATCATACGCAAAACCCGGGAATACACCGACGCTTGTAATGCCGAAGTACACTCCAAGCTAGATGACGTTGAAAAGCTAATGAACGTTGTTTTGTCAGTGATGAAGGGTATAAAGTCCAACCATGAGGCACTTGCCGTCCCCCCAAATGACCCTTCAAACGTGGATTGACCGCGGACCGCCCACGACTTCCCCACCTACTAGGTGGTTCTTGGCTCTCCTTCCAGGCTAGTACTATATGTTTTGTTAGATGTATCTCCTCTCCTTGTAGTGCCTCTCCCTCTTGTTCTATCACTACTCTATCTTCATTCTAAAGTTTTGGTAATACCTCTTCTCCCTCTAGAGATATACCATTGCTTCCTTCCTACTTTTATTATACACACAAGCTCGCTTTCTTCCCTCCTATCCCTAGCACTTGCTTTCTATCTCCTTAAATATCTCTATACATAGATATGTCCTAAGATTGAGAGTACAGTCATGGAAAGACTCCCTTTTTTTACATGGACCTCTCCCTACTATGCTACATTGTTTTGTACTCATCAACAATACCTCAATATACACGATACTTGTCAATTTCATCGGCAATGGTATCATTACACCTATTGGAATAACCTCCATACTATTCACATACCACAAACCAAAAAACAACCAAAATCCTCCATTTTTCACCATAAACAATGGGCATTGCCCACAACCAACACCTCCAAGACCTCCCACGAACACAAACACGCACAAAAACGCAAATACACACACACACACATACAAACACACATATACAACCACAAGAATATACACATACACACAAACACACACACATACAAGCACACGTACACATCAATAGAACATACAAACGAAAACGGAAACCACCTACACCCTAACAAACTTTCTACACACACTTCTACATCTACTTGGAGGCGACATAAAAAAAAACACTAGACCAATGCCAAAATTACTAAATAGACACCCACCACTACATCAAAAAAATGCAAAAATATACTTCATCCCTAGCACCATCAAACTCTACCCAGAATACCAGCATATCTTCAAAACCTTTGCCCCCCTTCTAGACAACACACATACATTACACAACACCATAAACAACACATTCCTCCACATCGCACAATACATACAACAAAAACACACCCACCCACCACTGCACCTTCTCTACGCCATAGTAATCATACTTCATCCCTCATTAAAAAAATGCAATCTCCTACTAGTATCACAAAGCTCTAAGACAACCCTGTGGATCAACACCCTCCTTGATAAATTATCCAACTTACATAACCCTCCAGAAAGACACATCCGCACTAAACACCCATACAAAAAAATTCTTAACAAGACATCCTCCTACAAGGAAAAGCTTGTTGTGAGTGGTGAGCAGTGAGCAGGGAAAGAAAGCAAACTTTTAAGGATTTTACATAGAGTTAATGAACAAGGGGGCCCCTATTACGGTGGGTTACTTTTTTAAAACTTAAATTTTTTGCATTTGAATGTATTTTCTTGGTATATTTATAGATATTAGGGCTGACATCATCATGAACGTTTATTAAAAAGAGTGACATCACCATGTACAAATTTAATAGAGTGATGATGTCATCATGAATGATTTGAATATAAGATGACATCATCATTGGTATAAAATTGTGGCCACTCACTACCTCTCAAAACATGTACAAAACGAGTACGACATTTATAGTTGGATTTGGGACGGGTTAGAAAAAGATGAACAAATCATTTCAAATGTGCTTGAATTAATTTTTGTAGCTAGAATGTCAAATCAGTTTTTGAAAAAATAATGTCAAATGAATTACAAGATAGTGATTACTTGTTGAGTTTGAGTACTGATAGCAATCTTGAGTACAAAACAACGACAACTAATTTAATTCAGAAATCTAATCTAAATGAACAAATAGGTCCATGATGTAAACACAATCGCGGTGTCCATGATGCAACATATCACACACTAAAACTTGTCGAGTGTGGTTTAGGGTACTTACTCAAAGCCGCCCAAGACTACTCACTCATGAGACCTCTCGCACACTCGGAATCATCAAGTATACCGCAGTATTCAATTATGAAGGGCCTCCCAAGTGTGCAATTCGTCTCGGAACCGCGACAAGACACCTAACATACATTTGAATTTAATTTCACACAATTTTCAATGATGTAAACGAAGTACGTTCGAAAGGTATAAGATAGTTGGAGTGGATGGAATGTCACATTGCGGCGTTGGAGAGAACAACCTTGGTGACGATTGATCTTGGCAATAGAGTTTAGAGGTACGTTTCAACTTGCATTTTTAACTTGCGTCGTCACTTTTGCTATGCATTTAGTTGGAGAGGTCAAATGTGGAGAGGTTTAGGTTTAGGAGGGTGGAGAGAAGAGGACTGAGCACACACTGTTGGCAGAGAGACGTTGGAGAGGTTAGAGCCGACAGTGTGGGCATGGACAAGCCCACACTGCCGGCAGGGACGGCGTGGAGCAGGGGAGAGAGTCAACAGTGTTGGCGATGGCTTGCCAACACTGTTGGCAGAGAAGGGGTCGGGAGATGGGATATGAACCTCACGGAATCGGAAGATGGCATATGACACTCTTGGAATGGAGAAGGTCATCCTAGAGAGGAGGACAAAGTCGACAATGTAGGCATAGACAAGCCTACACTGTCGGTAGCGACGCCGTGGAGCGGGGAAGAGAGCCAATAGTGTTGGTGAGGGCATGCCAACATTGTTGGCAGAGAAGGCGTTGGGTGAAAGGATATGACCCTCTCGGAAACGAGTAGGTCATCTTGGAGAGGAGGACAGAGCCGACAATGTGGGCATGGACAAGCCCACACCTTCGGCAAGGACGGCGTGGAGCCGGGAAGAGGGTTATGGAGGGTTAGTCGGCCGGGGGGGATGAGTGAGGCACGGAGGGTGGATGAGGAGGGGAGGGAGGATGAGCCGAGGAGGGTAGGTGAGACGGAAGGGTGCCTAAGCTAGGAAGTGTGAGCGGGGGAGTATGACCCTCTTGGAACCAAGAGAGCCATAGAGGCTGAGTGGGCCGAGGGGATGAGTGAGGCGGGGAGGGTGGGTAAGGAGCGGAGGAAGGGTGAGCCGAGTAGGGAGGGTAAGGCGGCGAGGGTGCCTGAGCAGGAGAGAATTTAGGAGCCGGGAAGTGTAGGCCGAGGCGGGTTTAGAAGACGGGGCGAGTTCAGGAGCCGGGGAGGGTGGACGAATGGAAGTTTGCCCTCTCGGATTTGAGAGGGTCATGGAGGGTAGATGATAGAGTTATGAGAGGTGCGACAATTAGTGAAACTAATGACATGAATATCTGCGGATTGGTAGAAATGGGTGACAACAGGCGTGAGATTCCCTCCGATCAGTCGCGACGTCATGATATTATGGAGCACGATGACACATCAAAGGATGATATTCCTATGGATGATGATTTCCTACAGCCGGAGGAATTCGATCTCATTCCTGGATTAGTGGATGATGTGGTTGTGCATGGGATCTGGTCACGCATCGCACGGAGTCTGTGGAATTTGACCACAAATAGTAGCGATGCGGAGGTGCGGTCAGTGGTGCGACAATTTACATCATTGCGGATGAGCAGTCGCCGGTGGTGGTTGATGGTAACTCCGACGTTAGAGGCCACTGCAATTCGAGCCACACTCGCAATGTCCAGAGTGTATTCGGGCCGCAGCACGCAAGGTCACATTCTTTGGGTGCTGCGTTTAGGAGGTCAATCCATCGAAACCTATTGATGCGGAAGTAGAAGGTGAAGAAGAAGAAGAAAAAGAATTATTTGTGGATGTTACATCCATATCTTGCCTGGAGTTCAGATGGGAGCTACATCAATATGGAGCATTTAATCTAATTATCTTCCTATTTCTCCTTCCTAGGCCTCTTTCTAGATGGCACAAGGCCCCTACGTGTACACCACAAGGGAGGTTCATCATACTTTCTAGTAATATGCTCTGATTCTAGAATACACATGGCAGAGTATGGATATGAGTAGTCTCTCCTCCTCTCTTGTAATGGAATCGTGGACCAATCAATGTTAGGTGGAGGAGCAATAGCCCTATGATATGCCGTCAGTAGCTTGGGATGAACTTCTACATCCTCATCTCCTTCCTCCACAATAGGCTCAGCCTCTTCCAAATCAATCACCACTGCTCCTGCCCTCTTAAGCTTGATCAAGGTACCACAATCTGTATCATAAGAGTCCTCCACTGCAAGCACCACAACCTCCTCTTCTCTATCAATTTCATCTAAAAATTCTTCTATGAGTCTTGATGGTATGTAGACATCTTCTAAGGACAAAATCTAATCTTCACTAGTGTTCGCCATCCCGACAATTGTAGTAGCCAATGCCCTTTCAATTCCTTAAAACTGAGCATCATTAGGAGAGAGAGACAATCATTATGAGTTTTCAAATCCAAAAAAATTAGTCATGTATGCCTACGAAAACAAATACTTAAGGCAAAGATGGTAGGAAGAACTTGGAACTTCTAAAATCCTAGCGAAAATGGTTCCACGATCTTAGGTAATAGGTCCCAAAAATTACTTTTTTAAGAACAAAAATAGTTTCTAAAAATAAATCAAACATTCGAAGAATATACAAATATATCAAGAATATCCTCATAATGTTCGAATATTCTTTGTTCACTACGGTTGAATTTTCTGCTCACCGCTCACCGCTCACATACAAGACTTTTCCTCCTCCTACATAAAGTCTCAATACATGACGCACTCTATAGTTTTCTACATAGAAAAGATCTGCCCCATTACGCACTAATCCAACAAACCTCCCATTCCTCCCTCAGGAACTCATGAGTGAAACCCTACGCTGCCTTGAATCCATATTAGAATACTTTCATGCACCTCCACCGCCCCCTTATATTCCTCCATCTATCTAAAACCCCCTCAACCTCTATAACGACACGCATGTAATCACATGGAACGCCTCATTCCTTAACACCGCCCTTCCATGTCTTCAAAATATAACCTCACATACCTCAACCCCTCTAGCATTCATCTACATTCAAGAAACAAAAATCACCTCCACCAAATCTACCAAATATACCCAACGACTCTTCCCCGATTACAAATTAATCTTCAACATGACACACGCTTTCACAAGATGCATACAATAAAGACTACCATACACTCTAGGCCGCGGCGGTCTGTTAACACTAATACACAAAAACTATGCGTTTCTTGGTAACATCACCAAAAGCCCCACCCCAATGCACATATCTCCATACTTACAAATTTTTAAAATAAACAACCAACCACTTCAACCATGGCTAACAATTCAACCGTACATGCGATTCCACCAAGAAGACATTAGACTCATCACGATCCCACCAAGAAGACATTAGAGTCATCACGATCCCACCAAGAAGACATTAGACTCATCACAGACATCAAAAACACCATTACCACCCTAATTAACAACAATCCAAACCACACATATCTACTATGTGGAGATTTTAATAGAGGCATTGCACTAATCGGTAGACAATACACAGACCGATTTTTCCGCCACAACCTGCTAACCAACATTGGCAAGACTTCACCAATAACCTAAACTTTACATATATCCCCACAGATACAAGATACTCTAGACAAGGTGGATATGATTATAAAGACTTAAGTCTAATAGACGGTTTTTACATTCATAATGCCAACCACGCACAATATATGTGTACAACAAAAACAAATATTATCCTAAAGTTGGACCACTCACCAATTCAATCAAATATCCCACACAATACACTTATTAGAAGAACACCCACAAGACCACAAAAAACAAATGGTCGAATACTTAATCCCATTCCAAAAACCAATGCAATGTTTTCTGAAGAAAACTTTATACAAATAGACTTTCAACAACAACAAACAACTCTCACAAAACCAATGGCTTCAAGCTTGTAATACACTAATAAATAATATCTCCAACACCCTAGAGAAAACATGTAAAGCCCCATCCATATCTCAACTAACAAATAGAGCATCCAAACAAGGAGGATACTTACCACAAAAACTTTCAAAAAAGTGGAAACATCAAACCATTTAAAAAACAATCAAAATTGTTAAAAACAACCCACAATGGTCTACTCACCCCATTTGCCAAGAAATACAAACTCTCCAACACACACAAATCCGACCACGGCCTCTATCCCACACATCACCAAGTGAATGGTTACATAATATTGCACTAATTGCCAATAAACAAGCCAAGAAAATAACTACCAAGTATTCCAGAGATAATGTCAAAAAAACCATCTCTAAATACATGCAATTATATGAAACCAGCCCTAAAAAAATTAATAGAAGAGTCTTCAAAAATAATGATTCTCCACCACTAGATTGTATCACCAACCAACATAACAATGTCTAAACTAGTCCAGAAGACATTGCCAATGAGATTTACAACCAACAAACAAAAAACAACAGACCTACCGTACCTACATGTTACTACTCACGAGACCACCCACCTACATGTACATGTGCCGTAAGACAATATCCATGGCACGATCTTGACGGCTTCACCATAGATAAACTGGGTGAACCGCAAATCCCACTACACACTTATTTTAATCATACCACATATGATGCATGCCTCAAAAATTTAGGCAACAACAAAGCCCCAGAATCAGACCGCATCCCAAACTCTATATTAAAACTAATGCCCCAGAGATTCCACATACTTCTCTCCTTATTTTTCTCCCAGTGCTACAAACAAAAATAAATTTCCATGTCATGGAAAACCAGTTATACAATACTACTATACAAAAAAGGGACCCTCCAATGCTTCCAAAACATAGACCAATTGCCTTAGCTAACACTATCTATAAACTCTTCACAAGCACAATCACATCCATATTATCTTCATATGGAGAAAAACACCAAATCCTATATTACGGTAGCCAAGAAGGATTTTGTGCAGAAAAAAGTACCGCTATGCAACTCCAAACCATAATAGCAGCTCTTGAAGACGCACGTCTTACAAACCAAGACATATATATCATATAAATCGACTTCAAAAATGCATTTGGCTTCATTGACCATGTAAGACTACTAACAATTATATCTGACCTCGGATAGCCCATCGACGCAGTTGGACTAGTTTGTAATATTTACTCCCACTCATCTACTTCAAAGTTCATACGTAGGAGAATATTTTGGAACAACTTGCCCTATCCCCATACAAAGAGGCACTATACAAGGCGATACCTTAAGCCCATATCTATTCATTATTTTCCTCAAATCTTTACTCAGATGGATGCAAAGGGGAAATAACGGATACACCTTTGGAACATCACAAGTCACCATTAACTCGGCCGCCTATGCTGACAACCTTGCCACCATAGCCAATAACGTAAAATCACTACAAACTCAACTCCATAAAATTGACAAATTCTGCAATTGGTCCGGTATGGATGTTGGCACCCAAAAATGCGCCGCCAAGGGATGTCCAAATAAATCCAAAATGAACCCCACTGCATTCAAAGCCCTTATGCAAACCGCCAACATAAAATATCGTAACCAACCCATCCCTACTCTACACCAAAATGAATTGTACATACTATACCTAGAAACACACCTTGTCCCCTCACTAAAATGGAGGATACAAATTCACATCACTACCACAAAACTTACTAAACAATGCAAAGAATTACTACCATGCCTAGCCACCATGAAACAAAAAATAAAAATGGTAGACACAGTACTTAGACCCGGAGTAGCATACAATTTCTACGCAGTTCCATACTCCATGCCTGCTATAAAAAAACTAGACAAAAAAATCATAGCCATACAAAAATCCATTTGTGGCCTCCCTAAATGTATGTCAAATGTCATAACCCAACTCCCACAAAATTTATTTGGACTAGAAGCTTTTTCTCTTTAAAACGCTTACCTCCGATGTATAGGCGAACAACTTCAAAATGCACTAAATGACAAAGGTAGACTTGGCAAGATTTACAAAGGACTCATCCACTCCATCCTTGCCAAATATGGTGGCGCTAAAAATATCCTTAGAATAAACAAAGTCGATTATATTGGATCACCAATCACCCGAACACTTTTCCTACTAGAAAATGAAGCTAATGTGTACTCTAGAAGCACACTCACGGACTTCCTTTTAGAATCCTCACCTTTGGAACAAGTGTGGCTACAAGAGCCTCAAAATGACACAAGAATTAATCAACACTTCCCCCAAAAACTCCTACATAAACTTCTTTCACTAAATATTACTGACTTAAAACAAATTACACTACCAAATGGAACACACATTATGAACCACAACAACTTCAAAACATTTCATGCTACATGTACAGTGATTTTTCACCACTCTAAGGAAATACCCAAGTATACCCACCTCTCATAGGATTCGTTACGGGGATGATCATACGCCTAGTTTTAAGTAATTAGAGCTTAATTGTGTAGTTGAAAGCTATCCTTTTGGTTAATTCTTAAGGTTATCTATCTATTCTTAGGAAATTAGGGCTGTTAGCATCACTCTTAAGGGGCCCACAACAAAGTCTAAAACCCAAGGATCTCTCGTGCCTTAAAAAGGTACATTAGTCCTTTTAAGATTGTGCTTATGCCACTAATTCTTAAGCATATGCCTCACTGGGCTAATGGAAACTTCCATTAAGTCTCATTGCATTGGTTCCTTAATTACAGTCTTTAAGAATTCAAATTCTTACCTCATGCAACAATTGCTCCACTTTACACGTCCGTCCACTCGGCCCATGCAGATACGTTCTTAAGCAAGTGTTAGTTTCACAAACTACACAAAGTAAGAGTGATCTTAAGACAAGCACTTCCCGTGCTCTATTCTTAAGAACTACTCTTTAAGACTTAAGGACTTAAGACAACAACTACACTCACACACATCTATCTTCTTTAGAATCTAACATTCAAATATTTAATGATGACTCTCCATCATTCACATGCTTATCTTTAATTCTTATTACATTAACTTAAAGACAATTATGCATGATTAATTCAATCCCAATAATTAATTCAATGTTACATTAATTCCACATATTCAATTATGATTTATTCATGAAGTACATAATAACACATAATTAATCCACAATGATTAGAGTATTTCTCTAATCTATAACATGAAGTTCAAAATGTAATGCATTTATGCATAATACTTGACTCACAATCAAGACATGATGCAATGCAATTTACAATTATAAATTAATTACATTCACAACACAAAACAAGTAAACAACAATATTCAATTAACTTGAGATTCTTACAACCATAAGATCTCTCATACTAGCAACACGAGCTAGGGCTCATTCCATCTTCACTCGAGGTAATGGCAAAGAATGCTAAAAATTCAAGCTAGTCATTCAACTCAACATCCAAGAGGTACACCTCTTGGAAAGAGGTTTTCCCTAGTATTAACCATTAAGATTAATTCCACTAAATCTTCACATCTCTTCATATCTATTCATGAAAAGGTACACCCTACCCAAAGGGTGCGAGTTCAACCCTTTTCCCATTATTTCCTTATTCTTGGATATGAATAGGTACTTTCCACTTAATTAACTACTTAGTGTAACTTAATCATTAATTTTTTAATTCTTCATATATCTACAACCCTTTTTACACTTAATTTTTGGAAAAAAGCTAATTTTGTCATTTTGGCTCTACATAGCCCTCCTCTTAGCTTGGAGACGTCCTCGTCGACTTCAACGACTTTTGTCCTTGAACTTGATCTTTCGCACTCCATCTTCCTTTCTATCATTTTCTTGTAGTCTCTTTAAGCTCCATATAGATTTCTTCTTACTTGTCTTTATTCTCTAAGAATTATTGATTTTCTTTATTTGCTTTCCATTGTTCTCCTCTTTAATGAGTAAGTCTCATACATACTTGGCTTCAAGTTTCTCCTTTTAACTTAACTCTTTTAGTTAAGTCTTCCATTTGTAGATTTCCATAATTTTTTCATTTTAGCTTTGAATTTTTTCATTCTCTTTTAAATCTTCATTTTTAATTTCCATTGCTTTCCAAATTTTTCTTTTCAATTTATTTTTTCTTCCATATCTTCCTTTATATTCCACTTGCAATCATTTTTTATATTTTTATTTTTTTTAATTTTTTTCTTTTCACTTCATTCATCATTTTTTCTTCAAATTTAGAAAATTAACACTTATTAGTCCTCACATCTCTTGATTAGTAAATTAGTAGTGCATCCTCACAACTAATTACTAATCCTAGATTACTAATCTTCTTTCCACAATCTTTTATTTCTATTTTCTAACTTGTGTGAGCTATCCTATCATACAATTCAAGTAGTGTGTGTATTACTTCACCACTAATCGTCTCATCTACATTACTCACATTGTTTTCCATAGCCTTTTTGCTTCATCTCTCAATATTATCATGTTCTCTCTTATTTTTCCCTTTCATGATACTCTCTCATTAGAATTATCATGTTCTCTCCTTCTTATTTTTCCTTTCTTTAATTCTAATTGCTAAGTTCTAACAATTCTTTCTTATTTTCGACTCAACATCTTTTAGTTATTATTATTATTATTATTATTATTATTTTATTTATTTATTTATTTATTTATTTATTTATTTATTTATTTATTTATTTTTAATTAATTAATTTATTTATTTTTAAATTATTTTTTATATATATTTTTTTACACAAATTGTTAAAAAACAATTTGTTATTTTCTGTGTAAAGATTTATCATTAATTACATGGATAGTTTAAGGTCATCTCGGACCAATTCTTAATCTCATACAAACTTCTTCTTGGTTATAAGATAGGTGACTATCTTAATTGTTCTTACTTTTCTAACTATCAACTCTTAGGTTTTAAGCCTATCTTGTTCTTTTTTAGACTATAAACTAGGTTTCATGGTTTGCAGCTCTCAATTTTTGGTTAACTCAGGTTCTAATCAAATTGTTCTTTTTAAGGCAAGATCACTAAACTTCGTATTATTTAAAGATTTATGTTTTTGAAATACTATTCTTAAGACATTGTTCTTAAGACATTGTTCTTAAGATTTGGTCCTTGAGGTTCTGTTCTTAAGGTTTTTAGACTTAAGTTATTTTGGAACAGAGTTTTAAAGACATACTCTCATGGCATATGTGAAGAGCTACCTTAAAACATATTCTTAAGGCAACATACTGCTACCTTCACCACTTAAGATTTTGGAGGTTGCTTAAGGCATGGTCGGTGTATTCCATTTTCATACATCATGTTTGGAATTTCCAGCCACATAGAACGCAGTTGAACTTTTCTTAACAGCATCAATTATTTTCACAAATTCTTCTAGTCTAAATACTCAGCAGCACTATGCAACTTCCGGAACTTTATCTTTAGTTTCATGATAAACCAATGTTATTTAAAAATAATGTGTTCTTTATAACAACTTGTTGTTTCTCTGTATATAAGTGTGTATAAAGAACACAGTGTAATGTCATCTTCCTCATGATCATCGTCATTCTTCAGGTGAATCCTTCATAGCTGGTTCCATAATTTTCAGTGTCTATCTCGATACAATCTCATCGGATGCAGATTGATAATCACTTCATAATTACATTTAAAAGAATCAGTTTGTGACATTCTTTTCATGGTTTGTCAAAAAGGTTTGTCTTTAATGCACAGTTAATAGCAGTTTACTACACTTCTAGGTGCAAAGGTTACAGAAAATCAGGTTATGTTCCTCATGCAACCGAAAAATAACTAATAAGAGTGACTTTGGTTGCTGCCATTTATCCCATATCGTTTGTCAAGGCTCCTGGAGTCGAGTATATATATGGTCACGATACCAAGGTCTTCGTGAATCGGCCTAGGTGGCCTGGTCATCTTGAGATGCGAGTAGCGTACTGACGTGGCAGCCCCTGGGCGCTTGTGCCGGGTACAGCTCAACTCTCAGATCCCGCCCCACCTCGCTTTAGTAGAGCCTGTAGATACAGGGAGCTGTAGTGCAGCTTTTCCTTCGATTTTTTTTTTTTTTTTTTTTTTTTTTTTTTTAAACATTTAGCTTCAACCGGATAGTATCACTGTTTCTGAATCCACCTATAAACTCCAATTTTTTCTCATGTATATTCTTTGTTGTCACCATGGATACAACCATTTTAAGCCAAACAAGTTCAAATTGGATCATACAGCGTAGGAGCTGAAGTTTACATAACTGCTACATACTCATATATAACTCATTACATTGTTCACAACATCCACACAGGGTAATCAGTGTCAAGTGTATGTTATCGTATTCAAAAAAGAATTACAACTTGCTGGAATCAACATAAAAACTGCCACGATGAGCTGCAGTAGAGCTCCCCTTGCATAAAGGTAATATTTACAATAATCCTTCTACAGGTTAGAGCATCAATTGCTATAGTTTGTCCATCTTCAGCATCAACATCCAGATCAACAGCAGGTTCAAAGGTAGTACAAGCTTCTATTTGTCTTAAAACTAAGGAACTCCACTTAGTTCGGTACTCTACCATCAAGACGAGGTCGCTTATTCCTGTAAGCATCTTTAAACTCATACTCCTGCAAGATAGCTTGTATCTCCGCCTGCTCCACATTACGCTGTACATCCTCGTCATTGTTGTTCAAATAAGTGTCATGAGATTTCTGAAAACTCAACCATGACGTTAACTGCTCCTGCCTCTTGTTTGAATTCTCCAATGCGAATGCTGAACTTGCTCCATGAAGAAACTGAGTGATCACCATGCATTCTAAGATGCGCATGCAGCGGCTTGGCAGCTGCTGGAGTTTCACCCAAAGGTGGAACTCAGGCTTCGTTTCTTCATACCTATTCATATTAATCATGCACCGAAAACGTGCACACATGTAGGCAAGAACATTGCAGAACACAGCAGCACGGAAACAAACAGGATCGGTATGACGTTTGTGCAGCTCAAAGAAAGCACAATAGGATTCACTGCACTCCTATGGTGAAGAAAAACTGCCTGGGACCTGAGGCCAATTGTATGGCACGGAGTCAAATTTACTCCATGGTGCCCACTTGTACCTTCGATGCCCCTTCAACGGACATTGGTGGTGGCTCAGGACTACGGCAGTTGGTATTGCCGTGGTCCACTTGTGAGATACCTTGGGATATAGTCGATCCCAAGGTTGCCATGTCTGAGGTGATAGACCAAAATCTTCTAACAGCCACTCGATCGCCTGCCACGAGGGAAACGGGACCTCTTCCTCCAGATTGTTGAATAAGTTGTCATACTCTCCCAAAAAGCGCTGCTTGTTGAATGAGCCAGTAATAGGAAGCGGCATATTTCCCCAAAGAGGATGCCGGTAATCTGTAGGTGGAGAACTGAAGGCCGCCGTATTGGTGAACTCGTACACTTCAATGTTCTTGTTTTTCACGCCCTCCAGTGCTCTCTTAAGCCGGTATTGCGCACGTACTCTGGTAAAAAGGTACTGCCCCATAGAAATCTCACCACGCTGGGCAAGGTCTTCTCGCTCGTGGATATGAGTCAAACAGTCAAAAAATCCAACTTCATCTTGGACCTGCTGTGACACTCGTTCTAACGTCTTCTTCCAGTTGTTCAAGAATTCTGTAGTGGGTACAATATCCTTCAAATTTAACTCAGGCACTATAGCTATTCTCCTTGCAGCGTCGGGATGGTCGTATTGCCTTCTCTTCTGCAGCTGGCCCTCGAGATGCCAATAATATATAAGTGTCCTGGTACCTAAATCACCAATTGGTACCAATAGTTGCTTTGTATCTTCCAGCTGCAAGTCCTGTCTCGCAATCATCTCGCATACTAAATTCTGCATGGTATGTGGCCTTCATCTTAAGCAGCTCATCCGCTCGTTGCTTCTGCGCTGCTTCCCCTTCTGCTCGACGGCTCTCTGCCCATACTTCACCTTCTTCATACTGTTGTCTCCAGCGATTAGCATCATCTTTTGCCTGTTGCAGATTCTCAATCAGGGAAGCTTGGTCCCTCTTTAAAGCCTCGCGGTTCTTCACGGTGAGACTCTTCTCCTTCTCTAGCTCGAGAGTTAAGCTCTGGTACTTTTGCTGCAAGGCCTCCGCTCCCGTGTCACCGTCACATCTCTTTACCTTTTCTACTGCTTCTTGTAACTTGTCCCGCAATTCGCTGCGCTCCCGCTCCAACAGCTCTCGAGTCCTTTCTGCAGCTTGCAGCATCTTCTCCATGCGATCCTTCTCTCGCAGGAAACCTTTTTCCACCTCGTCTTTTGCCTCCAAGACTTCCTTATTGGTCTCCTCAGACTGTGTCAATAAGTCTATCTTCTCTATCACCATCAGCTCTAATTCGTTCTTAGACAGCTCCGACAGCCGAGCTCGCTGGTCAGCAACTTCTGCTTCTACATTACTTAGAGCAGGAGGTGGGGCTGATCTACGTCCTCTTCTCGAACCAATATTTAAGTCACCTCCAGTGGCCACTGCATATCTCTTCTTCCTCTGCCGTGTCTCCGTTACCACTGCCTTCCCCTTACTCACTTCTGGAGTTGCTACCTCGGCACTTTCCACTGGGGCTACCTCAGGAGTCTGCTCTTCCACGGTTAGAGCAGTATCTTCTACGAAGTGCTCCTCTTCACCTTAGTCAATCTGCAACTTCCTCAGCTTCTTTTTCCTAACCACCTTATTCAATACTTCATCCTCATCTGGTGTCGCTTCTGACGACGAGTGATGGATCGAAGGACAAAAAGCGGACACATAGGTAGTGCAGTGAAAGAAGAGACGGTGTCGGGTGCCCTTACTCCCTAACTCCATCCTGATGTGCGAATACATAATCTTCGCCCAGTTCATGCGTTCCCCCATCCAACTTCTATATGCTACGGCTAAGCCACCTGCTGAAAGCACATCTGTACCTTCACTCGCCATTAGCAGTCTGAGGTTGACAAACTTCAACCACTCTCGATAAGGAGTCCTGGCCTTGTTGATAGAAAAATTCTTCTCCAGTTTGATCTCGTTAGGCCGCTCGTAAATCTTACTTAGCTCTGCTTTTGTCAACACGGCCACCGTAAGCACTGTTGGTCCGGTGATAGGGAGTTTGGGACAGTGCTCCTGCACCATCTCCACGTCGAAGTACAGCGCCTGGTCGTTCACTATGAACTCATCCAGCGTGCCTTTCTTGGACTCCAGGAAGAACGCCTTCACTCTTGCCAACTCCACCTCAGGCCACCGGTGCTCGATGAACTCCATCAGCCCGGCCTTCTCCAAATTCTTGCGGTTAATGTCAATTATCCTCTTTGGCAGCTCCATCAGCTTGGAGGGCTCAATCAAAGGATCCTGCTTGGTCTTCCTCTTCTGACTCATACTTACTCCTTCTTCCAGCAACCTTCGACTGATTGCGTCAATCTCTCCTTGTGTCACCATGTTGACACTTCTACAAGTCAAACTCTCGATTCTCTCAAGTTCTTTCAGCCTTCCAATATTCTACTATCTGTCCACACTCAGCCTCAACACAGACCTCTCTCTCACAATTCTGCCCTCAACAATGAGTTAACTACAGAGTGGTTACAACCGTTTTCTAGAGACGTTAGGATTAGCTGGCCGTTAAGACTTCACTCTCGTGACTTTCTTGCAATCTTTAGTGAGATCCAACAGCTCTCGCTCAGAGACTAAAGAAGTCACTACTTTCAATCCTAACTAATACGGTTTACTCACAAGGAAAACTTCTAACAATCCATTCTTGCAACAATCACAATTCTTACCTGCAGATTGTAAGACTTCTCCCTTCTTCTCTGTGCTCCGAGTGACTCTGTTGCTTCCCCGAATTCTCACAATCCAGCAGCTTCCACTCAACTACAACGCAATTACTCTACACTCTGAGCTTCTTGCAATCAGACACAACTCTCGCAAACGCAGTTTCAAGAAGTGGTGAGAAATGGTGAGACTATCTCCCTGTTTATGGACTTCTTGGTTGCAAAAAGACGGCTCATCTCTCGAATCCTTGTGACACGGATTTCAGTACGTTTGCTCTTAATTGTCAGCCTCATTAACTCTCTTTTGATCATTTCACATCACGTCAAAAGATTGAAGTGAGATAAGATCCCTTTTTGTCAAATTCCATCTTTTCAATACCTCTTCTTGATGTTTATTTTTATTTTTTATTTTTCTTAAGACCTATGAAAAAATTTAAGTTTTTTGTAGTTTTTATGACTTAGTTTCTTTAAGGAAAATCATTCTTAAGGCAAATATTTCTTAAGGAGATGTTTTCTTAAGACAACTTTTTCTACAATCAATTGCTTAAGACTGCTTCTTAAAACATTTTCTTAAAACATTCTTCTTTGAGACCAATTTCTTAAAACCAAATTTCTTAAGACAAAACTATCTTCTTAAGAAAAGTTTCTTAAAACAGAATTCTTGAAACAGTTTCCTTAAGACAGTTTTCTTGAACAAACTTCTTAAAACACAGTTCTCAAAGCTAAGTTCTTAAGGCAGGCTCTCTTAAGACATAGTTCTTAAAGCAGGTTTTCTTAAGGCAGAATTCTTAAGACATAATTCTTAAGAACGTTTTCTTAAAAACTACGGGACAACAGTTTCTTAAGGCACTTCTCTTAAGACCATTGTTCCACTTTTTCAATTTTATGTTCTTAAGACAAACTTTTTAAAGTAACAGGTTTACTTTTTCCTTCTCAAGAAAACTTTTATGACTAGGCATATTTTTTTCTAAACTTTTTTATTTCTATCAATATGTACTTTTTTGCCAAATTTTTTTTGCAATTAAAGTTTTTTCCTTTGATAGTTTAGGGTCATTCCGGACCACTTACTACATTCTCTTAAGACATAGTAGATTGGGCCCCCTTCTTAAGACATAACTTGCCCTCAAGTTATATAGTGCTTTAAGCGATATCCATTATAACGGGTTGAGTGGATGTTTCCTGCAAAATCTTGTAACTCCACGGATCCATTAGAGTAAGCCTTAAGTATTTTATATGGACCAAACCATCTCATTTTAAACTTGCCAGGAAATTTTTGAAATCGGCTATCATAAAGTAAAACCAGGTCATTGTCTTTCAATACTTTAGGTTGTAATTTACTATCATAATAGGATTTCCTCTGTTTTTGAATGGCTTCCATATTCATGTAGGCTTGACCTCTAATTTCATCTAGACGTTCTAGATTATCTAATCGTTCTCTTAAAGATTGTGCATCATCTAATCTTTCAAAAATTGCCACGCGTAGAGAAGGTAGTGCCACTTCTATTGGGAGCATAGCTTCCAAGCCATATACTAATTGGAAAGGCGTTGCTTTAGTTGTAGTTTTTATTGTACATCTATATGCCCATAGTGCATTATTCAACTCATAATCCCAATTAGATGCATTGCCTTGTAATGTCTTAGTGATTATCTTGCAAAGAATACCATTAGACTTCTCAGTTTGTCCATTAGCTCTAGGGTGATAGGGTGACGACTTTCGGTGCTTAATAAAATACTTTTGCAACATTTTCTCAATAGTGTCATTGATGAAATGAGTCCCTCTATCACTTACAATTTCTTTTGGACACCCAAACCTAGTGATGATATGTTCATAAATGAATTTTGCAACAGTGTCTGCATCATCATTTTTGGTGGCAAGGGCCTCTACCCACTTAGTCACATATTCTGTTGCAACCAAGATATAGCGTTTTTGACCCTCACGACTAGGTGGTTTAATAGGACCTACAAAGTCAATTCCCCATTTTTCAAAAGGAATTTGTGCTAAAATTGGTGTTAATGGCATAGCCTTAGTGGCTGTCGGTTTGCCGACTCGCTGACAAGGATCACATTTTTTAACATAATTAGTGGCATCAGCAAAAAGGGTGGGCCACCAATATCCGGCTCGCAATGCTTTTTGAGCTGTAGCCCAACCCGCAAAATGCCCTCCACAGACATCATCATGACATCCTACTAAAATCATTGACACTTCACTAGGATTTACACATCGTCGAAGTACATCATCTTTACCTCGCTTATAGAGAACACCACTAATCATAGTGTATGGTAAAGATTGATGGACTAATCTAATTTTATCTTTGCTAGTGTATTCAATAGGAAAAGTAGCCTTAGTCAAATAGTAGATGATGTCGGCATATTCTTTTGGAATTACATCAAGTACCTCCACACCCTCTTTTACAAAAAAGATGTGTGCATCTGGAAAGTTATCATCTATGGACTGTGGATTTATAGTCTCACTAAGTCTTGATAAAAAATCTGCATTTTGATGTATTTTCCCCGGTCTGACATTAATGATAAAATCAAATTCTTGTAATAACAAAACCCACCTTGCAATTCGACCACTTAATTGAGGCTTATTGATCATATACTTTAAGGCATCATGATCAATATGGAAAGTAAATTTGTAACCCAATAAATAATGTCTATATTTTTTAACAGAGAAAATCATGCCAAGACCTTCTCTTTCAGTCACCGAATAATTCCTTTCTGGGGCACTCAACTGTCGGCTTGCAAAGTAAATTGGTCTATCATGACCTTTAGAATCTTTTTGGCTTAACACACTTCCAATTGCCATATTAGAAGCATCAACATATACTTCAAAAGGCTTTGTCCAATCTGGGGGAATTAGGACAGGTGCTTTACTAAGACGACGTTTTAACTTGTTAAAAGCTTTAGTGCAATCATCTGTCCATACCCCTGGTAGTAATGTTTGTTTTGTTAAGACATTCAAAGGTGCTGCTATAAAAGCAAACTTATAAATAAATCTTCTATAATAACCTGTTGCACCTAAAAAGCCTTTTAGTCCCGTGAGATGTTTGGGAATTTCCATTTTAATAATAATGTCTACTTTGTCTGGGTCAACCGATATTCCCTCTTTTGAAACAACATGACCTAATAATTTACCACATACGGTGGCAAACTCAGACTTAGCAGCATTTATGGAGATGCCATACTCTCTACATTGATCAAAACATTTCTTTAAATTTTTTGCATGATCTTTCTTGGAACCAAATACACAAAAATCATCTAAAAATATCTCCATAAATTTTCTAAGATATTTTGTGAAGGCTTGAGTCATAACTCTTTGGAATGTTGCCGGAGCATTGCACAATCCAAATGGCATGACATTATATGCAAAAGTCCCCCAGTCCGTAGTGAAAGTAGTCAATGGCTTATCTTCTGGTGCAATCTGCACTTGATTATAACCCGAGAATCCATCTAGGAAAGAATAACACTCATGACCCGCCACACCATCTAGGACTGCATCAGAAAATGGTAAAGGAAAGAAATCTTTCTTAGTGGCTTTGTTCAACTGTCTAAAATCCTGACAAATACGGATCTTACCATTCTTTTTAGGTACTATGACAATAGGTGACACCCACTCGCTAAATGGCACGGGATAAATGAAATTACATTCCAGTAATTTATCAATTTCCTCTTTAACCATTAGGGAATACTTTGGGTTCATCCTATATTGCCTTTGCCTAACAGGTTTAGCATCCGCTTCTAGGATAATTCGATGTTGACAAACATCAGGAGGTATGCCTTTCAAGTCTTTATAAGTCCAAGCAAAGGCATCTTTCTCCTTCTTAAAGAATTCCAACCATTCTTCATATTCTTTAGAACTTAATTCATCATATATTTTAATAGGCTTAGAATCTTCCGTAGTGCCTAAATTTATTTCTATAGTATTTTTTACTAAAGGTCGAACGTTAGGTATTTTCTTATCACCTAGTAACTGATCCGAGTCTGATACATAAGGAATTTCCTTATCTGACTCCCCTTCAGTAGTAATATTGAAAATAGGAGCATTTTGCCATGCTTCAATAGCGGCATCCGAGTCATCAACTTGACTGGGAGGGACAAAATACTCTCCAGGACCTAAGCCTTTAAACGTAGGCATGTCCTGGACAACATTAGTGTCTTCAGGCTCAGATTCTGAATTAGGGTTAGTAGTCCAATCTGAAGCATCATCCTGGGTCTCACCATGATAGTTTGCAGGGAACATGGGAAGAATAATTTTACTTTTACCTTTCCCAATTGTCAAAGTTCCTTTACCCCAATCATCCTTAGCTTTAGCTAATGACAACCAAGGTCTACCAAGGAGAATAGGATATGTGGAAATGGACTCACTCACCTTAAAGACAATATAGTCAATTTTATAATCAATTCCACCAATTATTGTATTTAATTGTATCAATTTTCCCAAAGGTTTAACTCTACTTTGATCGGCCATTCGTAGAATAATGGGAGTAGGTGTTATGTTAGTTATGCCTAACTCTTCCATAGTATCAACATTCATAAGGTTGACACTACTCCCACTATCAATTTGAACTCCATCAATTAAAGTTCCATCTATAATTACATCGACTGTAGGTGCACCTGGATCTAGAGAGATATCATGTACGTTCACAATTTCGGGTTGAGATTTACTTGTTTCCTTATTAATTTTTTGTTTAGTTCCTTTAATATCGCCTTCCTCTTGTATTTTTGCTCTTTTTCTAATTAGAGAAGATGTTAACTCATTTTTACAATAAGGTGATAATGCAAGTAATTGTCTCAAAGAAATTTGAGGTTGTAATCTATCTAAATCTGTAAGGATATCATATGGATGCATACCCACTGCTAATCTCATAATTCTATTATGTTTTCTCTTTTTTAAAGACATAGATGATTCCTTCATTATTTTCTTTGAAGGTTTATAAAAAGTAGATTGTTCCAATGGTTTCATGGAAGTACTTGTTTTTTCCACATTTGGAATTATAGGTACAACTCTTTCTGGCAAGGGAGGTGTTATAAGTACTTGAGTAGGATTTTCTCGAGAATCACTACTTGTCATCTCTATTATTTGTGGTGATGGTTTAAGAATTTCTGGTCTTTTTAGTATAGTTGGCATATCTCTAGCAAGCACATGATTAAGTTTTACTTTGCTATAATCACTCTCTGAACTACTAATGGGTTCTTTTTCAAGGGCCCGCTTGGCTTGTGATCTAGTAATAAAAACATCTTGAGGTGTATCAATTGCCATATAATTAACATTTCTAGTATTAGAGGACTCCACTTCTTGAATTTGAACTTGTTTCCTAACATTAGGAAACTCAGTAATTATGGCTGTGCAAAAGGTAGAAACATGCCCCGTTTGTCCACATCTCCCACATAAGGGATTAAAACCAACTTGTTGGCGTGTATTTGTGCATTCCCTAGAATAATGACCTGGCTCCCCACATCTATAACATACTACTTCTTTGTTTCTGTCTTCGTTAGGTCCTCTCCAAACTTGGTATTGACTATAACCATTATTTCGTCTCGGATGGTTATTATTGTTTCCTGGTCTGGTAAAAGGTTGTTTGGATGCAATTCTATAAGGTTGTTTTTGGTTGCTATTTTGAGAAGGTTGCTCTTGTACTAAGGCCTTAACTTCCTTGATATTTCTACAAGTAGTTATATCATGGCCCTTTGCACCGCAATAAGCACATTTAAGCTTAGGCATTCCTCCTACAGGATATCTACACTCCGTGGCCAGGTGTCCATGTCCCTTACAATTACTATACCAAATATTAGTTCGTTGATTAGTAGCCTTAGGTTTCTTATTTCTTCCTTCATTAATTTGGACTGACAATTCTCTAAATTGTTTTTGTAAAGCTTGTAGCTCACTTTCCTCATGACTTGGAGGCATCAACGCAAGTTGTTGCTCTCTAGGATGAGGTGCTTCTTGTATAGTTATTTGAGGTTGACTAGATATTGCCCTAGGATAATAATCTTTTCCACTATTATCCATTCCATAATGAGTAGTTACAGGCAAAAGATATGGATCCTGATATGGAATCATTTTTGTTTGTAACAACATATTAGATCGCTGCATAGCAGCTTCCCAATTTCTAACAGCTTCATATGCTGTATTTAAATTTGCTGGATTAGACAGTTTAACCTGATATATACACATGGGATCTAATAAACCTCTAGTGAAGGTATTAGTGATCCATGCCTCTGGCATATTATGATCTCGCCATCTATTCAATAAGTTTCTAAGCCGAGTATAATATCCAGCTATAGTTTCAGTGGGATACATTTGAAAACTTTGCAACTGATCTTGCAATGTATTATGATAAGACTGGGGTCTAAACCTGGTCAAAAATGCTTCTTTTAAAGCATCCCAGTTTGCTGGTTTAGGTTCTAATGCTGCATACCACCGTTGAGCTTCCCCTAGTAAATTACCAGGAAAACTAGTGATATACTTATCCACTGCTAAATTATTAGCTATTGCTACTACTTGGAATCTTTCCAAGTAGGAGTCTGGATCTTCTCCCAAATCACCATAAAATATAGGAAATGGAGCTATATTAAGCATCCTATGATGTGCCATAGCAACGGGATTAACCAAAGGGTTGTCAGGAGTAGGAAGGATTGAAGGTGGTGAGGATAATGAGGACCTGCTAGAGGTAGAATTAACAGAAGAAGAGTCAAAAGAAGAAGCCCTCCCAAAAGTACGTGAGGAATGTCCAGCTGGACTCTCTTCTCTCACTGGTGGTTCTAAGTGTTCTTCTTCGTCACTATTATTGAAAAGTTTACTTTCCCCCTCTTTAGGTTCACTTTGCTCACTTACATCAAATTCTTCTTCTTTAATAATATTATACTTAACTTCCTCTTCCTCCACACTAGATTGGTCAATCTCCTCCTGTATGTCAAAGTTTAAGGTTGTAGGTCTAAGTATTTGGCTAAAGGCTTCTAATAGTTCCTTACGAAACTTATCTTTGTCTTCCTCATTTTCCAAGGGTCTATCATTCAGAAAATGGTCAATAGAGTCTTTTGCTTCACTATGAGTAAATATTGGTGTTTCTGATTTTGACTCAAATTTTTGGGCAAAAGGACTTGGATAGGGGGTTTCAAAGTTTGTTTGGTTTGAAGAGTTACCTTCTTCGTATGTACGATTTATTGTTAAGGAATGGGGTATGGGGGTTCTAAACAATTGTTCTAACTCCTCAAGTTGTTGAGCGTTAGTGTTAAAAAGTTTTTCATCTATTTTTCCCTCTCTTAAGGATTCTTCCTTTTTTAAGGAAGTGGACCAAGCTTTCTCACTTTGGGTCTCCCAATCTTCCTCTTTTGGACTATTAGTACAACAAGAGTGAGTGGTATATTTTTTATCCTTCCTTTTTCCTACATATTCTTTTTTATGATTTTTTAAGGCTGCGAATACTAACTCTTCTGGGGTAAATTGTGCTGTCTTGGTTTCTGATTGAGGAGAATTAGGAGGATCGGGTAGTGTTTTATATGATTTCTCTCTTTTAGTTTGTCTCAATGCCTTTTCTAAGGCTTTTTCTGTTTCAGCATCTAGTTTAAAGGGGGAAGGAGTGGTGGTAGTGTTAAAAATAGGATTTTGTATTCCTAACACTATAACTGGTTGTTTCCTTTCTGCCCTTTTCTTATAACGTTGAGTTCTCTCAACTTTTTGTTTTTCTCCTTTCTCTTTGTCTTTTCCTGACATTAGTAATCCCCATAGGTTTTTTATTTTTATCCTTATTTTGAATTTATTTTTTAGACTTTTAATTCAAGCAAAGATAAATCGCTTCCTCTATAAGATTCATTCCCTCAACTTCCCATGCAATGTTTCGTGGATACTTATACATAGTTAACAAGGCTCCCATTTCATTTTCTCCCAACCATTCACTGGCTATACCTATCAAAAGGTCTATCTCATTTTCGGCTATTTTCAAATATTTCTCATCATAAGGACCTATACGGTGATACGCACAAATCGTGGTAATTAATCTCCTAATAATT
Organism: Bryoerythrophyllum caledonicum; assembly: GCA_963971425.1. NCBI lineage: Eukaryota > Viridiplantae > Streptophyta > Bryopsida > Pottiales > Pottiaceae > Bryoerythrophyllum > Bryoerythrophyllum caledonicum. Next base: position 3,829,306 of record OZ020524.1, read on the forward strand.
TTCCCACCATTAACTGGGGTACATAAAGGATCACTCTCTTGGTTCATTTTGTCATTGGAGATTTGTTTTGTATTAAAAGAAACTGCAAAAAGTTTTAATTTAAGCAAAGGTGGAGGGCTTCTATAGATAGGTTTAATTCCTTCTCTTTATTTATGGGGTAACCCAAAAATGCCAACAATTCCCCTATCTCAAGTTCACTCAACCATTCTTTTGCCTGTTCAATTAATTTATCTATTTCAGTTTCTACTATATCCGAGTATTTCCTATCTTGACTGATGAAAGTTTCATAATAAACTATTCTTGCATACAAGAATTTAAGGGATTTATTTCTTTCACTTTTAGAGTCTAGGCGTTCAATTTTTCTCATTTGCTCCATTCAGGTAACAATAATGACGCCAATCAGTCAGTGTAAATGATTCTATCTTAAATTCTCGTGACAATGGTTCTATTATTAATTCTCTTGGATAATTGAATTTTTGTAAGAAAGTATTGATGATCTTTTTCGTATTAATGGAATGTTGGTTGTTGTCTTTAATACGTTCTATTTCTGTCCCCAAAAGTCTAAATAATTTCCCTTCATTGTATTGAATTTTAGAATAAATTATTAACAATCTTTTCAACCTTGTCCGTTGTTCCTTAAAAGTTTCATTTGAAGAACTCATTTTTTAAATACATAATAAATCAAAGGCTACACTAACGGGAACTTCTGGATCTTTAGATAAGAAATCGGGAAAGAATACTTTGCTCTCAAAGTTTTGTTCACTATAAACAAAGATATAAGTGTCCCGATTAAACTTATATCCGTTCCAAGCCCCTATACCTCTAGAAATGAATGGTTGTGTTTGAAGTTTCAATCTACCATATTGGGCAAAAAGGTAGTGTAGTTGATATTTTAAATATAAAGTCTTTTTCTTGACAATTACTTCATTAAAACCCTCACCCTTATTCCACACTTTGTTTAAAATTAATTGTTTAATTTCTAAGGGTAATTGTTCAAATTTTTCATTTAATGATTGATCAATTTTTGGGTGAGCCCCATAAAATTGAAATCCTTGTCCGTAATACGCACCTCTATAAACACGATAAAGGGCGCTAAACAAATATGGTCCACTGAAGAAGTCACTCAGTGCTTCTTCAGAAAATTCCCAAGGAAAAGTAGACATGATGTAACAACATGTCTTTACTCTTTACTAAAAGTTTTTTTATTTTTATTTATTTATTTATTTATTTTAATAATTTTTTTAATAATTTTATTTCAAAAATCCCAAAGTTTATACTTCACACAAAACTAAATGCTATGATAGTTTACTTAAGTAATTGACTTGAGTTTGACAGCTTCTCTAAATTAAAATTACTTAAAAACTTGACGGTACCATCCCCAGCATGGTCGCCAAAAAAAATGTAGAGTGATTTTTCACCACTCTAAGGAAATACCCAAGTATACCCACCTCTCATAGGATTCGTTACGGGGATGATCATACGCCTAGTTTTAAGTAATTAGAGCTTAATTGTGTAGTTGAAAGCTATCCTTTTGGTTAATTCTTAAGGTTATCTATCTATTCTTAGGAAATTAGGGCTGTTAGCATCACTCTTAAGGGGCCCACAATAAAGTCTAAAACCCAAGGATCTCTCGTGCCTTAAAAAGGTACATTAGTCCTTTTAAGATTGTGCTTATGCCACTAATTCTTAAGCATATGCCTCACTGGGCTAATGGAAACTTCCATTAAGTCTCATTGCATTGGTTCCTTAATTACAGTCTTTAAGAATTCAAATTCTTACCTCATGCAACAATTGCTCCACTTTACACGTCCGTCCACTCGGCCCATGCAGATACGTTCTTAAGCAAGTGTTAGTTTCACAAACTACACAAAGTAAGAGTGATCTTAAGACAAGCACTTCCCGTGCTCTATTCTTAAGAACTACTCTTTAAGACTTAAGGACTTAAGACAACAACTACACTCACACACATCTATCTTCTTTAGAATCTAACATTCAAATATTTAATGATGACTCTCCATCATTCACATGCTTATCTTTAATTCTTATTACATTAACTTAAAGACAATTATGCATGATTAATTCAATCCCAATAATTAATTCAATGTTACATTAATTCCACATATTCAATTATGATTTATTCATGAAGTACATAATAACACATAATTAATCCACAATGATTAGAGTATTTCTCTAATCTATAACATGAAGTTCAAAATGTAATGCATTTATGCATAATACTTGACTCACAATCAAGACATGATGCAATGCAATTTACAATTATAAATTAATTACATTCACAACACAAAACAAGTAAACAACAATATTCAATTAACTTGAGATTCTTACAACCATAAGATCTCTCATACTAGCAACACGAGCTAGGGCTCATTCCATCTTCACTCGAGGTAATGGCAAAGAATGCTAAAAATTCAAGCTAGTCATTCAACTCAACATCCAAGAGGTACACCTCTTGGAAAGAGGTTTTCCCTAGTATTAACCATTAAGATTAATTCCACTAAATCTTCACATCTCTTCATATCTATTCATGAAAAGGTACACCCTACCCAAAGGGTGCGAGTTCAACCCTTTTCCCATTATTTCCTTATTCTTGGATATGAATAGGTACTTTCCACTTAATTAACTACTTAGTGTAACTTAATCATTAATTTTTTAATTCTTCATATATCTACAACCCTTTTTACACTTAATTTTTGGAAAAAAGCTAATTTTGTCATTTTGGCTCTACACTACACCATCCAAATTAATAAAGAGCACCCTTAATATTGCCCAACAACTATTTTGCTACCTCCCATGCCCTAACACTTGCACCGCACCCTGCCCAACACACCAGAACCCCTACACACTCAAAGATACATATACTACTACCACCAACAACAACATCCAATCCAGAAATAATCACCCGCCAATTCACCCCCCAACCCACCACACCCCCCCCCTTCCCCTCCAATACATATCCTCAAAAATCCATCCACATATTCCATGAATCTTATTCTTGACCATCAACATTGAAAATATAACAACTCAAACAAAATTATAAAATAATTACCAAATACTTATGCCAATGGCAACACAATAATAATACCTACAACAAATGGCTACCCCAACGGAACCTCTTCCCATGGCATGACCAAAACACCTCTATCCATAACTCCACACTGTTAACACAATACTATCAAAACACACAAAACAAATTCTACTTAGTGATCATTCAAGCACACCATCCTCAAGAGCAACCTTGTCACCCAAGATCACTTACTCCACCCATAATCATTCCCATCCTCAATATACAAACAACCAAATGCAACCCCAAAAAAAACATTCTCACAATCAAACAATACAGTCAAAATTAATGGAGACCTTGCACATATATACGAAGACAACGGGAGACATTTAATCACTATTCCTATTACTAGACTCCACTGGCTATGGAACCAATACCAAAATAAATTGCAAACTCCCACAAATATAGAGCCAACAACCCAACCATTTGAAACTAAAATAGTCTGGCTATACCAAAGATACAAATATTATTTCCCAAAAATGACCCTCTTAAACTCGCACAATATACATTACCCACGCCCATTCTAGACTCACCAATCTCATCCTTCAACATCCAACACTCATATTTTTTATCCCTCTTCACATGCTCCATCCAACTTACTAAGTTCTATTCATCTTTCAAAAGTGACAAAATCTTTGGATCACTAAAAAATGCCTTTGACCACAAATGGATTGGAAATGGTATTGCACACCCCTACGATATAGAAGAAACACAACAAGCAATACATTAGGCAAGACTTGTAGCCAAAAATGACTCAAACTCTACTTCCACTCTTATTGTCACACCAGACAATAACTAGTACTAAAACTTTAATCCTCACTTAGGCCCATTCCCAGACTCTTACATCATAGCCCTATTTGAGGTAGACTCGGTACTATATGAAGAACTCACCTTTCCACATGAATTATTAAGAAAACCTAGGTTTGAACCATCTACTATACAAATACTATGCATACACCACCAAAATAAAAATATTGGTACCTTGCAACAACTTGCCACCCTTACCTCCATATCTAATAACCTCAACATAAGAGGAATATGTACAAAAATAGCTCTACTTACACCTCCCTTAACCCCAATGAATCAAAACAAAAAATGGTCCCATCTTAAATATGCAAATACAACACAAACCTACCTCGGTACACCACCCCCTTTCCACATATCGTGTATATATGCCTTTAAAGTTTGACCCCGCATATAGTTACTACACAGACGGCTCTTTCAAAGAACCAACAGAAGTCAGTGTAGGACATTGGCATAGAGAAAAAGCCGGATATGACATATAAAATCCAACCAAAGAAATGAAAATATCCAAAAGACTCCATGGACTTCAAAATATCCTCAGACCAGAAATGATAAACCTCCATAAAACCCTCCAAATTATCACTACACAATACACTAGTGAACTTGCACACATCTTCACAGATTGTATAAACGTCCTATACCTATTAAACACACAAAGAACACATCCTACCCTCCACAATAGCCACCTTGACCAAGCATCCATGGTTCAAATGCTAACATGAACTTACCCACGCTAACATCCTAACATCCATGGTTCAAATGCTACAAAACCGCACACAAATCACAACCCTCCATAAAGTTAGAGCACATGTCAACATAGAAGGAAACGATCAAGCAGATAAACTAGCTAAAGAAGGACTCACTAAATTCCATAGAAATGTCAAACACCCACATAAACTTTCCCACGCTACCCCATACTACCTCCAAATAAAAAGTTGGTCCTCTATGGAAGACACCCCGAACAAAAGCCCCATCAGATTTTTTGATAAATACCTTTAAAAACAAGATTTAATTAATAACCTAATATAATCTCAGAAAAGTTCCCTATCATAGATAAATGGACCGGTAATAACAACATTGATAATGAACTCTCTTCAAAGTTTTGGAAAAATCCCACCATTATAGACTCACAAAAAACATGCATTATCAAGTTTCGTACTGGACAATACATGGGAAATGCCCGCAAACAACTCGTCTTTGGTATAGAAAGATTTCCATCCATTACATGCCCAATATGCGCATCCACGGACCCAGACACATAGCTACATGTACTCGTCAAATGCCAAAACCATCATGTACACTCCCTGATTGTCAAAAGGCACAACAAAGCGGTATGGAAAATCCGCAAACTAATAATACCCTCAAATAAATCAAGATGCTTTATACTTAAGAACGCCGGAACCTTCAACAACAAACCACAAGAAAATACAATCCCGGCATCGCTTCTTCCATGCACATGTGGAATCCAAAGATATCACTCTAATGCTGGATTTAAACCAGACATACTATGTGTCAAAGGCCTACCATATAAAGATTCCCCACCGGACTACATAAATTCAAACCTTACTATCCAGGGTTGTCATATTGGACGGACGTCCGGTTCGCCCGTCCGGTAGAGCTCTCACCCGTCCGATACAGTCAACAGAGGGTTGACTTATCCGCAAGGTAAAAAATAGGCGACGTGGCAGCCATGTTGGCACCACATCGCTGCCACGTAGGATAGGGACATGTTTGAGTAGGGGTGGGGACTAATGCCAAGAAGGAGGTGGGGCATAGACGTCCCCGCCCCTGCCCATGAAGGGGCGGGGACGTCTCCGCCTCTACTAGTGCAGGGCGGGGACGTCCCCGCCCCTTCATGAGTTGGATTATAGTGTTTAAATTTACAATATGTTTGTAGTGGAAACTGTGGAATTTGGAGGGTGTACAACTTTAACTATCAATAGAGTCTTGCAAGAATTTTTTTACTTTGAATTAGAGCGGTTCACACGTGCACTAGGTTGATAGCCTCGCATTGACATGTTATATGTGAAGAAAATATTTATACCCAATTATTTGTGTTTGAAGAAATGCAAATCTCGGACTGAAAATTTAAGATTTGGTCGTATCCAAAATTGATTAAATGAGATGTTTGGCAATTGCCGAGTACACATACTCTTCTACGAAGATGCCGTACTACCTACTTAACTACCGCATGCGAAACTAATTGTTGCACTTTGTAGAGACAATATCCCTCCGGAATGCACCCAATCGTCACTAAGTGCTTCGAAAGTAACCGCTCCGGTTTCATTCCCTCAAAGATCTAATGTTCTTTTCCAAATACTTTGAATTACTAAACTTATCACAGCAATTCGTTTATAAGTTAGCTACAGTCTTCACTTACGTAGGGTAGATCTGGATCCTTCCGGAGCCGGATTTTGTACAACGGTTTCCAGAAAGTAAATTCCGGAAGGCTGGAGGGTAGTTTGATTTATCTTTGTTCCTCCTCAGAGAGTCTCCTGGAGTTTTTAAGCAAGTGACCGGAGTCCACTGATCATGTTTTGTGTAAGTGGCTGGATTTCCCACTGCCCTGTGACTTAAAGTGGCTAGGCACCCACTGTCCGGAACTTATAGTGACCAAACACTACTCTCCCTACTCTGCTAACTGGTGATTTGATTGCTGCTGCTAGACTTAGACTCTCACGACACCCAGAAGGCCTTCCGGATGCGGTCACATAGAGGCAAGTCCGGACTACAACAACATTCCGGTAAGTAAGGTTGCGACTCTGCGGAGGGAGGCTACCATCTGCAATGGGGTACTTTGTCTAGATTAATGTATCAGGTTTTTTCCTATATTGGGGGAAAACTTTGGCCTTGACCGGAATCCAGTTTAAAACGGATATTTCCGTGATCTAGAGACTACCAGGAACACCTCTGCAGTTCGTTTCTTCCCCTCCTGGCTACTTCCGGACCCTGGAGTCTACCAGGCACACCTCTGCAATAGCCCTCGAGCTCTCCCAGGCGATCTCCTAACACAAATCCAGACCAGTTTCCCTCTAGCAAAACAATTGTATCACTCCACTCCGGAAGAATACTACGTAACCACACCCACAAGAATGGATCCGTCGCTCACAAAGTTCCAACATCACACCACAAGTACAAGATAGCAAGTCTAAGTACAAAAGGGCAACGTATATTTCCAGGTCAGAAGAACAAGATGAAAGGTTTTTCCCAAAACCTTACTACTAAGTACTAACTAAGTCCCTTCTAAACTTGGCTTCCCTCCTACCTCCCCCTATGGGAAATCTATAAGATCTTATCTAGAAGATCCAAGAAATCCGGAAAGGTCCCAGATCGGATCTCAGATCCTAAAATCACGGATCAATTCCGGCTCCGGGATTTCTACTCTAACTACAAAACTGGCAGTCGATTCCGTCAACAGCCGGGTGCATTTGGGACCCCATCGTTAATCGTTGTTGATCCGGAATCTAAACCCAAAAAGAAATGCAAAACCTAACTAACCTAAGTCGGAGCACCTGGTCCCCAATTTCTCCCACTCCTGGGGGAGGAGGAGATTTCCACCGGAGCGCGCTACTTGCCTTTCGCCTTCTTCAACGTTGCAGGCAAAAGGTTGGTCTTCCGGGTCGATGGTCCGATCACTAGAGAAACACCAGCCACCGGAGTCCTGGAGTCCGGCGGTGGAGGGGGCTGTTCTGGTGATCCTTCCGGGACCAGAGGTACTGGTGGTTCCGTCTCGGAAGCTGACCTGGTCTCCAAGACCAAGTCTCTGTAGTTTCTAGAAGGACTTCTTGGCCCGGGCGCCAATCTCTGGGACACGGACTTTGGTGGTGCCGGGAGGTTGCCTTTCGCCGGAGGATCTGGCAGACACATGTTGGGTGGCGACAGTAGATCCGGAAGCTTCATTAGGATCTCACTCGTACTCGGCGTCCGAGGTGACGGAGTGTCGAGAGACTCCGGATTCGCAGAGGTGCCCGGAGCTCGAGTTGTCTTGGTCGGTGGGTCCGGAAAGGCTGTAGTTCGTGTTGGGGTCGTGGTGCCTTCCGGTTCCAGGTGTTGCTCGGTCTTCCGGAAGCACCTGGGTGATGTTGTCGACCAACAACTTCATCTGGTCCCAAGTCCGCCCCATCTTCTCCGCCTGATCTAGGAGGAACCGGATGATGTTGGCCCTGGTGACCTTCTCCTTCTTCTCCACCAGTTCGGTGAAGAGTCGGCTTCGGTTGATCACGTCAACCGGGAATTCCAGGGCCGTCCGGACCTCTATCAAGGCAACTGCGGAAGCATTGTCGTTTGCCTCAGCCAGTTTCCGGGCAGTCACCGCCAGAGCTGCCTCTTGAAAGTAGTGCTTTACCTTCTTCTCCATTTTTGTGCTGGCCTTGTACATGGAGGAGATTTGGGTATGCAGCGCCTTTGTGTCCGTCTCCCTGCTCCGGAGTTCCTCCACCCTGTTGATGGCGTCCTCCAACCGGTCATCGTCCAGACTCCGAAAGATCTGGTCCACGCTAGTGGTGATGACGTAGTTGGTCTCCTTAAGAAGGCCAACTCTCCAGCCGATCTCGCGGGTGAGCTCGTCCATTTGTTTGAGCTGACCCTTGGAGTCCTCCTTGTCGACCTTCCTCCTCTTCCGGCTGGTCTCCGCTGAGGGTCCGGACTCGTCTTCTCCGAACGACGCGGAGGAGCTACAGATGCCCGGACTCTCCGGCTCGAGCTCCTTCCCCCGAGGTCTCTTCTGAGCCCTCTTGCCTTCCGGAGTATCTGCGGTGGTCGCTTCTGGTACCGGCTCCTTCCCTCCGGACTCTTCTTCCAACTCTTCCCCTCCATACTTCTGGAAGTTAAGAACTTTGTCGTACTGCCTGACCTCCGCCAAAGTTAGTTGATGGTGGTGACAGTAGAGGTGCACCACATACGAGGCCGGAGGTGTTGCCGATTTCTTCACCTTTTGGAGATTGGCTACGAGACGGTTGATCATCTCGGTCATCAACGTTCCCCAATCTACGACGATCTTCCCCCGGAGTGCTCCGAGCAAAGTGCAGGCCCACTTCGCCACCAGCTAGTACCATATGGATTTGGGTCACGTATGATGCCGTTGGCCCATTTGGCCAAAGATCATGCTTGACTTAGTACACAGTTTGATTTTATATTTAATTTTTTGCATTGGGCTTTGTATCTTTTTCAAATCTACCCTGATTTTACATCAATTAATTGTACTTCCCCTTAAAGTCTATCATTCTCGTTTCCCGTTCTCTTTGTAGATTGTGTTGTCAAAAAATGGACCCCCCTCAACTTAAAAAATTTCCTATAATTCATCGCCTTGATTTTTTGATGAAGTTTTTCTTTAATTGTATTTTAGCACTTCATGACTTTTAGAATTCACATGTTTTGTGAAATTTAGCCATGTTTTGCATCCATGTGGCTTGAAACGCTCATATTATAGTCCATTTTCCAAAGTTTTTGGCAAGTCTTTGGTTATATTTGGTATTTTGTAAAAATACCAAAACACATTAAATAATTTTGACAAAAATTCAGTGCTTGCATGCCAAACCACCTTCATTGGCAAAAGAATTTGAACTCCAAATTCTTCTTTTTTCCAACTTCTTCCCCAATTCTCACCAAAGCAGACCAAACCCACTCCAAACTTTCTAGTTTTCAAGAAATGCCTTAGGTACCTCTCATAAGCGCTCACCAAAATTATGGGATCTTGACTATTAACAAACCTCCGTTTGGAACTGAATGGGTGGTGATGGGATGAAAGTGGTTGGGATGGAAGTGGATACACCTCAATTTGTTGATTATGAATAATGGTTGACGGAAGAGCTTGGTGCTCACTAAAACTTCTCTAGAGGTGATTTGAATATGGAAAAAGAAGATGTATCGTGTTTAAACTCTACTTTCTGACTACAATTAAATCTAGTATTTTGATGTGGAATATGTGGGTTCAAGCAGTTACTCTACAATATTGTAGCATGGGCTTGAGAGGCCCAGGTGGTCTCCAGTGCTTCGTTCATCTCTTCGTCGAAAAGACAGCAGAAGCATGAAGCAGAGACGCCATCACCAACACCAGTCACCACACTACTCGAGCGAGCTGACATGACTGCATCGGCAAAGCAAAAATGTCAGCAAAACAGCACCCTAAACGAAGAAACGAGCTCCATCCGATTAAAGCACTATAAGAATCTAGGGCTAAAGTGAAACGAAATGAGCGCCTTGCAAGAGCTGCATTAGAAGGATGCTGCAAAACTACTAGTTCGCCAATCAACCAAGCCCAGTCTTCCTCTCCCAACATTCCACTAAGCCAATTAATATACTAATCAACCACAACAGAAACAAGACAGTACTCAAGATCTCATGAGGAGCTAGAAACACTTAACCGTCACAGTCGATGGCCAAAATACAGACAGTTCACCATATTCGAGCTTCAGGACCTTCATCTGTAAATCGCTCCAGGGTGAGCATTGAACTTGAGCAAGACTCGAGAGGCGTGTGTGAGCAGTCGACACTGTAGAGATTGGACGTTATTGTGAATCATTTGCAGTGGAAGAAGAATTAGGGTACAAGATCTACTACACTCTACAGCCAATATACCACATACTGAATTCTGAATCAAATGCACAGAGAAAGAATTACACGATGTACACACTACACATACACTAAATCCTTAACCCTAAATGTAATGTACAGAGGCAGAATCAGGGCATACACCCACACTCTAATCCATTCTGAGCTGCGTCCCGACCACCACACCTCCCACCACAGACCCGAGGAGCAATCCCGGCATGAGCACCCCCCCAGCACGATACATAGGCCCCACAACGGGCAACCGCTTGGCACTCAAGTCGGCAACCAGGACCGCCAGGATTCCCAGGGGAACATAAACCACCAGCCGGTGCCGCACCGTCGCCAAGCCCATATCCCGGAACAGCACGAGAGCGAACGCCCTGAACTCGTCAATCGCCACCGTCCTCCTCAACCGCTCCTTCCTCACGGTGGCGTCCACCTGCGCCTGGGTCGGGGGGTGCGGCAGCCACCGCTGCTTGTACCTTGCCACTACATCCTCCTCGGGGAGGGGGATCTTGTCGTAGACGCGGCGCGAGGCGTCCAGGAGCTGGTAGAGTTGTAGCCCGGGGAAGGCGTGTTGCGAGAGCGCCATGCATTCCTCGAAGCTGGCGTCCACGGCCGCGTGGAAGGAGAGGGATGTGGAGAGTGTCTCCTCGACTCGCTTCGACGGCGACTGCCCCATGCAGGAATCCTAAACCTTCAATCCTAAACCCTGAACTTAGGCCGCGATCCGTCACAATCTCTTAGGAATTTGCGTCGTGTGAGGTCTGAGATTGTGGACAGGTACGGGAAAGGCGTTGAAATCAAGGTGATAAACAGAAAACCACCACTGTGTGTCCTTGGTCGTCAATACCTCGCCGACCTGCTCTGCCAGCCATTTGCAGCATTGAATTTACACTTAAGAGTTGGTGTCCACTATCGCCACGTTTGCTGAGTGATGCCAGCACCGTTGTCCTGAAATTGACATCAGGCGTGCCATCAATTCAAAGGCTGCACTGCTAAATCCTACATTTTTTAAATTTCAGAACACAAAGAATAAAGGGAATAAATACAGAAACATTGAAAATTCTGCGGACAAGAATTTCAGGCGGTGGCAATAGGCGAACACATGCATACCTGGCAGGCATGTTGATTCCTGCTGCAAGAGTTTCGGTTGCGAAGACTACTTTAATGAGACCTTGCAGGAAAAGGTCTTCAATGAAGGCCTTCCACGTTGGTAAGCAACCAGCGTGATGCGCAGCCACACCATGCAGAAGTGGTTTCACTGCCACTTCACGTACTGAATCTGGGTGCTGTTCTCGAAAATCTGCAAGAGCTCTTTTTACTCGTTTCTGCTCCTCAAGTGTCAACAAGTCAGTCCCCTGCCTATACACAACACAACAATGTCTTGGGAAGTTGAAAACGAAAAAACAGAATTCAAGGTATCCACTTCGCAAAACTTTCAGACACAACTAGATGCAATTTAGAAAGCCAGGACTCGACTCTGCAACGCACATTTATGATGATGATACGGTTAAACAGGAAATTATGAACAATACCAAAAGATAGTGTACAGCAAGGTCACAGCCCCTGCGACTGAAAATGAACCAAATAGCTGGAAGCATGTCTCGCTCTTTCATTTGATGCAATGTATCTCTAATTTGTGGAATCATCATCGACAAGGCCGTTTAATAAAATCAAGAGATACATGACAAAAAACAAGACCGAGAGTCTCACCAATTCATTTCATCCCCTTGCTCGTTTAAGAGTGGCTGAAGTGAGTGGCGAGTAGAGAAATGCCAAACAAGTGGAACAGGTCTTCTTGACAATGTCACGAGCTCGGTAGGGCCATGCACCTGCCATCCAAAACAAGATCGATCTTCCGATTTGAACCTCAGGTGAAAACGATTCAACACCAAAGATGATCCAAACGTAAGCTTTCTGTAACGACTAAAGCTTATTCTGCTGTACTGTACAGTGCCATGACGTAAAGATAGTCGCCATTTTCACAGAACGGTTTCTCGTACATGACAATTTTCCATGAAGTTGAATTTCGTTGAATTTATAATTTCCAGCACATTGTTATATGATGGTGATAAATATTACCAAATTGTCGTTTAGAAAATAAAATCTCTATCTCTGGTGATTTTTTTAAAAAAAATCACCGTTTTACTCAATAATTGATAAAAACTCAGTGGTGATGGATTTATAAGATAATAAAAAGGGATTTGTAGAGAATATCAATGCGCAAGTTTGTCCTTTGGAAAAAATATGAAAAAAGTTGCGGTTTTTGAGTAGGACGAAATTCAATGCTCCACACTAAAAATCTCGTAATTGCATCTCATCCAAATTAGAACCATGTATTCAAAAATAGGTCTTTCATTACCAAATTTTGGGCACTACGAACTTCTATAATAAACTATAGAGATCAAATTTGATATACAAATCATTTCTATATAAAAAACAAAAAGCATTTGTACATGAAGAGAGAGAGTTCCCCAAGCTATTAATTGAAGCTCATTGGTAATTCCCAGTGTCAAGCATTGCACATCCTAGGCCCATCCAGGGTGCCTTTCTGAAGCACAAAAATGGCAGCTAAATTTAAACTCAGCAAAATGATATTTATTTCTGCTAAAGCTGCTCCAGAAGGTCTAAGAAGTTAATTCCAAGAGAGTGAAACTATGTGCACAGACCTGAAAAAGCTGGGCAGAGCGCAGCATTTGTGCAGGATTCAGCTGTTGGCACTAGAGAAGTGTAGTGGCATGAGCAGTTGTATTCAACCCAGCATGTTTGAGTCTGCCCTTAGCTCCCTCATGGCAACGTCTGGTCGTCTGGTTCTGCAAGCGACATTTCAAGACTGCCAACAAGATCACCCGATCCACAAACCACTCGACTGATCCAGTAGGGTGATCCACAATCACCCCTTCATCCAATGCCATGTAACGTGAAAAAACAATTCACTGATCTCCGCTTCCACTCCACGATTCAAAGCATCTCGTCACAACCCAATTTAGGGCTAAATCCATTCAAAAATTACCTATTCAAAACACCTAAAACTCAAATTTTGCAGGAACACAAATCCAGCCCAGACGCGCAAACCTTGACAATTTCACAAACTTACCAGTCAAGATCACAATTTTGGTGGTGATGGTGATGGTGGTGGATCATACAACACCAGCAAGGACAATACATGAGCTGGACTCTGGGCTGCACATGACTATCCGAACTGCATATGGCTCTGTGAACTATATATGACTCTGAACTAGGGCCATTTGCTGATCAAGCACTGATCGGCTTCTTCTCTGAGGCTACCCGTTGCAGCAGTGAATATCCTTCTTGAAAATCATCGTCGAAGTCTCCCGTCATTCTCTTGAACATGAAGCGAGTATTCATATCATAGAAGGTTTCATAATCCATACCAAAATACTTGGGCTGCCAGGAAAGCATTTTTTGCTTCCTTTTCTGATTAGCCTCAGCTGAATATTCCTTCTTCATAATGGTCACTGGCTTTAGTAGAGGCAAGGAAGCCAATGTGTACACATCTTCGTATCGGAGTATCCATTCCACTGCAGAGTGGGAGAAATCAAGCAGTTCAAGCTTACGGGATTTGCTCAGGTCTGGCAGATCCATTAATTTGCTGCAGTATGAAATATCAAGTTGTAGCAATGCAGGTAAAGGCCCCATTTCCTCCAGACTCTTCAGTTCAGTGCACCCTCGCAGATTGAGAATCTTCAGACTGGAAAAGTTCGATCGAACTCGGGGTTTCACCAGATGTAACGGAACACCAACATTGCGTAGATAGAGTTCCATTAAGTCCGGGACATCGCTAACACCCACATTAGATAGATGTAATTCCTTCAGGGCAGTCAGGTCACTTAACCCGAGACACATGGTTAAGTTTACACAATTGTAAACCTCTAGAGATGCCAAATTGCGACATCCTCCAACATGGAGAAGTTGCAATCTGGGTAGCTGCTCAAGCCTTTCCAAGCTCCTCAGATTGCGGCAACCCTTGAGGATGATCTGTTCTAACTTGGGAAGGCTTCCAAGACCTGACAACCTTGTGAGATTGTCACCCAATACCTCCATCTTCTTCAGGTTGGCAAACCTATGGAAGTCAGGAAGTTCCGTGGAATCAACATGAAGAAGTTGAAGCTCCTGCAAGCCAATCAACTCACCGAGACCTTCTGGGCACCTCAAAGGTCCCGAGTGGTATGCAACAACCCTTAGAGATTGTAAATTAGACAAACGTGAGCTCAAACCCCTGACAGTGGGTGCTTTGCAAAAAGAGCCGGAGAAGTATATCTTTTGTATCAAACTTAGCTTGCTTAAATCTGGATATTCTGATAGACATTCCTCTACTGTGAGCTCGAGCAGATTGGTACAGTGGTCAAGGTTTGGTGTATTCCGAAGATCTTGCAAGTGTAGATACTTGAGTGAGACAGATAGTTGATTCAGAGTTTCAATGTCTATTTCAACAGAAACCAGTCTCAAATAAGTCAAGTCTTTCAGCTCTTGCAGCCCAGGAAGTTGGGTGAGGCCTTCACAGCCATTAACATCCAAAGATTTTAGAAGCTTCAGCCATTTCAAGTCCAAGACTTCATCGCCGAGGTCGCACTCGAAAAGCTTCAAAACAACAACATTCGAGAAATACTTCCATTGAATTCCAGCAAAACTTCTCGAATCATAGCCCAGCTTTAAAGCAATCCTCGCCAACTCTTGACAGCAGTTTCCGGCTCTTTCTTTCCGAAGCTCAGTGATATTGTCTGTCACGTACAAACATTCTTGAGTATCAAGGTTCATTGCTTTCGCTTTCCATTTCGCAAACTCTCGGAATAAATCGTGCATGCGAATACTGCAAGAGCCATCACCCAAGTCCTCCAACATCCCTCTTGTGTTCAAAAGCTTCAACTGGTGCCAAAAACAAACAGCACAAGTCAACACATATAAACAGCACTTGCCACAGATTCATCTACTATCTGGTGACAGAAGTGTAAATAACTTATTGAAGCCATGACTTGCAACAGCGAAAGAACACAGTCAACACAGTTCCAACCATTATCAATCACAACAAATAGAAATTATAATCATAGCACAAAGTATCTACAAAAAGCCTTACCCGTGTGATAACCTGAGTCTCACTCAAGTTATGGACCATGCTTAGCCACGTGAAGATGCTCCCAGGTATCCCAATCGTGAGATATCTTTCAGGTGTAAAGAGAGCTACATCCATAAATAGAAGCTGTTCGGCTCTACGCAAGCTGTCATAGCTTCTTTCAAAAATGCTGAAGACAGGGTGTGGCATTTCCCCGGATAGATTGAATTTAATGTCGGGTTCTTCTGCTAAGATCTCCTGCCATTTTGACGGGTCGACGCTTCGCAGTTGCCCACCCAAAACCAGTAGCGATAGTGGATGATAGTGATGATCAGCGTCATCACCCTTGCTATAAAGACATTCTTTAACACATTTTTGGACAATGTTGTCATGGTCCTTAATCCAAACAGAATCGTCACCAAGTCCCACACACTTGAGAAACAGCCTCGTTGCCTCGTTTTTCTCAAGATCTGGCATCTCCATACAGTCTCTTTCATCAATCTGAAGGTGTGATGTAAGTATGCTGCGAGTACGTGCTGTCACGAGAACCACACTGTTCTCATGAAACCCAAAATCAAGGTATACACTTGCTTGCGTAGCTGTTTCAGGTGACACGTTATCTATAGCCAAAAATGTTTCCTTCCTCCTCACTTCCTTCTGCAGGTAATTTTGGCACTGCATTGCCCATATCCATATGTCAGAACGTGAGGGCAATATAAGTGAGGGCAGTTAACCAACATGAGAATCCAGGCCCTAAAACCATCTTCAAACACTCAAGCTTGCATTTCTGCAGGACTTTGCAGTTACACAATCGGGTACACGTTTACCTTCTAGGAAATCAATAACCCACTTATCTAGACTACGGCAAAGTACTCAAATGTTTACCACATGTATCTGAAGCATTATATACTTTATAACCACCCTCTCTTTGAGTCAAGTAACATTCAATATCCATTGTTCATTACCAACGAGACAAGGCAACTCCCAAAAACAAACTCCTACTTTGAACTAGTAGAGTAGGAACTACCTGGCCATGGTCCCACTTCTCAAACCCCCGCTTAGAATCTGTCTCTGTAAGGCATCTTATGAGGCGCTGCAAAAACACTTCTTGTGTGTGGCTGCCAATTTCCACATGGCACACCTTGCCATGGAATTTCGTCTCTAGCTCATCAAGTAGTTCCTTACAAAGGGTTGTTTTGCCGATTCCGCCCGCACCATACAAGCCCACCACACGGCCCCCATATCTACGGGATGGACAGGTCTTCTCAACTTTTGCAAGTATTCTCTGTTGGTCACGACAGGCTGAACAGTTATCACCATTGCATAACAAATATCCAAACTATCAAATAACATCGCCGGCTAAGGCCAAGGCCTCCAAGTACCGAAGGCGTTTCTAAGACACAAGAGAGTAGTAAACAATGAAATTTTAGCGTCCTTCCTACCCGACAAATTCGCAACCTCCCTTGAACGTCTCCTGCATTGCCCCACCTTACATCAGGCTGAACCAATTCGCACAAAGCTTCTGCAACTTTGTTTCGATACGATGAGTCTCCTTCTCCCTGCTCGACATATCCAATACCATTGAATTTTGGCAACTCTTCCAACGCATACTTCCATCTGTCAATCTTGATCCTTCCATCCGCTCGTGCCCAGCCTTCCCATAACGAGAACCACTTGTTCCGCCTTGTTGAATCCTTCAATTCAGATAGAGATATCTTGAAAAAGAGAGGCAATATCTTCAACCCTTTGTTTACACCTGATTTCTGTTCCTCCATGAAAGCAACCAGCTCGAGCATAGGCCACTTTGACGTAAAAAATTCCTCAGACAAGACTGCTACTGCCACCTGACACTGTTTCGCAGCTCGAAAGATGGCATCTGGAAACCTCTCACCCAATGGTAAGCTGTCGATGCGTTGATCAAAGAATGGGAAGCGATTGACGTTCTCCAATTGAACACACAAATCCTCCACGAAGTTCTTCTGCGCCCCACTATGACTCAAGAATATCTTGTGCTTGCGATGAAGCTCCGAGTTCCTGCAAACAGATCGAATGTAAGCGGTATTAGAATAAGCCTCTGAACTTAACGAAATTGTGATTCAATTGCAAATGGACAAAGCTAAACATTGGTTGAGGAGCAAACTAGAACAGTACTCACCCATAGCCTTCATCTGGATTCAACTGATTCCATCCGCTATCGCGATTAGGCCGTTCGGCTCTCACAGTGTCCGAAAACACATCTATAAGCTTGCGCCGTGAATCGTTGTTGTAAGCCATTACTTTCACGGCCCCGCTTTCTTGCCCTAGCGAGTTCGAACTACAACATGAGCCACAATCTCTGAAAAAACTTCCCTCAGTAGCATGCCTCCCACAACGTTGGCGGCAAAAGCAGACAAAGTGCAACGAGATAAAGCAGATCTGCGAAGTCTCTGCTACGCTGCATCACGGCTTTCCTCCTCTCTGCTTTTCTGCTTCTTACGCATCTCCACCCCAACCTCTTCCAAGAACCTCCCGGTCCAACTTGGAAGGCATGGCGTCGGGGACGCGGCGGGTGGGAGACGACAAGCGAAAAGAGTCGCCCGAGTTAGGGCTAAAATGTTTCTCTCGGACAGGTCGCCGCGGGCTGACGAGCGACCTCTGTTCCCGATGAGTTGCACGTTTGGGAACGCCCCGAGAGGGGTATCTGGTCCGTCGGATCATTCTTCCTGTGATCGGCGGCGAGGGACTACGGAACGGAACCTGGGAGCTTAGAAGAACCCTCGGGGTCAGGATGATGATTCGGAGTCTCGGAGAGCGACAAAGGTTTTTTAGAGTGTGTTGGGAACTAAGTTGTCGATGTTGAATTGTATGCATGCGAGCAAGGAATTAAATTGCTTGTACAGTATCGCCCTCTACCGTCATGGGATTACTGCGCAGAGGGTGGGTGGCGCTTTAGGTGGGACAGCATAGATTCTTAGGTTGCAGGGTTTTGAACTATCTCTTATTCTTGGAGAGGAACGAAATCGGATTTTACGGATTCACGAGGTTTTGTCCTTTGTCTCTTGATTTTGCTTATAAGCATCCCTAGGGATAAGCAGGGAACCATCTGCGCTGTATACCAAACAGATGCAGATGCAGGGGAGATTCACAGCCTCCAAATCGATCGGAATGAACCTCCTGAAGCTGACATAAGCCTGGCAGACTAGAGACACAGGGAGACATGCGACCTCGATTGCAAAAGTGTTCGCAAGGTAGTGCAGTCAAGTTCGAATATTCCAACTCACTAAAGATCTAGTCCTGACCAAGTATCGGAGGTGCTTGGTGCCTGAGTGGTTTTTCTATTAATAAGGATTCCTTCCACTTCGGCTTCAACTCCCATTGAGCTACATCAATTTCTGTCCTTGCTCGCCGTGTTGGACAGTGCGTTGCGTTTAGCGTGCACGCAGTGAAGTATTCTCTGTAAGTATTGTGGAATGTTTCTGTGCTCACATGTTGGGGGGATATCAGTTGTTTCTCATGACACTTGAACCTCTGTGCCGGGACTCGCATGCGGTACTCACGATGCTTATTTGATGATCCATTCTGAGCGGAGTGTTGTGATGCTGGAGGCTTCATGGGTTGAATTTGACCATACGAGCATGTTGTTTCCCTCTCTTCAGACAGCAGCCGAGGAGACCAGTTAGTATTGGGTGAGAGGATTCTTTCAAGCTCCAGGACAATACCGATTGGGTTCCAGTTGTGTCACCTGCTTTTGTCTTAGAAGTGCTCCACATGTAAGCTTACGATGTGCCATGGTGAAGTTGATTGCTTTCATGGAAGCGCTGTCGCCAAACTTTTTCCGAGTCATTTAATGTCAAACTTATTTTTCACTCTACAAGTAGCCGTTAGAGAATTTGTATTATTTCCTTAGATTAGGGTACCCAGGTGTACGACCAGTTTGGTGAGTGCTTTGAATTCCCGTCAGCAATTTGTCTGGAGGACTGTCGCTAGGGATGGCGTTCGAGGAATCTGTACCCGAGACGGGATCTTGGGATTTCAGGGAAATTTGGTTGAGGGATGAGTCCGACGATCCAAAGAGCAGAACCTACTGTGTAGACTATCATGTAGGTTGCATGGAACAACCATCTACAGTACGACTGGTGGAGCGTGTAAATCAGATGCATTCCAGCCTGGATACCGAGTGTGCCGAACTGCAAACTCATGCTGCGAACGCCCTTAAAGCAGAGGTGGAAAGAGATTGGGAATCCTCGTTCCAAGAGTACACAAAATTTATAGAAGTTCTTGGCAGAGTCGGGTATGATGAGTTTGGGACAAAGTCGTTTCGCCTTTATGCGGATTACGTGTGGGTAGAAGCCTGGGCAGCCATACCGTTGGCTTTGCACAATCAAATCAGGCTCGGAAATTACGACTTGGCTGTAAAAGTTTTTGGACATCTACGAGCATCGCGGAACAGTGTGATGAGTGAACGACTCCCAATGAATGCTTATGCAAGCATAGACCAACACATCAGAGTTATTGATTGGGAGACGAGCTACATGCTCAAAGGACGCGGCCAAGAGGGGCTGGCGCAGATTCTCGCGGAGCGTGCTGTTCGGGACTTTCGGCCCCGCTGGTATCTACATGATGAAATTCCTGCGGAGGCAACTTTGTGTCACCTGCTTGGCAACCAACACCGCAAGTTTGGGCAGTACGAAACGGCAATGAAATGGCGATCCGAACTGCGAAAATGGGTGGAGTGCAATGAGTTATCGGTGGATGCTGAAGTGGAAATTACATTAAGCGATGCTTTTCTGCTATGCGACATGGATAATTTCTCGGCCGCTTCCCACGAGCTCCTCAAGTTGAAGCAGAGGATCAGTGATGCGGACATGGACAACGTGCCCCTGAGAAGAGTGTTGCATGTGGATAACGCCTGGTGGCAATGCCGGAGGCACCTGGCTCTCCAGCAGGGTCTCCAGGATTCCGAGCCGGCCGCGAATTCGGGTAGGTTCAATAAGGCAGATTATGAAACGACTGTAATCTCAGTCTGTAGTGCAACGTATGCGCGAAGTAATGGATTTGAATTCACGAGGTTTATGCAGGAGGTGTCGGAGTGTATGAGCTGCATAGATGATTTCCCAGATTCTGTCCTTATGATTGAAAACATATTTACTGTTACAAGCAAGGCGAGCTCCACTTTGAGTTCACAGGTACATATAACAGATTTTTACTTCGACATCCCAACTGGTCAAACAAGAATTGGTGACACATTACTTCATGAAGCGTTTGCCCATGTGCAAACAATATTTAGTGGCACACTCGTTGCTGCAGCTTCAGCCCGTGTGCTGCCAGAGGATTTTGGTATACAGCTAGAAAATTCTGGTATACAGCTAGAAAAATTACGGCAATCTGCAACTTTGGGACTCCGAGCGGAGTCATATAATTTTTGGCATGTAGCTTTTTTCTTTTATCGAGATTTTCTAGAAGCACTTGTCTCTCGCTGTTACTTGCCTCCGCCTGGCAGCTATTTGCGGCATGCCTATCAAACACTATTTATATGGGCTGCACTCCCTTACGCACTGACCTACCACACACAGCTCAAGGACTACGAGCATTCTATCTGGTGAGTACTGTTTTCTCGCTTGCGCAGGTCATTCTTTACTTGTTCCTTGTCAAGCATTGCAGTGTTGTCCATGGCAGCACTTGTTTTGTGTCAATCAATTTCCCTGTTATAGCGTCACTATTAAGTAGGTTGTTGGCAGTCTTCCCAAACATGGTTTAGTGGTCAATTGTCGACAAAAGGGAAGAAATGCCTTGAGCTACCAAGACAGGCTGTCGATTTTTAGTACCATTTTGTGATCAAGAATTTTGTTGTACCTCGCAACGCCTTATGCAATCTTTGTGTTTTGACATACCTTCTGATGACTGGTTTAAACTTTGATTTCCGTAGGTTATTGCGAATCATTCAACTGGTTATGGATGGTATTGTCTCTGGCCCTTGGCTCGGGGGTTTTGTTCCTGGCGTTACAAAGGCAGCCTATGTAGCCGTGGAGTTGCAGGTGAGGATGGCTGCGTGGGAATGGAGTTGGGCCCTTATTGAGGAGGGGATGCTGGATAAGTCGGATATGCTTGGGAAGATGGCAACAAGAAACTTCCCAAATCAGTTTCTGGTTCTACCACCTGAATTAGGCATGGATGACGAGGACCGTGCCAAGGTTTCGTTGTGTGAATTATTGCACAATTTATATTACGATGTAGGGGACTATGAGGAAGCCGGAGCTTGGAAAGCCAAGATTTCTGACTACGTGTATCGGTTTCTTGGTATGCCGATGTCCGAACCTCATTGGCAAAGAGTTGCTGGTCGCGTGCTCCTTATCGACCCAGACACACCAGCATATCCTCGAATCACTCATGTCCCAACATGTATCAGATTTGCGAATCCTCCTCCCCGCTCAAGTGGGTCGTCAACACCAGAACGGATGTTCAACGCCAATCCAAACAACAGTCTTATATTTTGACGCCTCTGTACAATGGCTACCAACTTGCATGGATACTGCAGTTGTCTCAAAAGAAAGACTTGTTTATGTGATCATTCTTGGAAAGCGAAGGAAAAAGTTGGACTACGAGTACCATCACGGTGGTATCGAATTTGCATCCGCATGTCCTGCCCATCTGTTCTCACTGGCGCAGCCTGTCAACTTGACGAGCCGTTCCAGTGCTAGTACGTGAAATTTGATACTATTACACGATGTACTGGATCAACCATAGCAGTCTAATAGCAATTCATTGATCATGTGGTGATTGCACCTTTGACAACGTCGCCCCGCACTTGATCGCAGTCGCCGACAGCCTGAAGTTCGCCTGGCGACCCCTATTCATTACTGCATGTTCAATCGATCAAGAATCGACCAAGAGGAGATGAACTACGATCAGCTTCTTTGGAAGCTGTTTGCGTATAACTTCTAGCACTTGAGGTCGTACTTGACATCAAGTCAAGCACAGGATTTACAAGAAGCATTCGTTACACTTCCATCTCTTCTTTCGGAAAGAATCGCCTTGTAGTTAAGTCCCAAACTCTATTCAATGAGTCTTGTCTTTTCTCTGCTCTGTCACTAGTGTAGAATCTAGATGAGATTGTGTGATAGCATGCTTATCGAAGGCGTCGGATGAGAGCTCAGACGGGCCGGAGTGTATCGTGTTGGACAGTAGTCATTTGTATTGTATGCTTAAAGTAATTCAATGTGTATATATATCATATTGGATGAAAGCACGATGTGGGTACATGATGCACCTCGTTAACTTGTGCACATTTGCTGACACAGTTAGGTCTGCTAGCAAAGAACAGAGGGCCTTTCGTTTCATCGACATGAGTCTGAACAATAATGAAGTCAGTTCCTATAGAGTTCCTATAAGTAGCACATAATATCCTCATAACGATTGCGAAAGAGCTTAGAGACGTGCAAAATTTTTTTTGAAAAACAGAAACAAAAACTAGAAAAATTCTAGTAGATACATAGAGAATTGTCAGCGAACCAGAGCCGGAGTTTATTACAAATAATAGCAGACTTTGCATTGCCTCCTAAGGCTGGTTGCAGAATTCTGGTCAACTAGCTGTCACGATATGGCACTGTATCGTACCAACGTTTCTTTAGGATCAGGATATTTGGCACCAATTGACTCAGAGGCGTGCTGAAGATTTATCAAGAGGGATGCCTTGACGGAAACTCGTTGATCAGCATGTTCGTTCATTTTCAACCAATGTTGGCCACCTCATCTCTCATTGCAGACCGTTTTACTTCAGTTTTCAGTTGAATATGCGGGTAATGTTCGCAAAGCAAGAAACTCTTTATCAGAATTCCAAGCAAGCAGCTAAGTATGACTGAAATGACACTTATAATATTCCTTTCTTCAACCTGCTTCAAATACTTTGACTGTAGAGAGATTCTATAGCACATCGTCTCAAATGGCAACAACCTTGTGCATGTAATAACGACCAACTAAATGTACGATTTAGAAAATTTGTTCTAATATGTGAACAATCCCAACCCGCGGTATCAAGTTGCGCCCAAGGCTTGACCAAGGGCATCTCTGCCAGAGCGTCACCGCGACACCTACCAAACTCCCACTACTTGAGTGTGGTGTTTGGATTTGAGTGAAAGTGGCCATCCGAATGGGGCGGCCATCCTCCCTCCCTCGGGCAGGCGGCAGCAGATTGGGTTGGCTGAAATGGAGGGAATTTGGCCGCTGTGGTAAGTACAGCTCGCAATCAGGTGATCCAGGCGTTGGAAAATAAACCTGGAACTCAATCGTGCGCTGGCTGTGGCACCCAGTGGGTCGGACTCCAAAGCAAGTCCCTATCGACACTGAGGCCGCAAAAGCAGGGCGGTGGAGGAAGGAGAAAAAACGTCACGCATCAGACCTCTGATCAGAGGAGACTACCCGCTGAGTTTTTAGCATATCACTAAGCGGAGGAAAAGAAACTAACCAGGATTTCCATACTATTGGCGAACGAACTGAAAAGAGCCCAGCTTGGAAATCCCGGCGCCTTCACGCCGAGAGTTGTAGTCTGGAGACGCATCCTCTGCAATGCACCGGACCCAAGTTCCCTAGAAAGAGACGTCAGAGAGGGTGAGAGCCCCGTCGCGTCTGGACTGTGTTGCTCCACGAGGTGTGGTCGTCAAGTCGGGCTGTTTGGGAATGCAGTCCTAATTGGGTGGTAAATTCCATCCAAGGCTAAATATTGGCAAGAGACCGATAGCGAACAAGTATCGCGAGGGAAAGATGAAAAGGACTTTGAAAAGAGAGTTATAAAGTGCTTGAAATTGCTGGGAGGGAAGCGAATGGAAGCTGCGGGTGTGCCTCGGTTGGATGTGGAACGGCTCGCGCTGGTCCGCCGCTCAATGCAGAGTGCTGGTCAGCGTGGGCTACCGCGGCGGGACAAGAGCGGGGTGTAGCTCCCCGCCTATGCCGTTGCGGTGGCCGAATAACGAAGCGCGAGGGGCTTCCCTGCCTCGTGGATTCCGTCCCAACTGCGCGCTCGGGACGCTGGCGTATTGAACTCTTCATCCGACCCGTCTTGAAACACGGACCAAGGAATCTAACATGTATGCGAGCCGGTGGGCGGCAAATCCATTGAGGCGCAAGGAATTTGACAGGTGGGACCCCTCTGAACAAGGGAGCACCATCCACCGACCGTGATTTTCTGTGAAAGGTTCGAGTGTGAGCATACCTGTTGGGACCCGAAATATGGTGAACTATGCCTGAGAAGGGCGAAGCCAAAGGAAACTCTGGTGGAGGCTCGTAGCGATACTAACGTGCAAATCGTTCGTCAGACTTGGGTATCGGGGCGAAAGACTAATCAAACCATCTAATAGCTGGTTCCCTCCGAAGTTTCCCTCAGGATAGCTGGAGCTCGTGTAAGAGTTTTATCAGGTAAAGCGAATGATTAGAGGCATCGGGGATGTAACACCCATGACCTATTCTCAAACTTGAAATAGGTAAGCCGCCGGGGTTGCTTGGTTGAACCCCGGCACAGAATGAGAATGAGAGCTCCAAGTGGGCCATTTCTGGTAAGCAGAACTGGCGATGCGGGATGAACCGAAAGCCGGGTTACGGTGCCAAATTGCGCGCTAACCTAGATCCCACAAAGGGTGTTGATTGATTAAAACAGCAGGACGGTGGTCATGGAAGTCGAAATCCGCTAAAGAGTGTGTAACAACTCACCTGCCGAATCAACTAGCCCCGAAAAAGGATGGCGCTGAAGCGTGCAACCTACACCCGGCCATTGGGGCGAGTGCGAGGCCTCAATGAGTAGGAGGGCGTGGAGGTCGTGGAGGTCGTGGAGCAGCTTTGGGCGTGAGCCCGAGCAAAACAGCCCCTAGTGCAGATCTTGGTGGTAGTAGCAAATATTCAAATGAGAACTTTGAAGACTGAAGTGGAGAAAGGTTCCATGTGAACAGCAATTGGACATGGGTTAGTCGATCCTAAGAGATGGGGCAATCATGTGCCAATGGCGCAATGCGCGCCGTGTATCGTAAGGGGATCGGGTCAATATTCCCGAACCGGGATGTGGCAGCGGGCGGTGACTCGGCTGAATCCCGAGACGCCTAAGAGGGCCCCTGGAAGAGTTCTCTTTTCATTTTAACCGCATCAGATCTCCAACGTGAACAGCCTCTAGTCGATAGAACAATGTAGGTAAGGGAAGTCGGCAAAACAGATCCGAAACTTGGGAAAAGGATTGGCCAGTACTTTAGAAATGGCGGGTGAAACCCTCTCGACATTGTATTGCATTGAGCTTCTATTCGAATTAATGTTATTATAGAACATGACTAAAAATGAGTATATTACAATGGGAAATGAAGATGCTAGCAGAGGTGCATTTGATTTGGCACGTTTTCATGTCCCACTGAAAATCAAAAATTATAGTGGGAACTGCAGGCTGTCATTATAGAAAATGGGGAACTAGTACATGATTTGATGAACGTTAGAACCTGTAAAGGAAGGGTAAACCTATGAAATATGTACTTGAAATCAGTCCTCAAAATCCCTGACCAAGCTAAACATTCAAATCCAAATTCAGACCATACTTCCACCGCTGAACAGAAGTCGATACAAACTGATCAGTTGTCAAAGGCACCAAGGACAATGGTCGTAGTTGTCCTGCAGTGAGGACAATGCTTGGAGTTGTCCTGCACCAAAAACCATGACAAAAACTCAAGATTTAACCAACAACTTAAAATCATGTTCTACAGCTATTTCTATAACACTTGTCTTCGAAAATTGAAATACTTTGATCATCGCATCAAGGAACACAAACTGCAATTTTTCCAGTGTACAAATATAATACTTTTAAGCAAGGAGACGTACATTGTTCTCACCCGGGGTATCGGTTTAAACAGACAATCGTTGATGGAGCTCACTGGTCTTCTCTCCCTGCATTCGATGTAAGGAATCAGTGGACGGAGCATACAAAGAACAAAAAAGTAAGCTTACCGTAGCATTAGCATCCTCAGCTTTACATTTCATTGAAAACTGCATTGTAAGATCCCAACTGTCTACAAGACAAATAACACATCAGCTACTTCAATTACCTGTGATGCATGGCAATCAAGATTACTAGTCTTATTAACTACGTCCAAACGTTTTCCACGGTTTAAAGGACCTGAAGTCAAATAATAAATGGGTATTTGCAATCACAACTCCAACTCAAACGAAAGATAGGCTTATTGGAAAGAAATCAAGGCACTTAGAAACACTCTGATTTCATATATAAATCACATACAACCCCTGTGATAAGGATTACCTTGGTAGGACTGAACTTCTCTTCTCCCTCGCCCCGGGAAGCAAACACTTTGTTTAAAATTCCTCATAAGCTGCAGGTGCTTTACAGTACTCAGCCTGCAATCAATAGGCCAGTCACAAAATGATTACGAGACAAGAAGGCCAGTCACAAAATGAAGCTAAAACGATTCAGCTGCATCACACAAAAGCTTCAAACATGCTGTATTAGATGCAAGCAAAAAAGCAATTGCGAATGATGACCTTGAGAAAATCAGCCAACTTCTCCCACCCTTCTGCAAATGACAACCACAGACTGACAAAACACTGAGGTCAGAAAGACTGATCCATTTACTTCACTCCACTATCTTCGCTGGCCGGTTTAACTGCAAGATCAGGACATCATCCTGCATGATATAGACATCACAGCCACATAATTTGAGGGAAAGGTATAGAGCACCATAATCAAGACAGTCAGATTTAATCTCCAAGATTCCAAGATACTACACAGCAAAATTTTGAAAAACAAACAAGCAAAGCGCAAAACTCACCTTGAAGAGTGTATGATAGCCCTCTTTGACTTGAGGTCGTGGGTGTTAATTGTTCGCTATAATATCTAGTAGTAGTGATTTGAAGTAGCCAGTATCTATAGCTGCAAGGACCTGAAAAACATAGATATTTGAAATACCAAAAGTCATTACCTAGTCATTACATATTGTGGACTCTCAGAAAGGTATGCTTATCTATAGCATCACTCAAGCACTGAATATCTGTACCAATTAAACTTAAGCCAGAAAACACACGCTACACACTAAAACAGTGCTGCTACAAACCAGAGAGATTATACTTAACACAGAAAAGACATGCCAGACGATGTGTCCTGCCTTACAAGAAACTGGAAAAATTAGAGATCGTATTGCATACCTTACGAAACGGGTTGTACGCAACGTGCAATTCGACAAAGGTTTAGTCCAGAGCCTAACACAGCACCTGGCCACTCTGCAAGCTTATTATTCGATAGGATCAAAACCTGTGCCAGGAAGAAACTACAGTCATCATTCCTATTCCTTCTAGCTCTAAGCACAGAGCACAATTTGAGATCTCGACATAAGAAAATCGTGAAAGGATTCACTTACTAGAGTTGACGGCATCGTATTTCAGATACTGGATTGATTATCCTAATCAAAAGCATAATATACAAAATGCACACTAGATCTTTATTTTCGACAAGGCAATTTCACTTGATTGATAAGGAGTTTCTGGGGCTATCTCACCTCCAAAGCTGAGCACATAGAAATTTCAGTTGGCAATGCCTTAATCTGGTTCCTAGTAGGAAAGATATTTCCTTGAACAGCTCCAGATCTCTCTGCGAAATTATCATCTCCCGTGCCATTGATCAATGAGTCCATAGCTCTTGAACGCAACTGTCCGCACTCCTGGGATACGGTCAACGAGAACCTGCACATACAGAAATTTCTTCTGAGCTTCAATCTTGCCTCACAGGATCTTCCATTTCATCTAACTTCCAATGAAGAATGACATCATGAGGGAATGGTGCGGAAAACGAACGGAACGTGAAAGAAAATCACCTGAAATAGAAATTTACAAGCATATGGAAGTTACATTGTTGCAATGTCATCACCACTCTTGCATATAGAGCAAAGAAAAACCATAAGCACCCAAAAAGAACCGTAATTGGAGGAACTGGTCATCTACTCGAAGCCAATAAATAATGTGCAACTCAAGTTCGAAGAGTTTGTATTAGGGAAGCCTCAAAACGTAGCATTGGAGACAGGTACCTGATGGTTTGAACTTTATGAGCATGCCCACTGAGACAGCCGAAGGCACTTCCACAGCGAAACTTTCCATTATGCAAACCTGCCTTTCCCCCTAGCAGCTCAATTATTTTCCCAAAAATCACTCGACTACCACAAAACAAGGACGGATTCCATATCATTGTAGCCAATGAAAATAATGAAACCACGAAGAAAGAGATGGCCACAAAACATGTCCAGTGGACATAGGACTATTGAAACAAAATGGAAGCAGGAGGAATACACAAATTTCAAAAATCAATTTTCGAAGTAAATAAACAACAAATGTTAAGTTCGATTTATTTTATTTTCGATTAAAGATCATATTACAAGGCCAAATTACGACGAAAATACAAATGAAAATATAAAGAAAATTGATTCCAACACAAAATAAGCAAAACTGCATACTAAAATATGAAGTGCGATATATTAAGGATGGGTTTTCTCAAGGACCCTTGAGATCGCCACTATTTTAACACTTTGCACTGTCTTCGCAACTGTTTCCATCATTTTCTTCGTCATGGTATCCATTTTTTCTTTCATTGTATCACATATTGTCTCAGCCACCCACACAATAGAATCTCGATCTTCGATATTTTCCTTAATCTGCCATGTCACAACAACAACTCTTAATATTAATTATTATTCTTTCACAATCTACTATTAATCATAAAGGAAACAAATAATTAAAGCAAACAACCCACCCCTATACCCCCATCATCCGGAGCACTGCGCTTTTCGAAACTCGAAGCCGACTGCAAGTCGGACTTTAAAGAAAATCCTTCACTGGCAGATCTTGATCCCACTGATCCTCCAAAATCGTTTGAGCCTTTGTGATTGTCTTTAACAGATGGCTTGCTAAAAAATCCACAATCACGGATCTCACCAACGCCTCTGTTTGCCTCGCCCAAATACGCATCGTTGCAAACTTTGCGAATAACTTCGATACGGATTTCCCGACTAATCGTCATGTTTCCCATAATCTGCATCGTTAAAAAATCAGTATATTGCAATAAATAGAAAAAAAATGACAATAAAAAAAGACAACGAATAGAATACCTCCAAAAGCTCATCTATATCAATTCTCGCGCACAATGGCAAATTCTCTCTGGATGAAGGCGAATACTAGCCTTCGTAGAATCCTACAAATCTTCAAAAATCTCTCCACCTTTTCCAGTTAGATAACAAATTTTACTCCTTGGAATAAGAAGTCGAGTAGTAATTATTTTACTTCGATCTCCTCCCATACCAGCTGAAATCTTGCTCTGCAACTGCATCAATGACTCAAGTACAGAAGAAAAAGAATCTCCCGGAACCTATAGCAGATCAGAATATACAAATGAAATTCCAATTAGCGCCGCAGATTAACTTAACCAATAACAACCTTTGTACAAGGTGAATGACAAAAACGTACCCCAAAGGCTGACACAATGATGACACGCTCTACACTGCCAGGAACCACATCATCGATGATGATTCGAGCTCCCGTCTCCCTGCGCAAATTCAATATTGATCTTCCGGACTTACCAATAACAAATCCGACCTTCTCTAATAGACAGAGAAGATGAAAAACCAACTCCAATTTTGGGTAATCTCGCCCATCTACTTTGCACTTGTCGCTTGGTCTCTCAAGGTACACATTCCCACTCCGGATATTCGTCAAACGCCCTGGTGCTCCAGTGTCAATGGCGTTCTCTGTTAAACGAATCAAATCGCTCACTGGTGCAGAACCTGGCGCTGATGAAACAATCGAGGGCAAAAGATCATGAAGAGGATGTTCCTCTAGCCGAGATGAAATAAAGACTAGCGTTTCCGTCACAACATCCGCATTTCTGCAAACCTGCAAAACGAATATCTCAAATCAAAAAAATTCAAACAAGCCCTGAACTCTCACAACTAAAATTAAAGCAATCAAAAAATTTCACTTGGACAATTACGTCAAGGGCTGGATCATAGACAGTGCGCCGGTCTAGAGGAATGAAACGAAGTTCAGCGCTCGTGGACTTCCCAAGCAAGCATCCAGTTTGCTTGATGCGGACAAGCATCCACAACAATCCGACCGTGTACCTCGAAAAGCGCCTCCTACACAGCGCTAAAATTCCCTCCATCCTTTCCCGAGAATTCACCCTCCTTCCACTCTCTTTTTTTGCCGCCGAAACCATCTCTAGAGCGAACAACGTCGCGCGACTCCAAACGACGGCCTCCCACACAATAGTGGTCCAGCGTTGAGATGACGATAACGAGCTCATCCAAGCCCGGAATGGAATCCCCGACTTCGACTTATACACCTGACCTAAGTCTTCCCGAATGCACATTAAAACATTGTCATCCTTTCTGCAGCCAATCTTCTGCAAAGGACAAAGAATACGAAAAACGACAGTGCGCGACGGCAAGAAATTACGCGAATGAAAGCGGCAAGTGCTATTGCCACTAATCTCTCCTTGTACCCTACACTTCCGCTCCACCACGTCCACCTCCCCGTCGTAGAAATGTCGCGGCCGTTTACCAATGCCGCCTCGATCCATGATTTAACGTGATGTATGCCTACTAACGTATGGCCAGAGCTTGGCGTTTGCTGTTTTAGTGGTCTCTCTTGTTGGCAGCTGAGTACAGTAACATGGTCCGTGATTTAGTGGATACGGCTTCTAAATGAAGAAAGAGGATCTCAAGTCATAAAGTCACACTCGATCTCTCGTGATAGGCAAGCTAAGAACTCATCCTTCACATAAAATTCTCATTTCCAAGGAAAAAGGGGTTCACAGTTGAGCATCCTGAATGAAACCTAGGCTTCAATAATATTACAGATTCTAACACCAAAATGTCATCAGCTAGACTTGGAAGCGTCATTTTCGGATGATTTCGGCGTGGCAATGGGAGTGGAGGTGATCACTTCCTCCTTCTCTTCCTCGATGGAGGTCTTCTCGCCTTCCTCCGGCTCCTTCGCCTTGGAAATCTCTGACTCAAACTCCTTTGCAGCCTGAATTGATCCAAAAGAAAACAAAAAACAAAAAATAAAAAACAAGGCAAGATGAATAATCCAAATAAATACATACATCCACGAATGAAAATACAAGCATCAGAGATGGGATCAGGCAAGGGCCTGCTAACAAACTGCACTACATGCTTATTCCCATGTTTTAACTGTCATATATATCAAGACATCAATAACAAGCCGGATAAAAGAAGGGCATAATCTGAATGCTATACACGCAGTATCCTCTGAAGTGATCTGAGATAAACTAGAGTAAACGAGACTTTTTTACAGAATCATCCTATTTTCGTGAGGGTCTTACAACATCGCAATCTGGGCGCGGTAGGCCTAAGATTCATAAGAGAAAAATCTGAAACCACAGGAAAAAAAAATGCATTTTTTTATTTTTTTTATTATTTTCATTTCTTAAAACTAGGGCAAGAGATATCACCGTTTGGAAGCTCTTGACGGTTTTTCCGAGGCTCTTGCCAATGGCAGGGA
This sequence comes from Bryoerythrophyllum caledonicum, assembly GCA_963971425.1. Taxonomy (NCBI): domain Eukaryota; kingdom Viridiplantae; phylum Streptophyta; class Bryopsida; order Pottiales; family Pottiaceae; genus Bryoerythrophyllum; species Bryoerythrophyllum caledonicum. The sequence goes on from OZ020524.1 coordinate 3,861,333, forward strand.
GTTGCTTGGGGCCGAAAACAAGAGCGGCCACTCCGGCAATCACCGCCAGCTCAGGAACACCGAGTCCGAAGAGCCCCCGCACCGCCACTCCACCCTTGTGCTGGCGCCTCTCCGCTGGCCGCGCCACCATACGCAACTGGCTCCTCCCTTCGCTTAACACACCGCTGCAGGCAGACGAATGCACCTCTACAAAACCACCACCACAAAATCCATGAGGCCAGAACCCAAGTGGTGCTACAAACTCTTCCCTAAACAAGAGAGTACAACGGAAACTGTGAAAAATTCTAAACCCTTGCCATTCAACCAAACTCAAAGCACTGGAAACCTTTGATTCACTACCCACTTCAGCAGATTTTCATACACAACCCTTGAAAGTCCACCGAACTCAAAATCACTGGAAAAAATATCCCATTTCAGCAAAATTTCATACACAAACCGTTTCAGAAAATATCCGCCCAATGCAAATCGCTGGAGATTATTCATACATGACCCATTTCCGCATGTCATTAAGATTCCCACCAAACTCAAATCAGTGGACAATTTTCATTCACGACCCATTTCAGCAAATTCTATTCCTCGTTAAACAACAAAAATGCAGCGCCGTCACAAATAAGAAGTTGAAGGTGCTTTGGTCTCTCCAAGCAGTTGGAAGAGTAGAAACTGTAACCCATCAAAGTACTGGTAAACCCTGAAAATTCCACCGAACTCAAATCACTGGAAAATCCTCATTCACGACCTATTTCAGCAAGTTTTCGCATGAATACAGCCACGCGCCAAAATGCAGCGCAATCCCAAAACCAAGAGTGATGTTTCCAAGCACTTGAAGGATCCTGACCTGATGAAACAAAGGCAGAGGGCACTGCTGCTACTCTGGCGGCGCCACGGACGCCATGGGCACCACCGAGGGTGCACGCTCCAGCAACCGCCATCGCCATGATGCTTGAAAATTCCTCTCTACTACCCTGCTCTCAACTCCCTGGCGATGGCGAAGCAAACTGTAGAGCCCTAATGATCGCCAGCTCTCATCATCGGAAAAATCAGGATAATATCCTCACTGGCATCCACGTGGAAGTCGTACCTTTCACTTTCCACTACAGCTTTTCTCTACAACTTTTTCAGCTGGTACTATGGTATACCCCCATGACCGACAGATTAAGCAAGGTACATAAAAGGAGAACCCAAATGATAATACATTTATTTTATAGTGATAGCCTATAGAATTACAATTTGAACCCAAGTGATTTCATATTTTTCCGATGAGGTGTGAATTAGAGCATTTTTTTTTCATTTGCTAGATTTTCTTGTGGCCATTGTAAGAACTTCCCTCTAATTTATTACCAAATCCACATTTGATAGTAGTGCTCGTTTGTTAGTTTTTTGCCACAAAAAAAGCCATGGGGTATTAGTTATGAATTTTCAAAGTCGTCAGCCATGTCTAGCCTATTTCTGCCACTAGGTACCCTCTAATAGCGCTCATCAAAAATTAGGAGTCTCGACCAATAGTAAGCCTTAATTTGCAGCTGATAAAGAGTGAATGGGTCGAAATCGGGCAATTATAGGGTGGAATTGGGACCAAATGTAGAGCGGCAATGATAGGAAGGTGGCGGTGATGGGCTGGACTACTTTAGTAGTAAAAACTTTGGTCTCCGAAGGAAGGTGGCGATAAGATAGAGAACGGAGGGTAGTGACTTTTCGGGCACTATAAAAACTTACCGGAAAGCTACTCTGACGCTCAACAGAGTTTAATTTAAACATTTGTGGTTACTTGTTACCGGTCACTAAGGTACCGGGGAAGCCATCCTTCCGGATGTGCTAAGGTATTGAGTATGTATTGTTCTTAGATTTAGAAAGTTTGACGCACAATAAAAATCCCTGGAAACGATTTGGTTTGGTGGGCTTGCTTAAGGTTAATTTTGGTTAACTTTGGGAATTACGAACCACTCGACCACGACAATATTGTTCCAAGATTGTACCTCATAGGTCTCCGTTGGCATCATCATTCAAATCAAGATACTCAATCAAGTATTGAAAGTTACCATAGAGCTCTTAAACGGTGGATGTTGGTTGATAATCGAGATAGGCGGGGGAAAAGATTAGATTTCCTAGTATGGCGGTTGACAAACCCCGTTGTTAACGACTACACATACATGCAAGGACAAAGGTAAACGGTTATATTCCAAACAAAGCTATAAAAGGAATTATAGAAAGAGAAATTGCACGAGCGAAGATAATTCCTCTAGAAGATATTCTACCATCGAAGGAAGGAGATTTACTATGGAAAGTAAAATTGCAATGGGTTGAACACCGCTGATATGACATTTGCAAACATTCACGTTGTAGGCATGTTGCTCATGTGAATGGAGTATGCGGGAGAATATATGTAAGCATCAATTTGCCGTTCTCAAAGTCTCTAGTGATTTGTCATGGAAAGCTATATCCAAATTTACAAGAACTTATTACGGTTCGATTGGAGGGGGTATCAAACCTATGTTCACTCACAATGTTCCAAGTGATCCTTTTGAAACTAGAGATAGTAAATACGACAATGACAAACACCTAGTAGAAGACAATGATGTATCGGGAGTCGATAATATATTTAGGGATGACATTGTGCTGAGATTCAACACTCGTGATGTGTTGGACGATGGTTTACCAAATGAGAACATTGGCGGTAACAAAACAAAGAGTACTCCAACATTTACCAAAGGTACTCTACATATAATTAGAAGTTTGGTAGAAGAAGCAATACTTAAAGTTTTTAACGATAGTCATACCCTTCTTTACCATTTGCAATCGATGATGTCTATTGTGGTAGGTGACATTCGTCAAATCCGTACTTTGCAAGAGAACAACATTTATCATCTTCAAGCATCCTTTGAAATTGTTTACACCGTAGATGAAAATTTAATTGCAAGAATGAAAGACTAGAAAGAAAAAATAGCGCAATCTCGGAAGATGAGAATGAACAATACTCCAATAGAATAGGAAATCTATAATTTATACCTTGTTTTTTTAGTGAGTATTTTTAAGCATTTACTTTTGAATCCAATGTTTTTTTCTTTACAAGTGCATCAAAGTAGAATGCATTGATAGTTTATTTAATATTATGAGTGAATGTTTTCCATAAGCACCACGTGATTTTCATGATGAATTTGTAGTTGTATATGAAGCACTAAAATACACATTTTGTGTAGATTTTAAAGACTATTTTTATCAGATCAGGCATGTGATAATTCTTCTTAAGAAATTATATCTTATCTTATTGAAATCAATTACTCAAATACTCAAATGATATATACAACCATCTTATTAAACTCACTCATACTATTGTCCAATACCACAAAATATGCAAATGTGTATTTAAGTAAACAGTAAAAAAACCATAGAATTTGGAATAGAACCAAAGAAGTCTTCATAAAAAATACACTAATCTTTGTCGTTTTTTGCATCATCTCCTTCTTCCTCCTCTTCTCCTTCTTTGTCTTCATCCTTGTCGTTGTCGAGATCTTTGGCACATTGATAGTTCGCGTAGACGGAACACAATGTTTTAACACACTCCATGGAAATGATATTCTTCAAGTGAAAGACATTCTTCTCCACATCCACATAGCGTTCAATAATTATTTTCTTCCCCTTTCTAAAACTATTATTGAAAAACACAACATTAGGAAAATAAATCAACGTAAATGAAATTTTGAATATGTGGAGTTGAACATTGACAAGAGTACAACGCACATGACACATAGGGAGTACTAAACTTACATGGCTTAAATGGAACATTGGCAGTGTCATTCTATCAACTCCTCCATAGTCAAAGCTCTCCTCCGCAAATTCTTTCTCCAATTTTTGCGTTCACCAAATGCAACCTTCATGTCCTTCAACCAAGAAATATCCACCGAGTTTGTACCACGGCTACACTCCAACTTCATAACAACCGCGGAAAAATTGGAATTGTGTAGAAACGCATCAACCTTCTTCCCATCTAAGTCCCCAAGTACTTCCTTTTTTGCTCCAAGGTACGTGTTGTACTTCTTCTTCGTCAACGTGACAAAGAATGGTTTGGACATTTTATCGCCGGTCGCCTCGGTCTCCACATTTGTCCATAAAGCCTCCGCCGCTTTCGTCCATGCTTTGAGTTTTTTCCAAAACTCCTTCATTTGTCTCTTGAAAGGATTGGTCAAAGTCTTCGCGTTCATCCGCTAGAAGTTAATATTCCGGAGTCTAGGTTCTGCATTGGGCGGACGACCAAGAGACAAAGTCGTCAATTCCATCCGATGGTGATCACGTAGGTGTTCACCTTGGTGTCATTGATGCTTCCAAGGTCCTAACGCACAATTATTCACCAAACAGTGCTATGGCTTGGCCGTGACAAGAACTTCCTTGAAGTCACGATTGATAATGGCTACTCGTAAGTCCGGGAGCACCATTGCGAGAGAAAACATGAACAAATAAGTAAGAATACAATAAGAATCCATGAACCTTAAACCTCATCAAAATATCGAATTTTAATCACATTATAAACAAGAATAAAATAAAGTATTTTATTCTACCAATCAGAGTTGTCATACTGGGCGGACGACCAGTTTGCCCGTCCAATCTAAGAGGTCTCGCCCGTCGAACACAATCAACATTGAGTTGACTTACTGACAAGGTAAAAAACAAGCAACGCCAAGGCCATGTTGCCACGACATTGCTGCCAGGTAGGACGGAGACTTAATTAGTAGGGGCGCCGGCTTAAAGAAAGGGACAAAGACTGTGGGAATGTCCCCACCTTTGACCGGTATGAGCGCGGACGTCCCCGCCCCACCCAATTTTCTTATCACCAATCTTTGAATGGCCATAACTTATTCAAAAAATATCCAAATCAATCATATGAGGTGTCTATGGCATCTAAAAAAATGTAGATGTCTAGAAACACCTCATATGTTTGATTTGGACTATTCTTGAATGAGTAATTTCCATTTCAAAGTTCTAAATGAGGGAAAGACTTGGTTGTTCGCGCCCTGCCGTCCCCGCCCTAACAACCCTAAACCGCGCTCTCTTGTCTCGGCCATGACTTCCCCACCCTCACGTCCCGCCATGACGTCCCTGCCCCGCCGAATTTTCTTATCACCAATCTTTGGATGGCCATAACTTACTCATAAATGATTCAAATCAATCTTACTAGGTATCTTTTTGCATTTTTGGCAACTACAAAAAACTTAGATGTCAAAAACCACCTCATATACTTGATTTGAATTATTTTTTAGTGAGTTATGGCCATTTTAAAGTTCTCAATGAAGAGAAGACTTGGATGTCGATGCCTTGACGTCCCCGCCCTCACATCCCTGCCTTCAAGGTAACCCCTCGCTTAACACTTGCAAAACTTGGCTTGGGCCTTGCCAAGGCCATTCCTCTCTCCCAAGGATTGTGAAAGCCATTCATGATAGTTGGCTATTATTTTTAGGTCCAACAAGATCTTGACATTCACCATTAATGACAACGATTCTGTCTTTGCCAATATGTGGGAAGGAACTCTATATTTGAGGTATGACTTTGGAGGTCGTACTTCCTTCCCCTTCCAATTTGATTTAATTATTTGGTTGTCTTCCATTACCACTACACTAAAGATGATATTTAGTGTTAACCACACTAATTTGTTTAAAAGTGCTATAAGTTTTTACTCTTGATGAATATTTTTACCAACTATGTTAACAATGATCACTCTCTTTAGATAGTATTGATAGATGTGCCCTCGGTAAAAATCTTCTTCGAAAATAAAAAGTTATTGCATTACCAAAAACATTAGCGTGGTTACACTAAATATCATCTTTAGTGTCCCTCTTTCCCTCCACCTCCATAACTTGATCATTTAATTGAATGTCTTTCATTCCAACCAATAGTCCCATCTCCCCATCAGATTTTATTATTATGTTGTCTTTCACTACCACTTCCACCTTCCTTCTACCTCCATTCTATGTTTATTTAAATTTAACAAATTCATTCCCATTTCTTACACCTTCCAATCCCTACTAGATTTATTTATTTTATTGTCTCCCAGGATTGCTATCTTGTGAGCGGTGAGCGGCAAGCACTTAGGATTGAGTTTTTGAATTTTTTTAAAAATATTTTTTTTCAAAATTTGAATGGAATGCCTATGGCCGTGGTTTATATTTAGATTGGTTTGACATATGCAAAATTCAATGTCAAAATTTACAATAACAAGATACTTGGACATATGGAAGTCTTAATAGTTGAGGTTTTTATTGCATTAGGGTTTTCAAAAATTCGAAGGGGTTGCTCATGGCTATGGGTTTATGGTTTGGGATAACATGGCATATCTTTATAAAAATAAATAGATAGAAGGAGAAAAATTAAAGGATTTTATGACAGACAATATCCATTTTATACCTAGGTCATATCCTTTTATTATACAAGTGATAACCTTGTAATACCTAGGTGATATCCATATTATACCATAGTGATACCCTATATGTCTCAACGTAATTGAATTGTAAAGTGTAAATATTGCGAGAAGGATTGTCCGAAATTGACCAATGCATACAATTAAGGATAGGTAAACAAGGGAGATATGTGATGAAATTGCAAAGGTTATTCATAATGGATCAATATCACAATTGTCGGAACAAGGAGTTCTTCTATACTTTTGGCATCTCTGTACTGCAAACCTTATACAACATTCAGATGCTACTCTCATGAGGTTTTTCAAATGAAGGTATCCGTCATTGCCTCTCTCGCGTACCTATGTAGTTTTCGTTTCCATCCACTCCGAGGATGAAGCGAGGCTCATTTGGATTTTGTGGCACGAATGTAACCATTCTTGAATTCCTTGGCCCTCGGTAGCCCCAATCCCTTTGCCACTCAGATGCGAGAGGTGCTTAATACCACAACGCTATGCATCCGAAGGCCATGGATTGGCAGCAGTATTGCGCCGTCGAAGTCTTGTGAGGTTATGGGATTTCTCAATGAGCGTATCCAAAGAATCAAGCTCCTCAATCGTTAGAGTTTCAAGGCCACGTTCAAGGAGTACGGCATCGCTTGGTTCGTAGTTGTGAATCCACTGACTACGGCTAAGTCGATGCCGACTTAGTAAAAACGCGTGTAAGAGTGGATATTCCATTAACTCCCATTGTTCTTCAGTGGTTCTTGTGATGTTTCCATCACGAAAATCGGTCTTGACCCTCCATAAAACCAATCGCAGAGATGCTCCAACGGCAGTGCTATCCACGAGTCGCTCGATGATCTTAGATGTAACTCGAAATCGCATCGCTTGGAAGATATGTGGGAGGAGCGCATCAAATCGAAGTGGATTTACACGGGTCCCATCTAGTGGCGAAAAGTACATCTTCCAAATCGCCGCTAGAAGAGTACACTCGTCCGTAAACTCGTGGAAGTCGCCAAGAAACAAAGCAGGCGGAGTCGTGGTCCACAGTGGGGCATCCATTCCAAAACCTAGGATAGACAACACAACAAAACATGAGACAACGCAGCAAAAACCCCATTAAAAAAGAGCAGTTCCGAAAAGCTGAAGGTATTGGATAACATACCTATAGAGAAACACTCCCCGTTCACCCTTGTGTATCGACCTAAGCGACAACCACTACGACGACGAATAGACCCTACCACTCCACTCGTACATACCAAAGTGCATTCCCTCTTCTGAATCCAGATGTGAATTCTCCCTCAATGATCCAACTTATATAGGTTATGAACAATATGCCCGTTCTCACTAATATTGGATAAATTCAAATGTGTAAGCTCAGCGATGGCGCAAAGTTATAATCATACTACTAAAATCAAAATCTATGTAGTGAATCATGCAAGGAGATTAACCGTGCAGTAAACTGTGTAGTGAATCATGTTATCTTTTTAAAAAAAATAGTTTGTTATATAAAAACTACATTAAAATGCGTTGCAAAGCAAGCCCCAACCGCTGATTGATTAATAAAAACCTAGTTTGACAACTACTGCGTTTCCTAAACGTAAAGATTGAATGATCCTTTAAAATCATGTTGTTCTAACAATAGAGCTTACTATTTAGCAAAATTCAAATTCTGCCTCACATGTAAAGTGTACTTAAGGAAATGGGATGAATTGTTCAAATAATTACAAGTTCTTTTAGTTTACTGTGTGTAGAAAGATTGAATGTAGGGTAAAACGGTGTGGTGACAATTGTATGGATCGAACTAAGGAATCAACTAGAACCTTGATTCACAAATTAATTTGGAATGACATTCAAAGATAAAATGAGACCATTGCATTCAAAACAAATGACGTAGAAGCTGAGAATGATGAAGACAACAAATTGATAGTTTGAAGATAAAACAAGACAACAAACAAAATGAAAAGGAATAAAGACTCCTCTGTGGACATCTAATCACAGTTCACCTCTTCTAAAGAACAATCACCACTATCCGAACCACTACATTGCGCCTCACTGCCTATGAACAGACATGCGACGGACTTTTGCCGGGCTACCTTTGGAAGACGTGGAGGGAATGCAAGTGCAGCCATTGCATCTGCAACACCCGCATCCCAAGGTGCCAAATGATACGATCGAGGCGGACTCTTCACCTCCTTCGACAAATGAAACAACACCCCCACACGAGTCGAGAACGATGAAGTCATCAACGACGAAGACCGACTGCAAAAAGGAAAGTCACAAGTATGTTTTAAATCATGAATCAATTAGAATTTTTACACCACAATGCAAAATTGTAATCTAAAAAGCGAAGAATTTACTTACAGCATCTCTTGGGAGCGGTCTTCACTTCCGAATCGTCGTCATCAACCTCCAATGGGCGCTTGCGAGAACCCACCTCTACCGCCGATGCCGGTGCCGACTCCACCTCCACAGTATGAGGAATCAAAGGTCAAAGGATTTCCTCAACCAAATCCGTGTCCTCCTCCAATGCCAAGATGTGGCGCTTAAGGGCCTTGCAGGCCTTGATTGACGCCCCTTTAGAAAACAAGTATGTTAAATAAAATAAGCAACACATCTAAGAGATAAACAAAAATAATACAAGTATAAAATATACTAACCAGTAGATGCTGTGATGTCTAGCACGATGTCGTCCTCCTCGGTGCAAAGATGAATAAGGGCCTCCATGAGGTTGCTGGACTTCTCTCGTCCACGAGGCCATGGCTTGTTTCTCCCCGCCCTCATAGTCAGACTGTCTTGTGTGATCAGATTAGTCAAGTGACCATCTGAGGACAACTGAATCCCCTCCAACTACAACTCCATTCTATCATGGAAAGAGAAAGGAATTGCCGGCTCCAACAACCTAACGAAGCACTTCACTAGGAAGCACTTGTGAGTGCGTCCAAAGTGGCCATCGCGAGAGAGTGGCAGCCCGTTGATGGCAAACCACTTCGTTTCCTCTACGAATCCCGCCCAATCTGCCCAGGCAAGAAGTTCATTGGAGATGAACTTCAAGTCCGGGTAGAACACATTAAGTGGCGCGCCGTCACAAAGCAATGCCCCAGCCATCTCGAAAGCACGGTAAATCCAAGGAAATTCCTTCTTATCCCCCTCCGATAATTGGGTTGGAAGCTAATTCCAAACCGGCACGTCGCGTCCGTCACCTATGCCAGAGACCGGTAAATCCTCCGGGACGTCGAATAGTACCATGTCCGCCAAACCAAGTGGGCAATCCAATGACTCGTAGCGCCGGAGCTTCAATCCCGAGTGCTCCTTCAGAAATTCACACATCTCAATCCAAACTGGCGGATTGTCACCCTCCACAACGACACTGTCGAACAAAGGCATAATGGAGAGTGCACTCTCACACATCACCTTCACTACAACAGAAGACTGTGCAAGGTCAATCACCGAGATGGAGTAGACCGTCTATGAAGGCTTCGCGACAAAAGTAGAGGGGCGGTTGCTAGCGGAGGGTGATACACCCATGGTGAACGCCACTGGTGGAGGGAGTGCAAATCCATCATGCACTCCAAGCTGAGTAAAGAGCTTCTCAGGCCCCTCCTTTGCCAACAACGCCGCAAGCTCCTTATACCTCTCTCTAGTCTCCTTCTTCTCCTTCTTTGCCGTCTCCTTCTCTAGCCTGGTAGCCTCTCTCTAGCATCTTCATCGCCGCCTTTGCCGCCTTCTCAGTAGCCTAGGCCTTGGCCTTCTCAGAAAGCTCCTCGGCCACAGCCACAGGAGCCAGAGATAGAGGAACCACACTCCAGCTATGGATGAGACATGGACAGATTCGCAGGCCACATGTAATTGAACCTCGTCCGGTGGGGTGGGGTCGGCCTCCCTCATCGCCAAGTACCATGGACACTAGACGAGGTGGTGAACTGAGAACCGACGCCTCTGAGTATCTGTAAAGATGCATTCCGGTGCAAAAATGTCCGTCTACTTCGTGAAGCGGATGGGTAAATCTACGGAGGTCAGGGCTCCATTCACTACCAGCACCCTTCAGAAGTATTGCATGATGGCCCGCTTCACAACCTTCTCGCAATCTTCATGTGCCATGAACTCCTCTCCCTTCGAGTAGGAGCCGCTCTACCCGATGTGGCTAGAGAATACCTTTGTCCATAGCATCATAATCTTCGCCTCCATCCACATTCCAATGCTTGGAATGGGATTTGGCGAACCTCCCGTCTGGAGGATAATATTGTCCTCGAGGACAATCGAAGCAAAGAACTTCTCACACTCTTCCTCAAGCTACAATAACGTACACAAATACTTATAGTCTTACAGGAGACAAAATGATTTCTAAAAAAATAAATAAAATTGAGTGGATGATTGTACCCCAGCCCAGAATGCAGCCTTGTTGATCCAGTCGCAAAGAGCCTTGTCTGAGGCTGGCGACGCAAGAAAGTTATACTCGGATCTGGTGTCTTTGCTCATGTTCCACCATCTACACCAACGCCCCTTAAACCTGGCAGCTACCTTCGCGATGGCAATCAGCTGGAGCTTCTCTACCGTCATCTCAGGCCGCACTTGGTATACGTCGAAATGACGATTCATCTACAACACAATAACGATAGTAAGAATGAAATGTCAACAATCACATTACAAGAATTCAGCGGGTACAAATCAGACAATGGTGATTAGAACTCTACATCCCTGAAGAAATCCTCCCCGTTAGCTGGGTTGGCAATTGCCAACATCCGGTTCAGCTAAGTCTGGCAGGAGGTCTTTTTCTTCTGCACGACGTCTGCGCATCGACTCACCAACTCTACAGCATTGCCAAGTCGATCTTCGCCTACACCCGTGACCAAACTATCTTTAAACTTCTGAATTTGCTCCTCCTGGACCGCTATAAGGTCACGCTGGGGAGAATAAGAAACTCATTAATCGTTTGAGAACGTTAGACGGAGGTAAATTTTATACAACAATTGATAACACAAAATTTAGGGTGGTTAAATACATACCTCACTCATAAGCTTCACAAATGCCTCTAACGTCATATGATACCACTTCTTTGCTCCCTTCTTCGACCACTCGAGCACACTAGCCTCATAATCGTCTTCATTGATAAGTTCCTTTAGCTGCTCGAACTCCAAAAGCCCAAAGTGTTTGATTCGCTTCACTTCATGCGTGAGGTGCTGCGATACATGATCGGACTCCTTTAGTATAAAAAATTAAACAATTGCAACAAATAAATATAATATATGTTCAACAATTGAATGAGCTGAAATTAAAATATACAAAGTGACAAACTTGGAACATACCTATTCCAATCTGTCATTGCATTGAGCAATATGTGTCGATTTTCCATCGATGGCTTGATTACCACAGCCCTCACGGGCTGATGGAGGGTGTAGTTGGTGGGGTGCAATTGAAAAATCACCTCAGACCATGCCATGTGGCGGTGATTGCCATCCCACACAAAGAAGAACTTGTCGGAGAATGCGGCGTATTCTGGCCGACTCTTCAGTAAAGCTTCAAAGTTTCGATCGTCTTCATGCCAAAGTCGGGACCACGCTGCTCGGTCTGCAGGAATCACTTGCTTCTCCATCAACGAGAAATTCTTCAAAGACACATAAAAGCACGCGGATCCCGGTCGGTAGCCCTTCACGAACTCTCCCTTCAGCTTCTCCACATCACTTCTTAGTGGAAGCCTGACCTCAATCATGGGAACCATGCGGCACAAAAGAATGTGGAAGTCACCAACGCAGGGGTTCATGGAACTCTGTAAAACATCGTAAGTGGTTCCACGAATAGACCTCCGCATTGCTTGCAATGTTGAGGCCAAGTCAAGCTCGTCCACAAGGTTAGTGACGCTAGCCTCCGTGCCTTCATCCACCAGCCTGATGCCTACCTCCGTAGAAGGGGGTTCTGGCCCGATAGCCTCCATCTATAACAAGGAAAAGTAGTCAACATTATGAAGGACCTATATAACTATGCTACAAATAGATTTTATCTCATGACCCCAAGTATTGCCACATATTCCCTCCCATAGGCTATTTGAACGTTAATCTCTACCTAACATGCCATTACTCTTTTTTTCCTGTCTAGACTCCACCAACCCCAACCCTTAACCAATAACCAACACTAGATGACTAGAATACATTGCACCATCTAACATTGACACCCACCAAAACCAAAACTTTGAAGCTTAAGAACACACCGTGTTGAGGCTTGATCCTGTTGTGCGCTCGTCTCGATTACTCCCTCCCTCACCAAGTCCACCGAAATGTACGATCTCCGTACCTAGTAACACCTACACACACGATAAACAGACATTATATAATATTCATGACAGAACGACTTGAATCCAAGTGGCCAGTTGCATAGGGTTGAGTAAATTTTTGAAAATCAGTGACCTTCGAATCCAGTTTCGGATCCGAAACCCATTCCAAGGGTCAAAGTTTTTTCAAAATTTGTGTCGCTCAAAACGAGTTTTGGATCCGAAACTGATTTTGAGGGTCAAAGTTTTTTCAAAATCTGTGACGCTCGAAACGAGTTTTGGATCCAAAACTGATTTTGAGGGTCAAAGTTTTTTCAAAATCTGTGACGCTCGAAACGAGTTTCGGGTCCGAAACTGATTTTGAGGGTCAAAATGTTTTCAAAATTTGTGACCTTCGAAACGAGTTTCAGATCCGAAATCCATTTTGGGGATTCGAAAATTTTCAAAAAATCTGTGACTTGCTCATACTACAGCCTATATCTTCACTAATATGAAAGAACAAGAATACGTTGACAAGTCTCACAAGACCCCAATATGGAAGAAAAGAATACCTCTTTGCTTGTGTTCTCCATCCTCTTTGCGCGAAGCTCCATCTGCCCCACAAATTGTACTGAACTTCTCATACGCTTCACCTCAATCTAGAAAATACGATGCAATTTCACTCGTATTTGTTCATCACATCGCAATACCCCAGTGATTAATGAGTTCAGTCGACGTTGAAGTGACGGGCGTGAATAGGTGATCACGAATTTTCGGCCCAGCCCGGGCCCAGTCGTTGCCTAGTCCGTGCGTGCTTGTCCTATGACTGTCCCGGTTGATGCCCGGTGGATATGCGGACGCCGCCCTATTCACCCTAAATACCCGAATTTTCGGCCGGTCATCGAGCGCCTAGGGCGGCGTCCGCATATCTACCGGGCATCAACCGGGGCAGTCATAGGACAAGCACGCACCGACTAGGCAACAACCTAGCCCCGGCCGGACTTAAAATGAGCGATGGCCTGTTTACCCCCGTCCGAACTTCGTCCGATCCGGAGCCTTGGATTTGGGATATATGGTAAGTTCGACGTTTAGGTTTAACACGATGAAGAAAATGAACACATATTGACAGAGTCACAAATGTACACAAGACGTGAAAACGAGCACGATCATTATCTACAAAGATCTTTTGTCGCTATACACTTGCACATTATGGCATTTACTAAATCTTAATGAACGAGAGCTACTATGAGGCCATAATGTTGATAGGAACTAGGAAAATAGAAGCATTGATTGAACCGTACTTGTTTCAGTGGGCACCCCCCCATCTTGGCTTGTACAATCGAAAGGTCCTCCGTGCTTCCATGATGATTCTTTGCTTTTGTAGTGGGTGTCTTGGAGAATTAATGTTTTTTATCCTCGAAGACTCTGATGGATTACCTAGTATTCCATGTGCCTCACTTCCATCGCTACTTGGGCATTCAAACTCATCAACATTGTCTTCAGCACCCTCATTTTCATGCAATGAGCTCTCCGAGGAACTGGACCTAGCATACTCATTTGACATGTTGACTTGTATCGACTCTTCTTCGTCTCTATTCTCACGCAACTAGGAATGATCTGAATAACAAATACAGAGACAGGAGTGAAAGTCCGAAATTGATATATCTGATTCAAACCTCAATAAAATGGCCAAAACAAGTCATGCAAAACAAAACGTACCTCAACCCGTGATTGGACAGGATGTGGTCCTTCGTGAATACTTGACAAATCTCTAAATCTCTCAATCCATTCCCGTGTCCCGACTTCTCTATTCTCGGAAGCCAATAATGCCTCCTATTATTGTCGATATTTGCGCGTGCGCGTCAGCTTCGGATTAGAGAAATTAGTTGTTCGTCTCTTACGTCCCCCTCTTTTTGTTATCATCCGTACAAGTACCTATCTGCTCTCCACCTCTCTCACTCAACATCCCAGACTTGCTAACACGCTAAAGAACAATGGCTAGCGCTCCCTCCACTCAATCTTTGTATCATTAGTATATTTCTGTCAGTTTCAATCCTCAACACAATAGTAAGTATTACATCAATGATTGTTGTCAGACTTTATTTTGAATCTTGATCGTGGAGTCGTATAATGACATACTTCTTCTATTTATTGTTTGCGCCGATGCAAACTTTGGATTTTTGAATTTAAATATAATACAACGTGAATAACGATGGTTAGCAAGGCTCACAAATAGAACATGACTTTTAACCTCCAACGGATTATCTTTAAATATTTTCTACTGTGATGCCTGGCATTGCTATACAAAGTTTACTTTCTTTTTTGAATTTATCATATTTGACTCTGACGAGGCCAAAAGGCTGTGGGATGATCATTTATCCTAAAAATGTATGATTTCTCTGTATTCAAAATTATGACAACTACCTTATTTCAAAGGAGAACGCAAACCATTTCATCATCTCTTTCACTGAACAATAGTCGTCACTTAGCAGTCGCTCTCGTATCGATTTTGGAGTCAAAATACATGGCGTCTCTAACTTCCTATCAAGAGGGCGTCCCACTTGTCATGTCTGTAGGTGAGGATGGGACCGTCATTGTGCCCGAGTCCTTGTTTTCTATTTGTTTTAGTTATCGGAGTGGTACAATTCATGTTGAGCAGGAGGTCTTTGATAGTGATGGTGTTCATCAGCAGTCTATTTATCAAGTGAAAGATCGAGATGCGGACGGCTTTGTCTGGAATTTGGGTCGCGGTTCGTTCAAAGTGTATGGTGTCTCCGATGCTCAAATGTCCGGTCATGCGTCAACTGTTGTTATGTCTCCTCCGGACAATTCTGGTGATACTGTGCTGGTACCTGGTTTAGGCACCAGCTCTATCCCAAGTGTCTATATTCTTAGCGACATAAAGGATGAGGACTTGTCTGATATGAACCTAGGAGAGTCAAGGAACCCCTTCAAGTCTTAAGAATCAGTTCATCTTGCTCTTTCCTTCCCACTTCCTTCAAGATCCCAAATGTCTCGATCTATTTCCACAGGAAAACCTCCAGTCCATCCCAATTCGAGAAACGTCCATAGCACACTGATGCATGTCTGTCAAACATGTAATAGGAGAGGGTACAGGTCCGAGTTGTCACAAATTGATATTGATAGTCTGGATTTGAACCATGTGAAGTATCTGCCACCAAAATATGATGGAGACATGATATTTGAACTACCACTTCTCCCAGAGGGAATTCCTGTACAATTTAGAGGCGGCCTCGACGATATGAGTAACAAATTGACGGTCACACGTGGTGCAGAACAATGACTACAAATATCAAGAATGATTTTGGCCTCACGTACCGCAAATCAGTATGTACAGGGCATTTACAATGCCCAAACATCCTTTGTGACTATAAATGCAGAAACGAAGGACGTACAAACCAAACCGAGTGGAGCGGGTTCGCCTTCACCCCATTTCCACTCAACGGAGCACCATCCGACAAATCTACACTGGCATGTATGCTGTGTCAAACCCCTCCTATTTGTCTTGCTCTTTGTGATGCACGAATTTATTATGTGACCTCTAGTGATCCTGAGTGCACACGCGCTGCTATCCATTTGGAAACATCATCATCATCCAATCTCCAAAGGCGTCGATCAAACGGCAATGGACCTCATGTAGAACTATGTTGCGAACGAAGTTCAGCGTACGCCCAAGGCTACTAACTCAACAATTATCATGGCTACGAGCAAGAATTTCCTATCCAACTACTTGATCCGCCCCAGTTCCGCATCGTCGAACCTCGTAGTAGCATCTTTGGATGTTGTCTTGGATCAGTTCGAGACTCTCTCGTCTCCGAACATAAGGAATCTAGTATCAATGTGCAAGAGGTTCTATAGTGGAGGAAAAGGAGTAATGAATAACATCATGGAGTTGAAGGAGTCATCCAAGTTTGTATTCATCCATTAAAACAAGTTCCCGGGCCAATCCAAAGGTAAAGTTTTTGTTTTTAAAATGTCCGTAGATCGCCCAGGTAGTGGTGTAGACCTTGTTAAGCGTATGCAACCCGGGAATGACCTTGAAGATTGTTGGTTGATGTTTCATCATATCAAATGGGTAAAGGACTGGACTACTATGGCATGTCATGTGTACGACAGTAAGTATTGTAGAGTCATGACAATCGCCATGTATGATATGCAATGCGAGGATGCTCATGCGCAACAACTATTTTGGGAGAACTTAAATGATATAATGAAGAACCATGGCCTTGCGGAGACAAACTTCAAAGGCTTCATGGCTGACAGCGCTGGAGCAAATTGGCATGCCGTACGTTGAGTTTATGGCAGGAGGGACATGGACAAGCTCGTGGATAACACAGAACGAACATATTTAGTCCATTGGACTAAGTGTCTTCAGCGAGCCACCACCAAAAACATTCTTCATGGCTTTCAAGAGCAGCACATTACTCTCTGCAAGACCTGGAAAAATGCGAAGACACAAGAGGAGGCTGAAGATCAATACAACGTAATTCGAGCGTGGTGGGTATCATCCGGTGCCACTACGGAAATCGGGCGTCGTACTCTAGAAGACTGGATGGCGTTTTGGCACTTCCATTATCGACAGTGGGGCGGCGCCATGCAGCTTCTAAGTGCTCTCCCAATCTTCTATTATTTACATTTCGATATATTCTAGCATACTCATTTGAAATATGTAATGACAATTGGAGTGTCTTTGTAGGATCTCACGCTTGACGAAAGAGCCGATATGCCTTCGTGCAACCTTGCCGAAACAGTCCACAACCGTTGGCTCCAACAATCCCGAAACACAATGACATATCTCTACGCTGCAACAATAGACAACCTCATCCGTGCCTTCATGCAAATCACATCGTATCGGGCATGGTTGAAAGGAGCCATGTCAGGAAAAGGTCCGGACAAAGAGACACTTAGGTTGCGATCCGCACAACGTTCAGGTGATCCAAAACTCATAGCTGAGGCTGTAAGGAACTTCCCTGGGGCCGAGGATCTACAGACGAAGACGGGCGGTCTAGAAGGTGCCGAGATTTTTGGGTCTACCAAACGGAAGCTTGACATGCCACCAGGGTCTAGCCACGATTCCCACCGATCGGATATGGTGAACTACTCTCTCCCTTGTGTTAGCAGAAGAGTCACTCGGGCGCGCATTGAGGAGGTCCTCAGCGGACATGACTCTGGAGTCCAACACAACATCCGTTATGGAATCACAGTATGATCCATCCAAGTGGCACAGTGCCCGCCTCCAGAAGAAGTCCGCTCGAAAATGCCAAGCAATGCAAACTCACACTGCGCAGCCCTGCAACACAAAAATTGCGCGTGGGAGTCATGGAACTCCAGCCCCCACATATGCCAGTATGAAGAAGGATTACACATCCCCACGGAATGTTGTTGTTGAGTTCTGGTTTAGTCCCGATGATATTGGCCGGTGTGTTAAGGGATCGAAAAAACCGTTTCTGGTGGATTGGCCAACAGTTCCAATGACATGGCCTGTAAAGCGTGGCACTAATTTAACACTGAAGGATGTACTAGCGTTGGAGGAAGCAGGTTTCCAATTGCAGCAACGTGGAGCTCTTTCTCTACGAAGACAATTTCAAGTGTCTATGGACATGCCACTTCCGCGATCAGACTTCCCCACTCCACCGAATCCGAATTCTTACCACACCTTTCGTCACGGCTATGCAATTCGTAGAACGATGGATGCTCCCTCGATTGAGCAACGCAACAAGTGGTCAAGCGCTGCTCTTATGAATAATTGCTACATCTCCAACCTCTTTGCGATACCGTACCCAGGATGGGGATGCATTATCACTCTTGTAACAGGGAAGGAGAAGTCCTATTGCGTGACATTCACGGACCTGCCAGGGTGTACGTGCCCTGATTTTTTGAAGATGCAATCAGAGGCGTTGGGGAAGAAGGGGAAATGGATGTATTGCAAGCATGTGTACTACGTCTTACGATACCTATATAAGCTAGACTACCATGAGGACTTATTCATGCATGCTCCAAGCTACAGCTTTAATGAAGTCATGCGCATTCTAGAGCTTGCCAACATCACTGAAGAAGCGTGAGAAAAGCAAAGAAGTCATAGTTTTTTTGAATATCTACAATTCTAGATTGCTCATAGGTAGCGTCGGGGAGTACATGTTAAATTACTATTGGATTTCATGACTATAATTAATACTCATCGAAACTCAATTAATGTATCTATTGATATTGATATGAGCAGTAAATTGTCATACTCCACATCCACTAGCATGTGCAATGGTGAATTTTGGACTCAATTTTTTCAAAATAGACGGTAGTAATTTCTTTGGAAAATTTCTAGGGATTTGTCTACGTCATACTATGAATTGCCAATGTGATTCCCCGGTAATACATGGATGAGACCTATGTAATGTACTGGTGATACCCGTTTCATACCAATGAGATACCCATGTAATACCTATGCAATACCCGTCATGTCTAAATCACTACGGTTTATAAAAAAAATTCGTACATAGTGTACGAACTTGACCACGTGTACAGTATCATAGTATGACGTTGTCATTTACTATGCAAAAAAAACTCTTTTGAATCTTAATATGACTCCTTACAAATGAAGAGGTTTCAAATTTTTTGAATAAAAAATAAATTAGAATCCAAGCAGAGGATGAGAAGAAGGCCTACTTATTAGAAAAAAAAATATGGAGACGTGACCACGGCTATAGGCTACTTTCTTAAATTAGTAAATTTTCCAAAATATGTCTCCAAAATATGCAAATTCACTAAAATTACCCAAATTTTTACATTTTTCCGAAAAAAAGATGTTTTTTTTCTCCGATTTCGGAGATTTTTATGCTCACCGCTCGCCGCTCGTTGCTCACCGCTCACAAGATAGCATCGTTGTATTGTCTCCCACTAACACTTCCCCCTTCCTTCTGCCTCTATACTATGCTTATTTAATTAAATGTCTTTCATTCCCATCCCTTACTCCCATTACGTGGAAAACATGAAAAAAAACGTCACTTGACTCAAAATGAAATACCCGTCACCATGATAATTACCCAAAATATGTCACACACTACTTGTACCTCAACAAAGCATACTTAATTCACCTCACCCTCTCCCATTAAAATATCCATCACCATCATAAGAACACAAAAAAGTCACATCCTTTCATATTGCAATACCCAAAACAAACCCTAAACTCTAAAATAGTCACACAATTCTTGTTGCAACAAAATCATGCAATTTTGAGTGACAAATCATGCAAAAAAACCTAATTTCAAAATACAAGAAAATGTCAAAATGCATAATTTTTGTGAAAAAAATAAAAATTAGAAGGTTAAGTATTACCTAATAGACGATGATAGATGTTGGGTACCTGCAAATGATTGACCTCGTGTGATCTCAAGCACATGTTGACGTCAATACTGTCTGCGCAAGTTTCTGTGGGCTATCTATGCACATCCTACCGTCATAGGGAGCGAGAGGGATCCCACGGGAATAGGCACCAATGAGAGAATCAAAGCTATGATGCTAGGAGAGCAAGCTGCGAGTCTTTGTCCGGGTACCGGGTGGGCGGGGTACGTGGGATCTATCATCTGGGAACCAAGGTGGCCGCCGAGCTGTGCGCCGGGCTCGGGCTGGCACTGGGCTCGCGCTACGTCTCGGTTTTCATAACTCCTATAGGACCAAGTGTAAAAAATGGGCCTTTTGAAAGTTTGGTGAGGTTCCTATAGTGTTAATTTCCAACATTCCACTTTCAAATGTTTACTTTAGAAGGACATTACTATGACCTCAGTGGGAGAACAATTCTTTCCTAAATCTGACATATAATGAAAAAGTTATAAACACGCAATTAAGCAATTATGCACTTAGCCAAGTGCACTGGTTGGTGGTAGAAAGCCGCAAGTTATTTGCCCATAACTTTTTTTTAAATCAAAATTTGGCAAAATTTTAGTATGTTTTTTGTCAAAAAATTTTGGTGTTTGTCGTATCATACATTGGCATCTTTATGTTCATATCAGTAATATATTTTTTCCATTCGCTAACTTTTTTTAGAAAATATATGATTTCTACTCTAGTTTGCAAATCATGCTACAAAATTATGATCATGTGCCCAAAGAGATTATAAATGTGTTATGAGTTATTATAGGATTTTAGAGTACTGCACTACAAACACAATGTGTAAGAGATACAAAAATATATATGCAAATTCCTAAGACAGTGTAAAGTACCTCACTGTATTTTATAATGCAAAAACATACATAATCAAGCAATTCCACACTATTGCTGAGGAATTCTAAAATCAAACATATCATATGGACCACCCAATATATAAATATATACCACCAACCGAACGATAGACACATCTCAAACTGCATAATACTAACGTACTTGCCACCTAAACTGCGTGCATGCTCTACTATAGTATATAGCTCCACGGCTCACAGCTCATCTGCTGGCGGAACGACTCCCTCCACGTGTCCAATGGCGCTACCTACCATAGCGGATAGTTCATGATCCTCCACTGGACGATCTCCCACATCTTCGATGCCAATGGACGCACACTCAATAAATCGGTAATTGCCAGGAACACCCTCCCGCGTATGCCTTACCCTATCATCATTATAGAAAAAGCCATCCTTTGCATTGAAGGACATCTCTCGCTCTGATGAGAAGGCCCCCTGAAATGCAATGATGTCCTCGGATACGCTAGATCTTGGAACGGGAGGCAATCCTGGTCCGGTATCACTCTGAGTACCTCCGAACGTCTCTTGTGTCTCCGATACAGTCTCTGATTGAGAAGGCATCGAAGGCTGTCGAATCCTCCTCTGCACCGAAAAAAATTCACTTGAATCCAATCCTTCTTCCTCCATCTCCAACCTAGGACCATCAAATGTACGCCCCCGTCCTGCCCCTGCCGCCAAACTAACATCTACTACACCTGTATCTTGCATCCTCTCTGTAGGTGTTGCAGACGTCGCCCCTGAAGTATCTCCTACCGTCCGCTGCGTTGATGGAATTCTCTCTCCATCCTCATCGGCCTCTGAAT
The DNA here is from genome assembly GCA_963971425.1 of Bryoerythrophyllum caledonicum. Taxonomy (NCBI): domain Eukaryota; kingdom Viridiplantae; phylum Streptophyta; class Bryopsida; order Pottiales; family Pottiaceae; genus Bryoerythrophyllum; species Bryoerythrophyllum caledonicum. The sequence continues at coordinate 3,883,011 of OZ020524.1, forward strand.
CACTGCCAGATGAGAAATCTTCAGTGGTACCTGAACGTGACAATCTCTCATGTAAACCACCTCCATCCTCATTATCCTCTTCATTCCTCACTCCACCAACCGCATCTTCGGTCTCAGGTATGGTGTTGCAACCAGTACTTGTTCCACCAGTCCTGACCAACAGTTGTCCTTGGAAATTGTTGGACAACTCATTGTACAGGAATGAAACTCTGTCTGTACAATCGTCAATGATGAAAACCTCAGATCCCTGGAAATCTCCTTCAAGGATCGTGGGAATGGCCGTAGATATGTTACACGCCACTAAACCCCAACCACGGGGCAAGTATGAGCCCACTAGTCTTGCGAGCTCTGATGGAGATCTCTCAAGTGATCAACTTCAGAGGGTTGGCGTGCCTCACTCCAGTGATCCAAGAATACAAGTGGAAGTGGAACGTCTCCAGAAACATAGTTCGGGCCAGGAGATGTACCCACAGGGTGCTGCATACAAATCACAACATCGCCAATCGGTTGTACTACTTGCTCCAGACGCCCATTCTCTGTAAAATCAAGAGCATAGGGATTAACCGAGTTGGGATCAAAGGCCCAGCATCCACGTCGCGTAGTACATCCCTCTTGAAGCTTCACCTTCGTGAAAAACTCCTCATTGGCATACACAGCCGCTGGTAACAAGAAGATGACGTTCCATCGTTCAATATTTGCCATCCATAATGTCAGCTGTGCAAAAGCTGCGGATAATTGGGCGTCTTCCCAATGACCATCTCCATGCCTCCCACCGCCACGTCGACAATCAATCACCCACAAACATGGTTTCCCCAACTCTATGTAGTCGGTACGGAATAATCCTCTTCTACACCGAACCGGAAGAAGATTCTCTGTGTCGCTCTGCCCTAGCCTCTTGACTTCCATCTGCCATTCCCAATTAGCAGGAGCCAATTCTCCCACATCCACGGACAGTCCAATGTATCCACGCCCCCCTGCTGCAATGTCACCATAATGAAACCTGATGGAAGGGGGGATGAGGTAGCCTATGTCTTCCAGTTTAGATACCTTCCCTCGCACAGGAGCACTCCAAGCTTTTTTCGTGGCAGCATTCAAAAGCTTCCCAAAGGTATCAAGTTGTGCACTACTCCTCGGAAAATACTTCGCTACACGGATACGAAAGAACTCTTCCATGGAATCAGGTGTACTTTCCTTGTTCTCCACCATCAACCAACGGATCGAATTCATCACAGCTTCTCGTCTCTGATATCGGTCAACCACACCGGCAATCGTACGAGGATGTGGATTCTTGTCTTTTACACCGTCGAAGTAATATGCTTGAGAAGGTCTTACTCCATCCTCCCTCACCGGCTTCGCTGCAGCAGACTTTGCCAACCGAAGATAATATGGATTCGGAACCCTACCTAGAGGCCGCAACCAATTCTGCGTCATCTCTTTTCTTGATGGTCGTACGTCCACATTTGGATCCAGCTCTTTCTTCCTCGCCATGTCCTTCCATTTGTCCTCTTCCTCCTTGCTGTAAAAGAGAATGCCGTCTTCGTAGTCGTTGCATACTTGAATGATAGCTTCGAAGCAGTCATTGCTCGGATTCCATGCATGATTGGTCAGATCCTCCATGATTTTGGCCAACCTCTTCACCGTGACAACTCCATCCCCCTTGGGCAACTTATGCACTGCACATGCCGCACTCACCAAAGCAACAGCCCTGCATGCATCGTCCGCACGTAGTGTGCTATCAGGCCTCCCGTATAGATCCCAAATCTGACGGATCTTCCTCAAATCCTCCTCCATGGTAGAATATGAATGTCTCTAGAACTCCGCCACGTTGATCCGTGCAGACTTCTCAATGTAAAAGCGACGATCATCATACACCACAAAAGAGGCCTCCCGCCGCTCAAACGTGTCCAGATACTCGTTTAAAGGCATAGTACCATCTCTCCACTGCTGTTGTGCAAACTTACAAGCTGCTACTATGTGTTGCCCATCCACCGGTTCCCAAATGATATGATCTTGAAGCCAAGAATACTGGGATCCCATAGCACCTTGTGCAGAAGCACTCCCGTGTGCAATGAACATGCGCTCAAACTCTCGTGCGGTACCTACCAACGGAAATGGCAGCTCTTCCTTCTCAACGACACCATCATCGGTGGTAGTATGCACGATGTATCTGATCGGTCGAAGTACCAATCTACTCACCCGAGTCGCGGATTCTGGGTCTCGTAAGCGGTTGAATACTTCTCTGACCCTCTTCTGTGATAAAACCCGGTGGTTGGTTTCCGGATTCTCTACAGAGACAATGCGGTCTATGTGTGCCTTAAACACAAAATTCCCCCACACTGATCCTTTCGCAATCTCCTCTGTTGTAGGCACTGGTGCTTTTAAATTCATAGGAGTTGGAATATCCTGTGGTATCTCCGCATTGTCTTCAAAATCCTCTGGTATACTGTCTGGAAGGTTGTGAAAATCTTCTTCCTCCGGCGCCATGGCTGACAAATCAGCTAAATCTCCTGGTGTAGATATAGGGGCCCTATGATGACCATCAGACGTCCTGAGCCCCGACCTAGGAATCCTGCCACCCGATCTTGCACTTCTCCCAATCAACCTCCTCCCACTTGGATCCAAACTTGATGGGCCTTCTATTGAACCAGAAGCTACATCACTGTCAACACGTCGTGGCCTCTTCGTAGGACGTCTACTCGTTAATGGAGGATTCGGTAATGTCTGTACCTCAGAAGTTGTGGTGGGATGTTGGCCTCCACTTCCTCTCCCCCCCTCCAGTGGTCGCCAATCCAGTTGCAACGGCTCAGCAAGAATTCGATAAACTTCTGTTTCTTCTGGTTTCGCTGGTGGGGCTTGAGTTGTCGCACGTGATGGGTCCCTCTCCCGAAATGCTTCATATCTAATATGTTCCTGCATAATCTTCTTAGCCTTCGGCACCATCTCCGGTGATAACGCTAAACAGGCTAAGACGTTGTTGTGTCTAGCGGTACGTACCGCAAGAGAGATGTTCAACCAAAACGTCTGCAATGATTTGAGGAATTTCACCTGACCTGGATTTTGAAGGAGATTCAAAGGGACAGGTGCAAGAAGCAACTTCTTCGAAAGAGAAGTCTTCACCTCCGATTGACCTGGACCCACTGCGCAAGTAACGTATACCATATCATCACGTCGAAGAGTGATTGCCTGGATTTTGCCAAAACTCTTTCCCAATGCAGATGTACGCTTCCCCAGCTCAAAGGGATAATCCGTCACCCATAAGAAGGGGCTCGACTCATCCACTTCCGCGATCCACCAACTGTGGCTCTCCCAGATTCTATCAATATTTGGTGGTGCCATAATGCAACACTCAAAAAACCTGTATATCATCACAAAATGATAGTCACTATTAGTATGGAATAAGAATTTTTGAACCTCCACTCATTGCACATTTTTTTTGAATATGCTACACTCTTTGTTCACCTCTCAAAAGTATTGCACTACACAAGATCTAAATCCAATACCATTGTGTTAATCATGTTGTTAGTTCTAAATTGGTGAAATAGCATATTAATCCAAGGCAATTATTTTCACACATTGTCACACATTGTCGAGGAGAGTACCAAAAAACTTCTACCTGTCCACTTAAAACTTTGAGAACTTCGTATGATTCACTTTTGACTTTGCCTACAGCATTATGCAATGTAAAACTTCTTATTGACCATTTGGATTCTCATTTAAAACAATATCAATTTCACAAAAAAAATATAACGTGAATTGAGAACTATTGAACCTCCACTCATTCCACAATTTTTTTGAATATGCTACACTCCTTGTCTACCTCTCAAAAGTGTTGCACTATACAAGATCTAAATCCAATACGATTGTGTTAATCATGTTGTTAGTTCTAAATTGGTGAAATAGCATATTAATCCAAGGCAATTATTTTCACACATTGTCACACATTTTCGGCCATGATATCAAAAAAACTTCTACCTTTCCACATAAATCTTTGAGATCTTCGTATGATTCACTTTTGATTTTTCCTACGGCATTATGTGATGTAAACCTTCTTATTGACCATTTGGATTCCCATTTAAAACAATATCAAGTTCACAAAAAAATAGAACGTGAATTGAGAATTATTGAACCTCCACTCATTGCACAATTTTTTTGAATATGCTACACTCCTTGTCTACCTCTCAAAAGTGTTGCACTACACAAGATCTAAATCCAATACCATTGTGTTAATCATGTTGTTAGTTCTAAATTGGTGAAATAGCATATTAATCCAAGGCAATTATTTTCACACATTGTCACACATTGTCAACACGCAATTAAGCAATTATGCACTTGGCCATTTAAAAGTGCACTTGGGTACAACGACGGCCATAGCGAACAAAAGTGTCAAAATTGCAAAAAAAAAATGTTTTTCTAAGAAAAAAAATGTTTTTCAAAGAAAAAAAATTTGAGCTTCTGCAACAATATTATGTACAATCATGGTTGTTAATATTGGAAGCGATTTTTTGGCATTTTCAACTAATTTTTGGTGGCCCCTCGTTAGTACTAGATAAATGTGTATTTAATATAGTTTCACAATATTTCAAAGATAGATTTGAAGGATTGTAGTGTACAAACAGGCATAATCACAAAAAAACATACTTTATGCAAAGGTTGGCAGTTGATTAAAAGATATTCTACGTAGTACATAATGCATACAATGGTGGAAACTAAATATAGATGCTTCTACAAATGGACTTAACACCAATAGTAAAAACACCTTTACTCTATAGGATTAGTGACATAACGTCTTACATCACCATTAGAATATACTACTCTTACACATACACTATATAACAATTACCATACACAACTAGTATACTCTCATAAAGGCACACTATCTACTCCATAGAATTTAGGTCTGCTTGCAAACGGTCGTCATCGATAGCTTCGGTTTGCATTGCAATATACTGTAGTATGTGAGCCTTTGCTGATTGAAGAATGCGAATCATGCTTTCAACCTGCACTCCAAATACATTGCACTTTCTCCACCCGCTGGCTCCAGACATGGTTCTTTCCAGTTTGTCAAATTATGTACTGTGTAGATTGGAGGACATTTGCACGTTGAGGAGATTTTTGCGAATTTGGCAAGCTTCTGGCTTTGTTTCAATTCTGAATATGAGGGAACTCCTGGGTTAGGTTCATGATGATTAAAGGTTAGTAAGAATTATAGTGTGCAGTACCAATATTGGAGCACACAAATGAGGACATGAATTTGAGTATGTTTAAAATTACAAATTACAAATTACAAAGTTGAATGTTTACACAAGATAGCAATCAACAACTAGAGAGTACAGCCTTCGTACTACTGAAATAATGACACAAAAACCACACAAAATTGAAGTCAAGAGAGTAGCTCATAATATGGCACTAAATCCTGATAGTGGCACATCATCGCCCTACCTAAAACCCTAGCCACCACAACCAAACCCTAGCCGCCACAACCAAACCCTAGCCACCACAACCAAACCCTAGCCACCGCCACCAAACCCTAGCCGTTGCAACCAGGAACCACGTTGCCATGGAGTTCGCGTGGCATGGAATAAACGTAGACTAGAGGTGTACGCGCGCACACCCCAACTACTGCTACTCCTCCATCCACCATAGCTGAAAATGTCCAGGCCGAAAACCACAAATCCAAGCAAGGAGCTTCCTTAGTTTCCCGCAGAGCAGGAGGAGTTCGAGGGTGCGGACGCGCTGCGCAAGAAGATCAAGAGCTGCTCGCCAGCCGGAGCGCAACGCAGGAGATCTAGAGTGCTCACGAATCTCGCTGTGCAGCATGAAACACAAAGTGTAAACACGGTGTTGAGTTTGAAGCACGAAGTTTGCTGCAGAGGTTCGTTGCACAAAGGAAACAGTAGCACGAATTCCCTGCACGAAGTAAACATGAGATGGAAGTTTGTTGTAGGAGGGAAGAAAACGGGAGCAGAAGTTCGCTGCAGGAAGGAAACAGGAACAAGAAGTTCGCTGCCGGAGCTACATTGCCTGTAGAAGCTGTACAGGGGAAGGAAGCAAAAGTAGGAAGGAAATGGGAGCTGCGCCGCCTGCAAAAGCTGCGCCACCAGGAGCTTCAACAGCCGAGTCTGCGTAGAGGAGCCTACGGAGAGGAGTTGCGCCGGGAGCTGCAACAGAAGCGGAGCGGAGCTTCTAAACACGTGCCACCAGGAGCTGCAACAGCTGAATCTGCGGAGAGGAACCTGCGGAGAGGAGCTGCGCTGGGAGCTGCAACAGAAGCGGAGCCGGAGCGGAGCTGCGTTGGGTCGCCTGTAGAGCCGAGTGTGCGGAGAGGAGCCTGCGGAGAGGAACTTACGGAGAGGAGCTTGCGGAGCTGAACAGACGTTGGAACAAGAGGCGGAGCGGAGCTGCGTCACCTGCGAGCGGAGCTGCGTCACCACAGTTTCTCACACCTGCGAGCATCAGCTGCGTCACCAGCCGGAGCGCAGCAGGCACAACTCCTGTTATCACCTGCCCGCTCCGCAGATCCTCCATTCCCTTGAAGGAGAGGAGCCTCTAAACACTTGCCGAAGCCCCACCCCTTCCATTCTCCTCTCACCTTTAGACGCCGCCCCGGCTCCCTCTCACCTTCAAATTCTTTCAAACTCCCTCCATTCCCTCCCTCCATTCTTCTCATGCCCGCCTTCACAAGACCCTATCTCCGACACCTTCATTGTGTCCATCCTCCAAACCCTAGGCTCTCACATTCACAGCCTCCCTCACAACTACTGCCAAGGGTGTGCGCGCGCACACCCCTCGTAGGACTATCCAAAGGTGCCTAGATTGATATCCTTCATTGATACCCTCTAAACAAAAACCCTAATTCAAAATCTTAAATTGAAACCCTGACCTAATAACTAGGATGATAACCGGGTCATGGTATCCAAGAAGTCATACCCTGGTGGTGGAACCGTCCCTATTGATACCCAAAGTACCTTAGTCCATAAATGGTGTAGAGAATATCTCAACCAAAACTCGTTAAAAATGCTTGTTTTAGTGCAATTAGCTTGGATGAACAAATGAGGTTTTTTTTGTAGTTTTAACCGTAGGATCTCAATTATGACTTTCTAAGTAATACAATCACAAAATTTCATAAAGTTTGACCGCACGGATTGAAAGATTATAATGTTTGAAGTAGAGAAAAGGCTCATTTTCCCTGCGTTTACTGGATCAGCAGACTTTAACTTCAATTGGTGTCTAACTTTTGCACTATAAAAGGTCTCAATTAATCACCATAATGTTAAGCATGCTGTTAGTTCCTTATGCACCAATTTTTAGAGGTAGAAAAAGAGTGTAGCATATTCAAAAAAATTGTGCAATGAGTGGAGGATCAAAAATTCTCAATTCACATTATATTTTTTTGTGAACTTGATATTGTTTCAAATGAGAATCCAAATGGTTGATAAGAAGGTTTACATCACAGAATGCCGTAGAAAAAATCAAAAGTGAATCATACAAAGATCTCAAAGTTTTATGTGGAAAGGTAGAAGATTTTTTGGTACCGTGGCCGAAAATGTGTGACAATGTGTGAAAATAATTGACTTGGATTAATATGCTATTTCACCAAAGAACTAACAACATGCTTAACACGATGGTATTGGATTTAGATCTTGTGTAGTGCCAATTTTTTTTAGAGGTAGACAAGTGGTGTAGCATATTCAAAAAAATTGTGCAATTAGTGGTGTTTCAAAAATTCTTATTCCATACTAATAGTGACTATCGTTTTGTAATGATAGTCATATAACACTTTTATGAACATGAAAATGTCAATGTTTGACTCAACAAACACCAAAATTTTGTGACAAAAAACAAACTAAACTCTTGCCAAATTTTGATTTTTAAAATTTTAGGAGCAAATAACTTGCCGCTTTCTACTAGCAACCAATGCACTTGGCTAAGTGCATAATTGCTTAATTGCATGTTTGTCGAGGAGAGTACCAAAAAACTTCTACCTTTCCACATAAATCTTTGAGATCTTCTTATGATTCACTTTTGATTTTTCCTACGGCATTATGTGATGTAAACCTTCTTATTGACCATTTGGATTCCCATTTAAAACAATATCAAGTTCACAAAAAAATATAACGTGAATTGAGAATTATTGAACCTCCACTCATTGCACAATTTTTTTGAATATGCTACACTCCTTGTCTACCTCTCAAAATTGGTATATAGCAAAATAACATCATGCTGAACATTATGGTAAATTGTTGAGACCCTTTGAAATGCCAAAATTGGACACCAATTGAGGTCAAAGACTGCTGATCCATAAAACGCAGGGATGAAAATGAACCTTTTCTCTACTTCAAACATTATAATCTTTCAATCCGTGCGGTAAAACTTTATGAAATTTTGCGAGTATATTACTTAATAAGTCATTTTTGAGATCCTACGGTTAAAACTACCAAAAAAACTTCAATTTGTTTTCCTTGCAAATTGCACCAAAACAAGCATTTCTAAAGATTTTTGGTTGAGATATTCTCGATATCATTTTTGGTCAAAGGTACTTGGGGTATCAATGTCGAGGGTATCTCCACCAGGGTATGAATTATTGGGCCCCACAACCGGTTATCAACCGAGGTATCTACTTAGGGTTTGGAATTAGGGTTTTCATATTCAGGGTATCAATACGGATATCAATATGTTGCACCTTTGGGTAGTCTTACGAGGGGTGTGCGCGCGCACACCCCTGGTAGTAGTTTGTGAGGGTGGCTGTGAGTGAGTGTGAGAGAGAGGGTTTGGAGGAGGGAGAGGTTGTGAGAGACTTGTGGGATTGTGAGAGAGGGGCTTGTGAGGGCGGAGGGTGGGGAGAGAAGAGTTGTGAGGGAGAGGAATGAATGGGAGGTGAGAGAGAGGAGGTAAGTTTTGAGAGGTGTGAGGAAGAGAAAATGTGTGCGGCTAGGGTTTGGTAGACACAAGAAGGATAAGGCGCGGGAGGGGAGAGGAGAGATGGAGGAAAGAGCATGGGAGGGGTCAAATTTTTGTAAGAAAAAAAAATTGGATCCCACAGCCCTGAGGCA